>VUYV01000022.1:4681730-5051909 GCA_008711295.1 Anarhynchus alexandrinus | reverse complement strand
CCCACAACCCAGAAATACGATAGGAACACTATTACTTGAACAGGAATGGAAAGCAAGCACTGAAAGCTAAAACAAATACTGAGAGATGGGAAGTTTTAAGCAGAAGGCTTAACATGAACTGGAGAAAGGAGGAGTGTAATGTTACTGAATGGAAAGGTTAGCATTTTACAGAAATAAATTAAATTAGACTAAAAGATAAGTACAAGTCACATCAAACCAATCTGCTCTCCACTAACAGGATACATGCCTAGTGGACAGTAGAGATGCAATAAATGTCATACAGTTTGAGTAGAGCAAGTCTTTTAACGCTGTCTCCTTTGGCATTTTCATAAGCCACCAAGGGAGACACAGACTAGATGAAACTGTATTCAAGGAGTTCTTATTAATGGCTCACTAACTGGAAATACACACATATGTGTGTATATATAGAGACATTCCCAAGGAGCCTGTCCTCGGCTAGGTATTTCCAGTATTTTTAATAATGGCTTGAATTATAACACTATCCAGGGAATTAAAAAAATGCTCTAAGAGGAAAAGGGCTACAAGGACAATGAAGACAACAATTATTTTTCATAACAATACTGACAACATTGAGAAATAATCCACGTTTAAAAAAAAAAACCAAAACAACACAAAAACCAGCAGCCACACGGAGTTGTGACCAAAGAGTACAAAACACATATTAATGCCTTCTTTTCATTTACCAGAAATAGAAGGCACATGAAAGAACATACAGCTGATAAAGTCTACCCACAGTTAGACCACACAATGTAAGGAGCCTAAAAAGAATTGCCAGAAAAATATATCATATTTTTAATTAGTGAGAACTTGTAACAACCCATGGGGCTTCAAGCAGAACTAGAGAAACACAAATGTGAAAGCATAAATAACAACTAAAATTATATAAATAAAACAGGCATAAACCAGATCTCTGTGTTCTCTTTCTCACTTCCCTGTTTTTAAGCTTGTTTTTATGTCTTGCATGTTCAGGAAGAAACCATATCATCCAGTTCCAGTTACATTTCACCCAGGATTGCCCCAAGGTCACACGAACGAGAGTGGTGTTGGGGAAGGGTTGGGAACAGATGATATAACATTGTGTAGGGATGCCACTAGCAAAACAGAGAAGATGCTCAGTATGAAAACATGGCACAGCACATTCCACTACTCCTACCTCCTGCAGGGAGGAGGGTTTCCATCTGCCCAGCCTCTCTCCTCACTTGCCCTCCCCACTTGGCTCCAAATGCCCTGCCAGTATGCACATTCCACATTCCTCTGGCCTATCAAAGAGATATTAATACATTCCTAGCATGTCATTTGGGGGAAAAAGTATGCCCAAGAGTAACTATACTGCCAACTCTCTTAAAGTGAAATAGGGTCCATCGCTATCGTGAGATACAGGCAACACATAGGAAGAAACATACTCACAGGGAACAAAGATGAGGTGTGGCTCATGAAACTGGAATTGAGCATGGTTTGTTTGGATGGCTGTTTTTAATTTACACCTCCTGAAAGCACCAATAAGCTTTGAAGATGTGCACCAGTGCCGAATCCCATGGATGTCAATGGAACTGCAAGCAAGTATGGGGCTTGCCCAGGCTGCACGCTCAGACATAAGAGCACACCGAAGTGTATGGCTGGATCAAGCACCTATGGACCTTTAACTTATCCTAATTGACAGAAGAATGTCCTCTTGCTGTAAATCAAAATGGGCTTTGTATCACTTTGTGGATGACTTGGTTATCAAGTGTTGGACACAGGCCCAGACGTTGCACTGAGAGCTAAGTAGTGCAAGGGTATGTCATCACAGTTTTCAGTGAAGCCATAAATCTGCTGAATTGCTGTGACTCTTATAACACCAAACTGAAGTGAACTGCATATCCTAGCAAAATAAAACATTTCATATAGATTACTTTTACAGTGTGTTGCCTTACATTGCCATTTGCACAATAAATACCATATTTTGCTGTTCTATAAAGTAATGGTAAAAGGGAGGTTTGAGGTCATACACAGAAATGCGTGAAAACTGGTTTAAGGAAGAGGATTCATCCCCACAGGCTATGAAATAAGACTCTGATATGGTAACTTTAAAATCTGTTGGAGTTTTGCTCTTGAACACAATAGAAATAGGATTAGGACTCGAATGAGGGGATTTTCTACAACACCTGTGGATGTTTCTAATTCCTGCTATACATGTTAGGTACCAAGACTGCACCTGGCAGTGGTCAGAAGGATTCTTCCTTTCCCGTCTCTCTAATTTCTTTAGTAGTAACTGCTGGATCACACTGACTTTCCATTCGTATTTCCAGATAACACAATATGATAGAGGTTTCCACATCAGACATCTCAGGCATCTTTCCCTTTTAATCTAAAAAAGGCAATAACCACCTTTTTCTTAATAGAATGCAATCTGTTTCTTAGAAAATATAGAAATAGAAAATTACTTGAAAAGTGCATTATAAAAAAAAATAAGAATTAATAAAACTGATGCAACTACACTGTATCTTTCATGTTTCACTATTCCGTTCATAACTGATTGGAAAAGCCTGCTCTTTAACAGCAGTTCTAAAAACACACAGTATTTGTGAGTCACAAGCACACGAGTAAAGAAACTAGACATCTTTACAAGCACGCTTTTGACTTTGTGGATTCCTTAGTGGTTTTCCAATATTAAAAGAATAATAATAAAATCTACTGAGCACTTGTTAACTCTTTGAAGAAAAGCAATAGTATTTAAACCACATAAATACAATATTTGTCTCATCTACCAAAACATACTGCAGATGTACTCTGTATCAAAATATACTCTAGTATATACTCCAACATACACGGTATGAAACAGCACAGCTGCTTGTTCCATTTTATGAATTTTGAGTAGATGTTAAGAAGATAATGGGGAAAGGGGGAAAAAAAAGCACAGACAGCCAATGGAGAAAGTAGGCATGTATGATACGACATTAGTCCGCTCATTTCTTTAATGCATCCCAGCCTGCATGAGAAAAGCCTTCTGAGGCTCCACAATCAAAATTTTGTGTGATTTCTCACTCAGAAAACCGTGGTGCAACAAAATGAGCTTTCCAATGTGACCCAAAGGACAACAAAGAAAGTTCTTGGCAAAACGATAAAAGATTCAATTTCCATAGCTATGGCCCTCTAACAGAGTATGTCCCTTTTTGATTAAATCAACTATGAGATCATCTCCAGCACAGAGCAAACAACTGCTATATTGTCATGCCAGGACTATGTTGCTGTTTGCACTAAGGCAGGAAGACTTTCTACTTAACACTTAATTTATTTTTATTTAAACATTACATAGCTGTAACATAAAACAAGAACCTGGTGCTGATGGGTGTGATGATCTCTGCACTCCACATCCAAAATAGCTTTTGGCCTTTTCAGACATACGTAACAAACACGGTCACTCCACTGAAGGAATGAGGTGATTTCTGAGGCAGCATGTTCCCAAAGTATTCAAAACTAGTTGCATACAAAATTTGCACTTACTTTCCAAAATCAATTTCTCTTCATGCTTTTTATCTTGATTAAAATCTCCCTTGGGACAGATATTTCTGAATAAAAGCATCTTATTTCTAATAAAGGAGATTATATAGCGTATTTGTTGAGGTTTTCTTGCTTTCTGCTAAGAGACTGGCATAGGAAGTAGTGTAACAGTCATTAAAGAAATCTCCAATCAAAGCCAGTTTTCTAGACGTAAGGAAGAATGTGCTTCACAATCAAAGCTATGGCTAGTTGGGTAGGGAAAAGCTAAACAAAATCTTGAAGTCTTAAACTGAACAGAAGATATAATGTGAATGTACCTCGACTGACTCATTCTTCTATATTCTTCCAGCGCTGCATACAAATCAGCAAGTCAGGTGTGGTATGATTTAAGAAACATAATAACCATTTTTCCTACTGTTTATTTCCAAGAAATAGTGCTACTTGTTCAGCAATAATCCAAAGACATAGTTCTACATTTAAAACCCTATCATTTCTTAACTTGGTATCTGCTATTAGATCCAAATTTTACAAAAAGAGCTAGAGAATCTCTGTTTCATGCTATTGTTTTTCAATAAATTTTTATCTCAGGTCAAAACATATGTTTGAAGGGAAGGCAGAGGCATCTATGAGAGGTAGTGTCATAAATGTTTCCAGCCAATATTATCAGAGTTTCTACCCACTAACCCTATTGCAAAATTGTGTGAATGGAAATCCATTTACCAAACAATTTGCTCTAACAGACATCTGCACCCTTACTACAGGTAAAGGGGTACAAAGGATATTTGTCTCCTTCCATAATGTTTTTTCTTAAACTGGCTGTAATCATCAGATATCCCTCTACTGTGCAAGAAATGCAGCGAAGAACCTGGAGGAGTGTCCAAATTGCTGAACCTCTTATACCTCAGCTTCTATGAGATTTAAATTTGAAAACTTAAAGCCACGACACCCTTCACTTTGAAGAACTTGTCGTGGATGGAAATATTTGACATGGTTATGATTTAACAGAGATTGAAAATTTATTAGTGATTTAAGGTAGATCAAGAAGTTGAATTTTAGCAGCACTTAATCATTAACTGTTTTAGAGGTTTACAAAGTGACTTAACAAAATAATTGAACAGTGACTTAATTACAGATTTGAAGATGGCAAGATTCACACTAACTTACTATAAAGGTATTCCAGGTCAATACATACACATATGGGCAAAAGCACAGATCTCAAATTAATACATATACACATAAGTAAAGCATGTAAGTGCACGCACACAGAGAGATGTCTCTGGTTGCTGGAATCAGGAATTTTTTAATAGCGGGCTACTCTAACAAGCCAATGGGTACCGCTTTTAACTCCTACACGTGCACAGACAAATGGAAGAACACCCACATCCATAAAGCTAATGTGTATATCACAAACACATAGGTGGAGAGGAGGATGGAAGAGAGGCTAGCCTATAGTCAAAATTTCCCTTTCCCAACTTTAGGGTAAATACTCTCAGTGCATCGCGTTCCTCAACGGGCAGTAGTTGAGGCTCGAGTGGGATTCTCTCGCCGTGGCTTTCTAGGCCTCGAGGTGTCACAGCCTGAGCTGTGTCCCAATTCAGGGGAGATATTGGCCACAACCTGCCACGATCCAGAAGAGTTCAAAGGGTCTTTACTAGAATCGCTACTTATAGGATCCGAGATAATTGACTTTCATCAGGTACTTTTCCACTCCAGCCCAGCTCAAACAATGGAATATTCCAGTACTTTGACAGTTACACAAGCCTAGAACTTGCTAGATCCTGGTATCCCCCCATCTGTGGCCATGATCTATATGTTGTCAGGAGTGATCAATTATAGTTGTCTTCAAATGGTAGGAGCCATGGGGACCAGGCACATTATCGTGTTCTGGTCCATCGCTATCCACCTTTTCTTTCTTTCATGTTAGACCATTATGTTACATTCTGGTCCATTGTATTATTACGTGGCCCACGTTGGGACAAAATCATGCCAAATACCGAGTGGCCTGAAGAGGGGGGGTGGGGAGGTGTTGCACCACCACAAGAACACACCAATATTAAGATTCTGTTCAGGCACACAAAGTATCCTACAGCTGTAAAAACCCAGTTCACAATCCAATTATGAGAGGGGAATAAAAGATACTGCAACTTGCCCAACTCCACAGAGCAGGAATGCAGCAGTATTGAAATAACTTCCAAGCTGTGGTCATGCACCATATCGTGAACAGTTAATGTCAGGTACCCCAAAGAAAGGTTTGATTACCTAAGAGTGACTGACAGGGCTTTGATGACTTGAAATATATGCTGCCTCATCAGCATTTAATGCCATTTCCAAATAATAAAGCAAAGGAGTAGAATCAAAGCTGACAGGAATTGAAAGGGGACCAGCAATGATGTCAGTGTTGCTAACTGCAGTATCTATATTCTTTTTATTTGATCCCTTTCCCGTAAGTAATCTGGGCTGGCATAGGAAAGCTTCAAGGTATTTCGAGTTGTGATACTTCAAAGCTCTGCGCAGTAGCAATAGGAGAGCGTAAGAACAGTAACTTGGATCGGTAGCTTCAGTTCAGGATGACAAAGCCAGTTGCTAGCAACATGCATCAACATGGACTGACCCTAGTAACTGCCTTCACCCACGCATGAAAAGCCCCTTCCCAACAGCCTGACCACCTGCAGAAGATATCCTTTAGAAATCTCTGCTAGGATGAAAATTGATCCTGATTCTTGTTCTAACAGTGCTTTTTCTTGCAGATTACCTGGTCTCTGCAAAAAGACATTAATCTAATTATTCTACTTACCACC
This sequence comes from Anarhynchus alexandrinus, assembly GCA_008711295.1. Classification (NCBI taxonomy): domain Eukaryota; kingdom Metazoa; phylum Chordata; class Aves; order Charadriiformes; family Charadriidae; genus Anarhynchus; species Anarhynchus alexandrinus. The sequence continues at coordinate 5,045,610 of VUYV01000022.1, read as the reverse complement.
ATCCTTTGGATTGACCACTGCATTTATCACCTACAAATGTTAATTACCATTGCTAAAGCAAAAAGCAAAAGATGGAAGTCTTCAATCAAAGCCTCACAAATCAGTAAAAGAAATGAGAAAACAAAGTTCAGTTGCAAATATTCCTTTTCCAAGTGTAAGCTGTAACTAATTTAAAGTGCATGTTAGAAAGGAATGTATCATCTTGTTTACTAAGAGCTCAAAGACCAGGGCAAATAAATGGCTCCTGAGAGGGTGATACTCAGGGACAGCCAGTAATTCCCCCTTTTAATCCATCACAATCAATGACAAGAAATGCATCAGAATAGTCAGCTCTCCCTTTTACTTATTATTTTTCATTAAGTGGGTTAAGCAGCTTAAACCAAACATTGTGCTGGTTCACATTAGCAAACTGAAAGCATATCTAAGGATGTTCTCCGCATAAGATTTTATGGCTAATTACAATTGATTCAATATGATATTTGAAAAGTATCTGTAGGTTTTGAAATTAGGCTTAATTTGCTTTCAGAAAAAGACTGTAAGACAAATATTCAATATGCCCTTAAGCCAGATCTATAAATCAATAAATAACAATTTTGAGCTGCTTTTGAAAGCTTGGCCCTGTGGATATTTGTTCTGAAGGGTAGCGGGTGTCAGGAGAATGCCTGTGTAAAATTCCTCTATGATAATGCTCCCACCCGGCTGCAGCTACTGCTGCAGCTATTTCCATCCTACACCAATCCTACATGAACAACTTCGAGCCATCACAACATGAAATATCATGTAACATTTTATACCAGCCTGGATTACTTATGGGAAAAGAACTGAATAAAATTGGCTCTTCTACACATAGCCTGCATGCTTTCTATGAATGTTATATAACCATAACTATCTTTTTTTTCTCCTGCTGATGAGAGAGAGTAACTTGTTGCAGAGGCACCTACCCTGAGCTGGGACTTTGCATATTTCATATTATTAGTCTTCAGGGAGAATAAAGAAGAAGAAAATCCCTTCTTTGTCTGCTTTGTGCTGCAACAATGCAACTATATTCTGATTTTTTAATCTATATTATTTCCAGTAACAATCTTAACCAAAAAGACAGTGACTTTTAAAATTTTTTTTAAAGAGGCCCAAGACTCATATGCAAAGGAGCTGTACAATTCTGAATCTAACTTTGCATGGAACATGCCTACCAAAAATCCAGGAATGGATCAAGGGTTAAAAAGATGGATGAAAACCTTTGAGAAAAATGCATGCCCGCAGGTTACTACAATTAAAATGTGAAAAGTCTTTCTTCTCAATAGAAATAAATTTTTGCTAGGTGACAATGAAAAACAGGTATTAACATATTTTTCTAAAAGAAATAATAAGTTAACCACCTCCATGGTTAAGTACTGGTGCTTATTCTTTCTTGATTAGAAGTACAAGTCATCATAAATTACATTTTATCATTTAAAGGATTCCTAGAGCAAGGATTTTGCTGAAACAATGGTATGAATTTTTCAACTATAAAATAAAGGAAATGTGAAAGTCCAAACTTCAACTGTTGGCTCCACATCATATGTTGAAATTCAATGTACATGATCCCAAACTGGCTTGAGGGAGCAGAGCCATGCAAAGCCAGACACATACACTCCTCATCGACAAAACATAACACCTTTTAAGTGTACAAGTTAAAGGTAATTGATACTTACTACATTTATACCTTTTTTTCCCTCATAAATACTTATTTGGACACCAAATTTACAATTTTACTTCACTCAAAGAAACCAAACACCTTTATCTTACAGGGTACTGACCCTTAATTTCCCAAATAGTGCCTTCATTCCGCAATTTTATTTTATTTTTTGTTTTTCAGTTCTTTAAATAGGAATGCATTGTACAAGCCCATGGCTTTATTTGAATTTTGGCACTTCTAGGACTGGAGAGCTCTCTTACAGCTCTTGCATGTCTCTCATTGGGTCTGGATTACCTTGCTTTGGCCTACCAGTCAAGGGATCAGCATGCCAGACACCACTTCCAATTCTCCCTAAACATTTTCCTGCACTGGGGAAGCAGCCAGGGTCCTGATGTTACCAGTGGCCCTCATTGACTTCATTTGATGAGGGCGTAGCTCTCAAATTTTTCCACTCTGCAGAAGGGCAGAGGGATTCTACCTGCTTTTAACACATCAGGAGGCGGCTACTATTATTCCACGTATTATCAGAAGATCTCATCTTGATCACCACAGTAGGTCCAAATCCTCACCCAAAAGAAGAGGAACCAACTTTTTAACACCGTGAACCTCCTGTGAGAGCCTGGGTGTTTTACTGCCGCGCTGCTGGCCTGGGTGCACTCGTACTTGTGTACAGTAAACACTGGCATCTGGTGGCAGCCGGGCGAATCACAGCTCTACCTTCCTAGAGGCATAGCAGGAAACATAAATACGATTATTTCTTTAAAGATGGTAGCATCTGCGTGAATTGATACCCAGTGGAAAGATGATCAAGCCTGTGATTGTGACCATCAGCTATATCAACAGCCTTGCAAGGCTCTCATGATAATATGTTTATATTCCCGGCAGGAAACTTGAGTCAGTTCAGCAAGTTTCTAGTGCTAATCCGATGTGAATGGTTGACCTGAACTGCAGGGGAAAAGATAGTACAGGCAGACTGGGCTTCTGCATGTGGAAAACTGGATGCTGGAATTTGGATAATGCTGCAATTTTTCCTAGGTTAGTTTTAGACAAAAGCCAAGTCATTTGACTGACTTCGTATCATCAGTATAAAGCTATTTTGTTGACACAGATTTAGGCTGTAAACAAGTGGTCACAGATTAGTATGTGCCTTTTCAATGAATTCCTAGCTCGTGCTTAGAACAACTCCTCATTTCTATTTCAATCTTCTGTCAGCATAGGGCCCAACCTTGCAAGACATTATGTGGTCTCAAATGCTGTTAGCACAGATGGATGTCAACAGGACTTAAACCTTACACAATAGGCCCTACTCTCCTTGTTAAAAAGGACATACATAAAAAGCACATACAGGGTCTGTATGTGCAACTATTCCCATGTATTTTGTTGTCCATTTCAGTATCTTCTCTTGCATTACTGCTGTGACATCAGGGAGTTTTTCTCGTGCAGTCTAGACAGATACCACATATTTGAAATAGCATGAGGAGTTTGGAATGAGGTTTTTTTTATGAGTCTGAAATTTCATGTCCTTATCTGAACCAAACTGCTTATGCTTCTGAGTGTCACGCATTGTTGCTCATCAGAAAGTTGTCTCTCGAGACAAGGCACATTGCTCCCAATTTAGAAGAGTGAGCAAACACATTTGAAGCATAACAAAATTGGAAAGGGCTAACAAAACAAGTACAAGAATGACTCAAGGTCTCACTTAAATTCAGTTCATTTGCTTTCTTCAAAAGAAAGACTAGAGAGGAGTAGATTTATGTCCTTGCATGCCTATCTGAGAAGAAAAGGAGGAGACTGAAAAAGGCTGTTGAGGCCAAGCAGGTAAAATACAATATGCAGTGGCTGAATCTAAAAAAATTCAAATTAGAAATCAGAAGTGTATTTTTTCTGAGTGAAGATTAACCATTCAATCAGCCAATCCACAGCTATCATTGACTGTCCATCACTTGAAGCCTTTAATTCAAGATTGAGTATCCTTCAAAAATACATCCCAGACAGATCCTGAAGCACTGTAGAAAACATGGATTAATGATCTACAGCTTGAATTGTGCAAAAAAACTGACTAGATGATTTTAATAACTTTTGGGCTTCAAAATTTATGAATACTTGGTATCAAATTGACTATGTGAATAATTCCTTCTCCATTTGCTAATTTCAGTGACTTCAACAGAACAACGGAATGGCTTAAATTTGAGCATGGGATTACATGTAATACTGACACAAGACAGCGATTAGAATCTGTAGGAGGTTACAGATGTCTGTTGATCATACAGCAGCTAAAAATCCTATAGCATTCTCAAGAAGAATAGGGAACATTGCCCAGTTCTGACTGACTTTTTTTTTTTTCCCCTCTCAGGAAAACCTCTTTAGAGATTTGGATCTGCTTAACAGCTGAGAGTCAACTACTCTTTACAGAATCTGTTATAATCAGACATTTAAAATACTTTGAAAGTAAAAGAAACTTGGAAAGTTAAATTATGTTTCCATTCACCTGACTTCACTCCAAGTCTGTAATGTCTATTACACATCAGCTGGGTTATATTTGAGACTCATTTTAAGTAGTAAGCAATGTTCTGGAGGTCAATATAATTTTTGACCTGATGCATCACAAAAGAGAGATTTATAAACAATATTGACTAGCTCATACCTAAAACATCACATCAAAACTATGCCATGCTCTTTCTCAAATTCTTTCTTGCTTTCTTCAAGTCTTTAAAGGACTACGTCATTTTATGCTACATAAGTCTCTCATTAAGAGCCTTAGAGCCTTATATAGGGTTTCTGGATTCTCCACAAATTTCACCCATAAGTAGGAACTAATCTGCCCCAGGCTGGAGTCCAAATACTGCATTTTATAGCCCACGTCTTGCATGTGAGTCCCATAGTTGTCACAATGACTTTCTGCCGCAATGAATTCTCTGTCCTTTTAGGACACTGCACGCTGTATGAAATGACCTGCTACTGCAAAAAACAGCTACTGCAAATCTAAACAAATCCAAATACATGCTTAGAATTCACTTCGTCAAGAAAACACAGGTTTCAAACCTTTATTTTTGTTATTTTAAATACTTCCCTATGCAGTTTATAGCACCTTCCAGGAGGTACAGGAACAGCAGGAAGGCAAGACTGCGAATATGGTGGCTGCATGCATATGCATGTATTTAAATAAATAAAAGCCCCACACAAAAAATCTCAGGAAGGCTGAGAAGGACAGCCTTCTAGTCTTCCTTGTAAGAGAAGTGTGAAGAAAAGACTCCAGTCACCTCATAGAAAGATCCTGCCTAGTAGTGCAGTATCTGAGGCGGATTTCACATTCAAAGCAAGAATTCAAATTCTTTGCCTTATATATGTATGTATGCATATATAGGTAAGTGGATGTGTGTGCGTATATAAACATATGCATCACGTGTGTGCTTTGTTTGCATTCACGGGGCATTCTGCATGGATTTTCTGCTCTCCTTGCCTGAAAGCTGATGAGACACCTGGGAGCCTCTACACTGACCTCAGCAAACTTTGCTCAGGCCTCTCAAAAAGCACCAGGGGACAATCTGAATTCCAGAATTATGTTACTTCAATTGGTTTTCAAGAAGGCAAGCAAGAAACTACTTCCCCCCCACCCACCCCGAACCTTTTGGGGAAGCCTTTGAACTTCCATTAAATGTGGTCTGTTTAATGTTTGGATCGGTCAAAGGAGGGGCGGTCAGATAAACTGGGCCAATGTTGAAACTACTTGCTTCCAACACCCCTACAGTTTAATCACATCTCCCTGAGCTCCTCTGTAGATAATTATTGAATTAGACATTCAAAGAGATGACTGACAAATAGAAATAAGGCAAACAAAGATAATCTACCCTTTCTCTAGACATCCAAAGGGGTGCAAGACCTACAACAAAGGAGCTCTATGTGTTCCACTGGCTACCATAAGCATTAAACTCTTCATGGCTGACATGTCTTTGGAGCTGAAAATAGTTGGCAAAACATTTCTTGTTTTTGTCTCAGTCTAGGAAAATGAGATATAGTTTCTGTATTAAAGTACTCTGAAGTGAGTCACCTACAGCAGCGTGACCTGCCATATGCATTTGGTAACAATAGAACAGACATCAATTTTCAATCTTATCAGAAGTCACCAGTCCGTAAGTATTAGTGGCGCCTACTGAATTTTATCCAGGGACCTAACAGAAAACATCTGTTCTTTTACTTCACAGCAAATCAATAGATTAAATCAACGTTCTCTTTTCTCCTTTATTCTGTTCATTAAAAGCATAGGTTTTCTTTCATTTTTCTTCTATTTCTTTTAATAACTCACTTCTCCTTGCAAGTCAAATCCTAGTATATTATAGAGATTTCTATGTCTCTTTCTGGGCTTACTTGGGGAGACATATATCTATGCTCTAGCAAAGGACAAGCAGAAGTAATTATTTTTGAGGCACATATTTACAAAGAGCTTGGTAAAATTCTACCTAGTATTTGGACTGAAGCCCAGCAATAATATTTTTTTAAAAAAAAAAAAAAAGAATAGATACTAAACCAAAAACATACTAGGACACATAATGCTTACTGACTCTTTAGCCTTTTTTCAAATCTATAATTCATGCTACAAAATGTGATGCTATTACTAAAAAATCCACCTCTGACCTCATACATTTCACCTATGTGCTATAATATAACATCACAACTGTCAAATATCACATGCTTTGCAGAGTCACCCACATTATGATGCTTACTTAAATAATGCATGACTAGATTCAAAACCAAACTATGTTTGTACACATTTTACCATCCCACCAGTACTGTACATTAGGTTTTCACCAGGCCATACTAAACAATACAGCCTAATATCCGGCATAATGTGCTTATAAACAAAAAGCGCTCTTCACTTAAATAGTAGACAAAACTAGGCACTTCTGGACTAAGAGGGAGAGAGAGTAAGGTAGAAGTGATCAAAAAAACAGAGGCAGGAACTGTCAGCAGAATTTGTATTAAAAATTATCACCACGATAGTAGAACTAAATTTTTTTCTACATATCTAAATGTAGCCTGATATTACAATTATTTTTCCCTGAAAAGGCAGCTCCAGATAGGGATCTTTAATATTTAACTGAGAACAAACTTATGTACACAGTTTGCACCTTTTCTCTTACCTGTGGAGATTCCACATTGCTTACAGTCTAATATGAAGACAAAATATGATGAAGTGTAAACGAACATACCTACTTTTCCCTCTGATAGGTAGACATAAATAGAACACAAGACAGGCATGTTTGACTTGAGTTGAAATTATGTTATATTCATTAAACGCATTGCAAAGGTGTTGTGAAAAGTGTATGATAGCTTTATTTCCTTATGTATGAGAAGCTGATATATATATCAACAGTGCTAGTCTATAATAAGACGATATATACAACTATATAAAATGTTTTAAAGCATCCAGCAAAGATAAGTCACTGCCTGATCTAGATAACAAGAGTTCTGCTAGAACACTTCATTGTACATTGTACATGTACTACAACCTGGCAGCAGCTCCTACATAAAACCAGTAACATGGGACCAGGGTAGTAGAACATCCACTGCCTTACAATGATTTGGATCAAGGCTTTTGACCCATATCATGACTGAATTAAGTCGCAGTAAATCAAAACCCATTTTTGGCTCTGTGACTTGAAACACAATATAGTGACCCCAGAACCACATAATTTCAGATTTTTCCATCAATTTAGTGCAGCACCATGAGAGCCTTGCCACTGGGACTATTATTGGTCAGTGAGCTGAAGCTTGAGGGAACTTCTCCTCACAGCTTGAGGTGAGGATTAGAATTTTGATAGGAGAAAAGAAAGTTATTAATGGAAATTAATTTAATACGGTGTCAAGGCAAAAAGGGGTGGAAATAAAGAAACATCTCTTAGGACAAGAAGAAGCAGAGAGAGGAAAAAAACTTAGAGAAAGTGGCAATCCACAGCCAAGCAAACATTTGTCTGGAAGGGTGCAATGGCTGAGTACCCCAGACTTGGGATATTTTGTCAGGCAGGAAGGGAACTGATTTAACTGTCATCTGATAAATGACAGAACAGCAAAGTCAGTCTAAAAGTGGGATATTGTCGCTTTCTATCTCAGTTCCCATGAACAAAGCAGATTTTTTTCATTTGAGATTTCTCTTTGTTAGGTATTAGAATAATGATGCCTCACTTGCTACTGAATAAAAACAATAAGAAACGGGAGGACCCAAGACGACTGAAACAAAACTCCATAAAATAATTAAACCCCAGACCTACCCAAATGCTGACATCAAATGTGTAAAAGTCATTGATAGTTCTCTGTCTCATTATGGGAAACAGAGATTGATGAAACACAGCTGTGTTCACAGCAATTGATGGCATACATCATCATTTCCACAGCATTCACATTAAATTACTTAGCAGCTACAGTGCCAGTATAGATTATGGGATAACCCAGTCCTTTCTTTTAATCTCAGGCATCTGGAATTTCAGGGCCAGATGAACCTTTTTTCCTTCCTTTTTTTTTAGGCAACATAAACAAAGTAGTAATACTTTGTAATAAAAAGGCATGAGAATACCAAGTCTCCTCTAAGGAATATGTATTCACATCACACTCAAAAATAACTTTTAAAGTAATTCCTAAATTTTAATATATATTAATATCCAACCCCAGGAGCACAGGAAAAGGGAGAGAGGCTTAGACTAACAAGAAGTTCAAAACCCGTCCTGTAAAAGTATTGGCAATGCAGCATCCTTCTATATGAATCACAGCTGTGTGACTTGCCTATTTTCATTGCATTAGACAAACTAGGAACATCATACCTTCAGAAAGGCAGCTGAAGTGACAGAAGGTCCAAATGATCCCTTCTAACCAAAACTAGACGGTGCTTAAATGCAAGACCATTCTGGACCATATTAAGTTGATCCTGGAATCACAACCGAGATGCTTGAACACAGGAACTTTAAGCAGTGAGAGATTTGGCTGAAATCCAGCTGATGTGATTAAAACTGGGCAAGTGCTTTACTTGCCAGTTCAAGGATTCAAAGGCAGGTTCTGTATCTAAAGTAACTTTTATTTTGAAAGCAGACTGCACAACTAATCATCACTGTGATTCTACTGTATTAAAAAAAAAGGCAGCAACTGAACATGCATTCAAACAGGAGGCCAGACTAATAAAAAGAAAACCCTGTATTTGCAGGTTATTGTTCTCAAAAATTAAACTCACCATGATATCTAATACAGTAATAACATAAGGATGTAGCAAGACAGTAAAGAGAATGTCTTCTAAAACTGGCAAGGGGCAGTTTAGTCTAAACTACAGTGTAAAGTGTGAACAATAAAAATAAGAAACTTGGGACACCCAGTGACTAATCTCTATAAAATAGCAATAGCCCCAGGAAACCATAACAGTAAAGCCACTTGACCATGTTATTGATTTTATGAAAATATGTTCCAGAAACCCCCCTACTCAGACATGTACACATTTCCATGCCATAAATACCCTTTAATGTTCTACAAAATTTGAGTTTCCCACCATTTCATTTTACTAAACTTTGAGGAGATTGTTACATTACAGCTTTTTTTCCTGATGTGGGTTGTTAGGGTTTTTTTGCTTGTTATCAGCTCCATTTACAATCCCATTTTTTTAAACTTTTTAGGAAAGGTCATAAAAAAAATAATTTAACTACTGGCAAGTTCAGTAATAAAGAAGGTAAACAATTTCACTAAAGCAAGTGAAAATTATCAAGGTTGTTAAAGATGCTTAGCACTCAAAGCAGATTCTGGTTTGTTGTTTGATCGCTGTATTTGTGTAAAGGGAGTACACATTTATGAGGTACACCAGAATATCTTAATAAACTACAACTCAGCTGTCCTGAGCCTAGCAGTTTTAAAGCATTTCATATGAAATGATTGAATATTTTGACTTTCCATTCAGCATCAGATGTTTAATGCCCTCAGTCACTTGAACAAAAAACCAGAATATTTCCTATTTCTTGAAAACTTTCCGCTGTTATTGATGACACCAAATGGCTGTGGCCTGGCTGGTTACAGGCTGCATTATATTTATTTCCACAAAAACTAAAAAACTGTGCATACTACTGCTACAATTTTAACCCGAGATCTGACAGCACTGCTATCTTGCTCATTTGCAAAACATCCAACCCCAGTTTTCATTCTGAACTGAGTGCACTTTGGTGCTCTACTACATCAGTTAGGAAGCTGCAATAATTAATCCAGCACAAGGGGATGATATTCCACCTCAAAGCATATCCCAACAAACACCCCTTCCAGCCGGCTGGAAATAGATGGTAGAGGAACAAGAATCCAACATTGTCTTCTGGGATATCTCAGAGGGAAATGAATACAACTTAGCACACATTGCATAGCAAACTGCTGTAAAACAGCAGGACTACTGAGGGAGAAACAACAAGTGATTGATTCTTTAGAGCCAGCTGAGATATTCTCCTTGTAGGAAGGCATTGCCTACCTGGAAAGTACTCGGAATGCTTTTTTTCCAGTCTTAAACACCTAAACAAAATCATATGCTACAACTAATAAACTCAAGGCAATGCTTCATCCTCCTTAGCCTACGTCTCAATCGTCCCAGGACATTCATGAACCCAAATGATCTAAGGGAGCCAAAGCACACTACTAAGCAGATCATTCCATCATTTCTTGAGAACAAAATAGATTCATTAACCTATTGCATATATTTGTACACATACATAAATACAGCTGTGCACAGTTTTCCTCAGAGGGAGGAGAAACAGCCTGGACCAATTTCCAGGCTGGGTGGTAAGGTTTCACACTCCCTGGTTTTGCCAGGTTGCTACATGTCACAACGACATTTCTGGTTTCTGTCAAGGCCAGATGCTTTTTTTTTTTTCCTTCTTCTTTGGTTTCTGTGTTTGGGGAAACACCTCTCTGTCCTGGGAACTTTGCCTGCAAATATTTCCTTACCTGAAATATTTGTCCTACCTTAAAAAGTGCTTTGCAAGTCCCTAATTCCCCATTCTAATTGGGAGTCCCAAAGTTTGACTTATGCAAGCAGTAACTGAGCCATATTGCACTATGATAAAGCCATTCAGTAGTCATACAACTCTGTAGCAGCTTAGTATATGGCTGTTTTTAAGTGTGATTGCGTCTGACCAATGGAACAAGCAATTGCAGAGTCTGGGGAACAGTGATGTATTGCGGTAGACTATTTTCATCTTTACTTCATTTTTGATCTTCTGGTGAGCTGTAGCAGAAAGTGTATTTGCTGCTTTAACTAGGCTGGGATGGAATCTAACTATGCATATTAATTAGGAAGGGCAAATTCTGTCCTGCATCTATTTTTTCTGTGCTCCCATGTGCTGTTGAAAACAACAGAATAAAAATGCAGTATAACTGGCTGATGTTTAATTCCTCAGAGTAATTTCTCCATGTCTTGTGCATCTTCACTACTGTTACTTGGAGAAGAGAAGGTTCTGGGGAGATCTTATTGCGGCCTTCCAGTACCTAAAGGGGGCCTACAGGAGAGCTGGGGAAGGACTTTTTACTAGGGCATGTAGTGATAGGACGAGGGGGAATGGCTTCAAACTGGAAGAGGGCAGGTTTAGATTGAACATTAGGAAGAAATTTTTTACTTTGAGGGTGGTAAGGCACTGGAACAGGTTGCCCAGAGAGGTTGTTGAGGCCCCATCCCTGGAGGTGTTCAAGGCCAGGCTGGACGTGGCCTTGGGCAGCCTGGTCTAGTGGGAGGTGTCCCTGCCTATGGCAGGGGGGTTGGAACTAGATGATCTTCAAGGTCCCTTCCAACCTATACCATTCTATAAGTCTATGATTCCAAGGGCTGAAGTCACCACAATCAATTCAACCTATGTTTGACTACTGTGGCAGAAAAGTTCTTTAAGACCTGCACAAAAGGTGCCAGGCAAGTTACAATGACCATTTGCTTTTCCTCTCTCACAGCATCAGTCTCAGTGCCTTTCCACGCTTCCCAGGATCAAGTACTTCCCTGAGAGGTTACTGTATTTCTTAAATACCTATATTTATAGCTCCATCTGCCTACATTAGATACCTACTGTATTATATACCTACACACCTCAGATGAGTACATGACTCATAATACCTTCTCACCTCCTGCTGTCCGCAACTTGCTCAACCACAGAGCATGAAATAAAGGATGCCTGCTTGTTGATCACCATTGCTATGAGTGGCCACAAGTAGCAAGTATTCTTTCCTGACCCCATATTTTTGCATACCCTAAGCTGTGTCTTTGAGAATCGAGCCATTCAGCGTTTCAATCTATTTTATTCTTCCTTAAGAAGTGCTCCCTCGGTGCGGAAGCAGGTGACACCCTACAAGAGTATTTTTGATATGCTAATGTCTGCAAGGGCAGCTCTCTGGGTGGGCTGTCTCCAAGATGGGAAAATCCCCAAGACTAGCTCTGCAGAGGCCAGCAGCACTTACACAGGGAGCAAGGCAGCAGCAATGGATATTACAGTAACTGTGCTGGAAAAATCCCCCCTCCTCCTCTGAGCATCTGTTCTACATGTGTTGAACAGATCTTCTTTGTCTCTTGTCCAGCAACATGCGAGTGAACCCGAGTTCCCCCAGGGAATGGAGGGATACAAGAGAAGTCAGCATAAAGATTTGTGCTGGAAGGATAAAAGATAACAGCCTGTCAAAATGCAGACCTTTAAAGCTTAACACTCACTTTCAAATTTGCTCTCACACTGCTATCCACTGCCAAAATATAACAAGCTTGCAACCCCAACTTATGTTTACTGTTTCTTAACAAGACATTTCAGGTGAAAAAAAAAAAAGAAAAAACTGTACAATTGTGTAAAATCTAATTGGTAACTATTTCTATCTTAAAATTATGGTGAGATCTGTTCAACTTTTAGCCATCACAAATGTGCTAGACAGCCTACAGGCTCAGGAACTAACATTTTCTTTGGTCATTTCTTTGCAGAAGTGACTTTATTACTTCACACACATACACACCTTCCTTCAGCCCCCTCAAAAAGTTTCAAATCACAGTTTAACCCTGATAAATTCAAAATGCCAAGACATCAGATCTTGCGTAGCTGAATGTCCAAGCCACCTAATCATGTGAATGTAATACCGTTTCATGTAGAATCACAGAGTAATCCAAGATCACTCAAAAAATCATGAACTAAAACGTTGGGGGTGTTTTTAGCTTAGGGTGTCCCCATGTTCCCATGAAAGCACTGTGCAAAGGTTCCTAAGCTCTCTGCAACAGAGCTGGCTTCAGAAAAGTACAGTTAAGTCAGAGCAGGACAATCCCAGAAAAAAAAAAAGGAATTCTATTGACAACTAAGACATACCAGTACAGTACGGTAACAAGACCATGTTACTTTCAGGTCCCAAGTCCCTAGTATGATATTTAGTTGGTAGTATTTGTCTATACTGGTCCTCCTGGAGTCAGTCCCATGCTTCAAATTCACAGTGTAGACAAATTTACCTCAATTTTCACACTGCAGCACATGGTACAGCACTACTATTTCAGACTTTGCTTTGAGTAATTAACAGTTTCTGTAAATAATTTTCATTAGAGGAATTAAAAATGGCCTGAAAACTATTCTTTTGTTGCTCCCTGAAGAGAAGGACTGCAAATGCACATCCTGAGGGATATAAACCCTGTACTGAGGTGAAAATCTTCAACTACTTCACAACAGAATTTGGAAAACTAACACACACACCTGATGTGTAAAAATGGTGGCCCAAATTTTTAACATTATCAACTAATTAATTAATGAATATTTTGAATTCTACTCTACAGTACTGCTGTATTAAAATGCTGGCCTACTTTCTTCTCAGGAGGCAACAACTGTGAGACAGAATAAACATTATTTCAGAGCCTGAGAGGCATCTCACTTCGATATTTTGAAATGGTATTTACTTAGAGGTAAAGCAAATGATCAGTACAGGAAGCGCTGATGAGAAAGTCAAAAAAGAGAGGGACAGTGGAGACACAGGGGGAATTTGGGACAAAGACCAGCTGCAGAGCTGACATGGCAGGTGCTGCTTCCACAGAAAGGCAGGAGATGGAAGCTTTATCTGACTGCTGCACTAAGGAATTGCTGCTCCTTCCATACCCCTATTTCCAGCTGCTTCCTGCATGCTCTGGCACCACCCTCAGGGTTTCCATGGGCATGGAGAAGGCAAATAAGACAGTGGAGTTGCTGGAAGTCATCCCTCTGCTTGCCTTGTCTGCACCTTGGAGCCAGCCCTGCACAAGCTGTATGTGAGACAAGAAGGTCAGCTGTTTCCTCACACATCCATTTCTGGCAGAGACGGGTGTAGTACAGTATACAAAACCACCCTGGTCCACCTATGGAAGAGCACGCAGCATGTCTCCAAGATCACCTAGATACTCCATCCCTCAACCTGGGTGTTTGCTCATTGCAACTCTTTTCTCACAAAGGCCACCCAGGAGCTGACTAACAGGAAAATCTGTTAGCTGCTGTTCACCTGGTCTAAATTTTGAAAGGTGAACAAGAGGGTCCATATCCTATTATGAATCCCCCATGCTCTCCAGTCCTATAGACTACTCCATTATTGCATTTCTTGTTAAGTACAGATCCACATTTTGATATTGTGCATGATGGAAATTCTCTTGGTTTTCTGGAATTCATTACAAACTTGGTCCACTCGAAGCATACTGGAAAGCAGGAAACAATAGAAAGAGCCTTCCAACTGTCACCTTGGATTTGTCATCAGATGGGGAATATTATGTGAAAACTTTCAAGAGGTGAAATATATACCTTCCAAACTGGCAAAATAAGCAAAACAACACTTCATCATGCTTAACTTCCTCTCAGGTGTCTCCCTATACCATTTAGCTGTCACTGGCTTGTTAGCTACAGTAATCCCATCAGATGGGTTTTAAGCCTTATTAAGGGTCAAACCCATGCAAACAAAAATTCCAATCATTCTGATATTATTACAGTGTGATAAAATATATATTTTAGCAGTAAGACTCTACCGCCTGTGTATATGCCATACACTTAGCCACAGTATGCCTTTTAATACAGTGTGGACAGTTAAAGTTACCAAACAGTATCAGCTTATTTCTAAGACCCAAATCCACTGCAAACCATCAATGAAATCCATACAACAGAACTTCTCAGATTTGTTATGCCATCTATACAAAAACCTAGTATATTTCATCTACAGTAATAACAGGACTGCTCTCTGAAAACTTGAAGCACAGCCATTGGCTTCTGCAGTAAAATGTAGGCATTGCTGTAATGTAAAATGTGTTATTTATAACATTTTCGTCTATGTTTTAATGCAGTAGAGTGTGCATTGGCTGAAACCCAACAGGGAATTTTTGACAACTTCTGCACAGCTAAAATCACCAAAACAATTTTAAGGGACCTGTATGGTCAGTTGGATAAAATTTGTAATACAGTAGCTATATAAAAAAAGTCAATAATTGATTCAGCAACTATTCCTTATGTAGTCATTTTTGTTATTACAAAAAAACATAAAAAAAAAATAATGCTGCAAGCCTTCCGCTGTTGGCTATTTTTCCTCAGTGTAGAAGCACTAAAATCAACAGCCTCTGCCTCTCAGTAATAAAAGTATAGGCCTATGTATCCACATATTAATACTATAACATTTGAAGATTCTGAGCCTTGGCTAAAATGAGTCCATCTGTTGCGCTCCGAGTAAGATATTCCCATAAAATACAGATGCAATAAGAGATGTACACTTACAGTCTCATGCTTT
The DNA here is from genome assembly GCA_008711295.1 of Anarhynchus alexandrinus. Lineage (NCBI taxonomy): Eukaryota > Metazoa > Chordata > Aves > Charadriiformes > Charadriidae > Anarhynchus > Anarhynchus alexandrinus. The sequence continues at coordinate 5,030,198 of VUYV01000022.1, read as the reverse complement.
GGAGTTTAGGAAAAAAAGCTAAACCTTCTGTCTTGAAGAAAAAAATATCTAAGGCAAACCAACTAAGCACAAATGGTTTCATCTTTTGATGTTGCTGGATCAAGCATTCTTTGCTGGCATGTTCAAAATCAAAAGAAACATCCTGATAATGAGACATAGTGTTTTTGTGATCTTTTTTGATTTCCTGTATTAACATTAATGAAATAAAGAAGGCAACATCTGAAGTCTAAAGTCTTCATTCTTGCATAGTGCATTAAAAAAAAAAAAGTCCTTTGTGGCCAAAAGAGAATAAAAAAACCCCAGTTACTTATACATCCCTTAGACAAAAACCATATAAACTTGTTTTGTGACATGCAAACCTATTTCTCATTAAGTTTAATGTTCTCTACTTACTTCCCTTGTCTGTTTGCTCACGCTCCGTTTATGTGAAAATTCATTATATTGCTCATATCCCCACAACAGGGTTTACCTGAAGCTAACATGACACATAGGTACATACTGGCCTATAAACAACAGGAATTTCACCTGTTGCTTGTATATCTATGATCATTCTACAGAAGGAAGTCTTCTTACCCTCTCACTCCCTGACCTCCCAGAAAAATTATTTTGGGAAAAATAAAATCTAATTAGGTATCTATAAACAGATATGTTTTTCTTTTCCTAAGTATCAACAGTGACAATCATCTTCCCTCAAGTAAAACAGAGTTGGAATACAACTTTGGCAAGTCGTACCACTCTGCTTATCACCTCTGAGCTAATTTCAGAGGAGTCTCTATTTCTGGTTTTTGTTCATTCCTGCCATTATGAAAATACATTAGTTCCAATTTTAAGTACAGAAACTGAAGACCAGCAATGTGAAAGCTGTTCCAATTAAATGTTTTTAGAAGTATTGAAAGTTTGCGGTTCACAGAGGCACTTAAACACGTGCATAACTTTAAGGATATGAGTTGATTGTGTTGGCTTCAAACAAGATTATCCCCAAACTTGAGTTTCAGGTATATATAGCTTTCCTCTGCTGTGAGTCAGAAAAACACCTTCTCTGACTCTCATTTAATAAGGTACAGCAAACATGTGCTTAAGGATGATACCTTCTCAGTTGGTCGAAGAAGGTAAAGTCAGCCATAGTGCAGAAACGTTCCTCATTGTTTATGCTGTTTACCTACGCTGTAGAAAGAAATCACTGTTTTGTACATGGCTCTGAGAAAGAGTCAAGTGCTACAGTGTACTGGAGGAAGAGTTTTTGTGAGCCTTCCGTTAGCCATCCAGGATGCAGCAGAAAAAATGGGGCCACAGGCAGTTTTACATCTCCCTTTCTCTCTGAACACACAAGTAGGACTCAAAGAGTCAGTAATAACAGGCCCAAAGAACCTGTGATCTCACTTATTCTGCCAGAAAATAAAACCCACCAGGGCAAAGTTACCCTCTCCAAGCACATTTAAACTAGAAAAATTATTCTGTATCAGTTTGATTCTTTATAATGCTTACATGTTTGACCCTATACTGGGCACCCTAAAATTGGATTTGCCATCTTATTTAAACCACTCCTCATTTTCACTCCTCCTTGGTCTCCCATCTGTCTCAGTTTTGCAGCCAGATACAACTCTAAACAGAGTAAAATCTTTGTAATGCTCAGAGTGGGAAAAAAAAAGTTCCCCTTGCATTTGTTTTATGATTATACAGAAAGTTGCCCCCACATAGGTTTTTGTACTGAATCATAAGAGAAATGAGGTATGAGAATAGATGTTAGTTGCAATCACTTCACTGAACTTAGTAAGACAAAGCACTTTTAAAGAACCTGCAATTTTTTCATGTTACATTCTCTAAGAAAAGTATCCTTCATCTAGATATCAAAATAGTTACAGTAGTAATAAATGTTATACAACCACTGACTGGACCAGAACATACTGAAGAAGAGCATAATTCTTTGGACTTTCAGTTTAGTTACTTCATCATTCCTATTAAAGCTTTATTTTTGGGTATCTAATTTCTCAAAGCTTATGCCTGCATAAACATTTAAGCTTCTTATTAATACAGCTGAGCTTATTTCTTTTTATCTTAATATATTCAGTACCTCAGAAGGCGCCACAGCTGGAATGCAGCTCTTGGATATGATCATAAGTGCTTCAAAGGGAATGGGAGAGGTCAGCATGCCTGAAAGAAAAGATATTGCCACTGCCAAGGACCAAAGAGATTGTGACAAGATGGGAATACAGAAGTTAATATAGAAAAGGAAAGGTAGTTAAGAAAACCAGGGACAGAACCAGTGAGGTTCTAGTGGTAGGAAAGTTAAAATTCTTTGCTTTCTGAAAACAACCACGGAGAAAATTCAACAAACAGAAAAAACCTTCAAAAGGGGTAAGTGAAGGCTGATAACGTAGTGCAGGGCTACAAAGAGATTCCTTACAGAAACGTGAATCAACTTAGGTAAAACAAAAGCACTTTATAAATCTATATTAATTCTGAGAAGCAGCCCACAGTGTTTTTGCCAAGCTAAAGCATTGTGAGGTTCTGACATATTTGAATAGTTAATTGGGCTGTTTGTGTGTGTGCATACACACACATATCTTTAATTTTTGGCTTCCAGCCATACTGGAAGTAGTGAAGTACCATAGGAAAAGGCTTCTTGCAAAAGAAACATAATGTATCAGTTTTGTTCAAAGTAATATTAGTAAATCAATGTAAATGAAAGCATTTGCCCCTAGTTGGCTCAGAGGGAAAAAGTTCTAAACTTATTAAGAAACTTCAAAGGAAATATGAAAAGGAAAAGGTCTAGTGAAAAGCAACATTTATATGGAGTTTCAAGTAGTTTGTGCTCATATACAAATATTTGTTCAGGGATTACTGTTAATGAAAATTCTTCTTATTGAGTTCAGCCTTTGCAACATCTTTCAATTTTCCTAAAGTTAGCCTCATTCAGCAAAACAAGCACTCCAGATGGTGTAGTGTTTTAATGATGCAGACAGATGTCTTGTAGGTAAGGTCACCTCAACAATTTCAGTTGCGTATGTTTCAAGCCACATTTTTCTTGTCCCAGTCATTTCCCTACACACAAGAAGTTGAGCTCCTTTCAGGTAAACAGTAAAAAGCAATGAATAAAATCCAGATTTTGCACAATCATACTTTACATGGTCCAAATACCCAAGCGCTCCCACATTAATTCACCATCCCCAGCACGTGCAACAACAACTCTCATACCTCTGTGAAAACTTCACATAACAAATGCTACATTTGACACCCAAGCGCAATGACAAGCTGACAAAAAATGGTGAAGGACAGATAAGACGGGAGAGTCATTTTGTCCACTGAATGAATCAAGATAACGTCTTATCAGTCAAGAGGGCTTAGCACATGCAGGAACCTACAACTGATACCATCAACGGCCCAGAGACAACAGTAAATTTAATTGGTTTTAAAGAAAAACATTAAGCTTTGGGAGAAATAGGGTAGACCAATTCTGGAAAACCAAGTATTCTACTTTCCCCCTTGTCCCACTAGTATAGTCTTTAAATGGATTTAGGGTATGTCATCCCCCAACTACAGGTATATATCCTTTGGCCCTTGTACTGAAACCCATCCAAGTTTATTCGTTTATGGATGCGATCCGTATTCTCTCCATCTAGATACTAGAATGAGTATGTCATTCTTCTGCTTGTCAGCATCCTCCAAAGTACAGATATGTTTGATATTATAAAGGAACACAGATTAATATTGAAAATGAACCTTCCAAAAGCCTATGGAAATACAATAACTGTATTAACTTCAGACACTTGGAAATTTGACAAAAACTGCATTAAAAAAGAAAATTATCAAAAAGCTTGTTTCTAGTCAGAAACTGTGCTAGTAAGTAAAGTTATGCTAACAATGTTAAAGAAATATATACAAGACCAATACACAAAAGAAGTTGCCAAGCATATATTATTAAGTATGAAAATAAAAGTATGCAACTTAAAAAAAAAAACCAAACACCACCCCCCCAAAAAAAAATGTTGTTAAAAAAAAAGCTTCACTGTTGTTCTACATTAAATTTTCTATTTATTTCATCTGGATTAGCAATTGCAACTACAGATTCCTTGGGTTAGAGGCCCTCAATAGTAACATAATAATCTATAGACTCAAAACATCTCTTTTACAACCAGTCTTAATAGCTGTCAAACACTATTTACTTTGGGTTGTCCATATCCAATAGCAATGCATTGATGGTAAAGCAGTCCAATCCATAATCCAAATTCAGAAAAAAATGCAAAGTTTCTGGCAAAGTTCTTTGCCTCATGACAAATCAATACTTGTGTCTCACATCATGACTCCAGAGATACCAAATGGACATACTTGTTTACCCATTATACTGCTAAGAGAGAGTAACTAAAATCTGAGCAAATCCCAGACACAGCCAAGTGGTAAATGAAGACTTCAAAGCATCCCATTGTAGATAATGTAGATATTACCAGCAATGGTTACTCGTGCCTCATTGTAACTTGTAGAGGATGGCAACTATTGGAATTGGCACTGAACCCCAGAACAGATGAAGCCTGCAAACATCTCCATCAGTAAGCTTTGTGAACCCTTGAAGATCCCCCTCCTGCACACAATTTCTGTGGGCAGAATTTTCCAAGGGCTACAAGTTCATGGTCCAGGTCCCTATGAACTATGTGACTAGTAAAGTGAAGCTGATTTTTCACCATAACATATTTAATTTATTTTTCTCTTTCTAGGTTCTGAACCTGAAGATAACTGGAAAATACAAGTGGCATTTTTATTTATGCTATAGACTGAATTTTTCTTACAACGTATCTTGAATTGTCCTTTCAAAAAACAATTCTAAAGACTAAGGGTTAAAAACCAGTATCACTAAATGTCACAGAATTTGGCATAAAAATTGCAAGGGTGACCAATCCTTATTTTGAATTAATTTGGTCAAAGTCATTTAGGTTTGGTGTTACAGTTTTTTATATGCTCTTAAACAAGAATTTGCAAAGTAACAGTTGGATTTATTTCAATTAATTGCAACCTAGAAGTCTATATTAATTTGGGAGGGCCCACAAACAGTAAAACCCCTCCAAGCCTCTGATTCTCACACTAAGCATCAATGCATCTATGCTTTTTCCTGACTTACATCAGAACTGTCTGGCTATCATATTACAATTAGTATCATAGTTTTGAAGCCAGTTTTAGTAAATAAGAAAGGCTGCTGCAGACAAACTTGCATCCTCTAGTTACAAGTACTACAGTTGCTTCATGGAGTAACAGTGGGGCAAAAGTTGAGTAATAGGCGGTCTAATGTCCTCTACCGATTCATTAGAAACATTTTTTTGCAGCATTCAAGTTTTCCTTGATGACTTTTCACCTGAATATTGATCACAGTTGACTCTACTTAGTTCATAGGAGGTTGATCATATCACACACTCAAACTGTCCCTCTGCTGGTCTGCAGTGTAACATACAGAACGATAATCTATTTGAATTGACAATTCCTTTGTAAATGAAGCCAAACCACAAGATCAGAACACTGTGATTGCATAGAAGGGCAACAAGTGACATGGGTTATTTACTGATTGATACTTCCCTGTAGTAATAACACAAGCTTCTATTGGAGAACATCTGGAAACATTACAGTGCAATAGTTCTTTAAAAATAATGAGGTCTATCAATCATGCGTATGACCACTGAATATGAAAGAGCTTCATGTTGTCTATAAACCAACCAGATTTGATGCTACTCGCTCATGACTGGTGATTTCACTTTGGCCAGGACAAATAGGTATCTGCAGAGCAGCTGCTGTAGTCATAACATAGAGTATCTTCTTTGAATGGATTCATGTGCCAAAACTAGTGCATGATGTAGAAAATAGCTCACCAAAGAAAAGAACAAAGCCACAACTACAAAGGTAAATAAGTCAAAGAGACTTAGATCAATAAGATTTATAGGAGTTATCAAATCTTGAGCATGACTTCAACCATCCAAATGCTAACAAAAATCAGAGCCATTGGTTGTTTAATTTTATTTTTTTTAATTATGCCACTTCAAAGAATACAGGTAAGTCATGGTATTATTAATTCTCTCTCAGTATAAACTAGGTAAGACTAATGTGTAAGAAGGAGATGTTACTGTACGCAGTAAGCAAAGACAGACCTGGAAAAATAGAGGTGGAATTCAGTTTTGTAAGAACTTACTGCTCACCAATGGCAGTGCAATTTCAGAAAAACAATCCCAAATGCTTACATGAGTGACTTGTACTATTTATTATAATATCACTTAGTTCTGCAAAGACAAGCAAACTGAACTGTCAAGTCTTTCCAGCTGTTTACACTCTCCAGTGTCACACAACTGGTCAATACCACATCTCCTGCTCGCTGCACACATTGCAACGCATTCTGATGAACATGAGCAGTGCATGAACAAGAAACTGGAGAAAGGGAAGACAGGAGAAAACAGTGCCGATAACAAGGGGGAGAAAATGGCAGTGAAGAATTCTTGAAGTTGGAGAGAGGGACAGAAAAATAAGAGAGTTTGATGTAGTTGCTTAAGAGGCTCTGCGTTGCTTGGGCAAGTAAAATAGGCTTGGGGTTTTTAGTTTGAGAATTTTCTAATGTCTGCCAGAATACTGGGATTCAATCTCAGATTTCACAGAGCAAATCCTTCATCCAAAATATTCAGACTTGGGAAACTAACATTAGACACCTTTATCTGCATGAAGACATCAAATCAAAGGTCTGAATTTCCGTTGCTGCTCCTACAAAGTGGAACTATTTCAAATTGTTGGAATTAAACATATATGGAAAAGCAGTTACTTGGATCCAAAATATGACTGACAACCTCTTTCCATACATTTTTCCAGGAAAGCTGAAATAAGGCAAGTAATTCTCTTTTACTATCCAAAATGCCATTTCAGGAGAACCTTTTGCCTGGAACCTTGAGCTCAGGCAACTTTCAAGTTCGGTGCAAAGCCCTTTACTATTTCAATAGTATTTTGTCTACTGTTCAGCCTCTACTTTTCTCACTAGTTTTTCCTTTCTTTGTTTTCATCTCTTTGTCTAGGTGGGGAGGAAAGAATTGGCTAGCCAGTCGCATTTCCAAAATAGAGGTAACAGAAGCAACTTTGAAGTAGAGAAATCAAAGCTAGGCGAGAAATGCACTGACTTCTCCTATCAGGCACTAATCTACCCTTTCAGCAACATTGCTGTAACACTACTTCCCTCTCTATCCCAATCATTTAGTCCTTTATTTTAAAAAGTTATTCTGTGAGAGCCATAGAAAAAACCAAAATAGTTATACAAATAGTGTGTGTGTATATATATATAAAACAGTTATATAAAACTAAGTACAAAAGTGCAAAGTACTAGTGCTTAATGAAAATGTGAAGAATACAGAAACCTCCCAGGTATGCAGAAGGCCAATGTATTACCCAGGTCACCAGAAGTAAACAAAGTGTGGTTGTCAATTTGTCTATTTTTCTTAACAAATTTTTGGGTCAAAGAAAAATTTGCTGTCATTTGTTTACACTAATAGCATGTAATACTACTGCATCACCTTAGAGAAACCCAGCCAGGACCATGACATGATGTATCTTCTGATACAGAACAGGCAGCACTTTGTGAGGCATAGCCTGGCTTGCACAAAAGCCAGCTCTGGACAAGGTACAGAAATCACAGAACAAGAGCAGTCCAGCAGGCAGAGTTTGACTTTTTTAGTCACAAGGATTCATTGCCATTACCCAAAGCCTATGCTTTCTGAAGACTTTAGCTCTGAGAGTCTTTTTGTGGGAAACCATGATGTAATATATGCCCTCTTGTATGGGCTGGACCATGCTCACTCTCCGTTTTTACTTCAGCCAGAGCAGAAGTGGCACTAAAAGGACTCTCATTTGACACTAGCTGAACTTGCATCAAGACCCATGCTCATACCACCACATGGAAAGCTCAGCTACCCTAATGTCAAGCATAAACAGCAAAAAAGGGCAACAACAAGAGTTTGTAAAAGAAGGGTTGGTAATAAATCTGTTTCTCAGGCAAGTACCTGCTACACAAGTACATGCACTACAACTTAGTACTTGGAAAGTAGCTATTTATAAGCAGAGAGATGAATTAGGCTCATTTTTCACATTCAGTACAAGACAGTTTCTCAAGACCAGACTGATGAAAGGGGTGAATGCTGAGTCTGAGGCCAGATGGAATATTGCCCTCTCAGATCAATGTAGAAAAATGGTCTTTTGCCAAACAAATAAACAGAGGGGAAAAAAGAAAGCAAGCCTAATTATACCAACCTTTCTAAGAAACATTTCCAAAAATACTTATTGGCCTTATCCGGAGCGGAAAGTTTCAGAAGGAGCACCAGAGGTGTTTTATTTTAGCTTGGCATGTGTAGGGAAATTATAGGAATGATTTCTAAGTGTGGCAAATGCAGCTGCTTCTCAAAGACACAGTTTAAAGGTTCTACATAAAGTCATAAAACCCTTGAGAGGCTTGCAAAGAGCTGGCATGGTTTCATTTGAATTTAAGGACTTTTTTTTTTTTTAAAGAGCCAGTTGGATTCTGTTGTAATAGAGCTCAAGGCAACACCATTAAGACAATAGTGGGAATACAGTGATCAATTGCTCCAAAGCATCGCGATGTTCAAGGCTAGGCCCTCTAAAACTCCTATTAAAATGACACCAACTCAAAGATTTCAAATAATGAGATGAGAAAACTTGCCAAGTATTATAACCTTGCTGAGTTTTAGCAAATCACAGTTACTGTACAGAAACAGGCAGAAACAATTGAGAAGAAGAAAAAAGTTAAATGCCTCATTAAAGCTTGCCAGACTCATATTGTGACTACAGGAAATATTCCTGTTGTGTGTGAACTTTGGGTGGGGAGAGAGAGATATGAAGGCTGGTGGTTAGCCACAAAGAGAGCTTTGGACTAGGCAGAAGCAACTTTTCCCTTTACAGGGGTCATAACTAGCCAGTGCAGGGATGGGAGAAAAGGCTAACACATCAGCAGTAAGTTTCTCAGTTTTCAGCATGAAATTTTTCATAAAATATAAACAGGGAGGAATGAAAAATTGGTAACTCCATTGCTGAAAATATTTTAGTCATTTGTGATGCAGACACAACCAAAGATTGCTCTAGGCAGTAAAGTAATATACCAGTTTCCTATGAAAGCTGGAGTTTGACTGGATAAACCACAAACTCGTGTCCTTTAGGTGGAAAGCTTTACGTGTTTGTCCTCTGCATTTCTGAAAGGCAGAGGCTTTCTAGCAAAAGGTAGTTTGACCAAAATACTTTTACAAACAAGACCCAGGTTGGAAGGCTTGGTTACAGAGGTTGGTCTGGCTTTGGGGGCAGGCGCTGGGTACATTAGCTGACCAGATACAAGTACATTTTAGATTCACACTCAGGAAGTCCAAGCTCCTTTGGACTCTTTGTTTCACCTTATCGCTCACACCAAGCATTCACACAATTTCTCTTACTTTCTTCTTCATACGTTTTCTTTCCGCTGCCTCACAGGAAAGCAAAAAGACTGTTAGGAGTTCATTCAGGTCTATTCTGCAGATCTGCAGAGCACTTGCATTTAGGGTAACAGATGAGTATTTAACATTTCACAGACTGCTGATGAAGATGGGACTTTCCCAAGGTTCATTCAGCGTTCACCTCTCATGCATCAAAAATCTCAATTCCTCCACTTGAAAATTTCCAGCATAAATTTTAAGTTTCGATTCTAGTGCACACACACACCACATTTACAATTTACTAGGAAAATTCCAACATGGCATTCAGTAAGAATATAAATTTTTGTTGTATTTATGACTCTTAAAATCTTGCTGTAATTGCAATTGCAAAAACTGTAATTGCGGTTTCCAAGACCGCAGGAACTATTTAATACAGTGCTAATCTAAAGCTACAAATACAGTTCACCACGAAAACATAAAAGGAGGTTCTGTACATTTCAGAGATTTATACCAAGCCAGCACTCCTGCATAAAGCAGTAGAACCATTCATCCTAGTATTTCATAGAAAGATGAAAGATTGTGGTTTCCACAAAGCGCAAATGTCAACAAATGTCATCCCTGGCAAGCAGGAAGAAAGGAAATCGTAGCTCCTGGACATAAGATATTTCACTGAAAATACTATCTCCTATATAAAGCAAGGATATTTTAGTTCAAATGTGTCAAACAAGCACTAAAATTGTTGCATTTTTGCCCAAGGGGTGTGAAATGACCAATAAAATCAAGCCACTTTCATCCAGTATAGATTAAAAGAAGCGCTTCAGACAAGATCGCAATCAGAAACAAATTATGAAATAAGCACAGCATGCAGAAGCGGAGCTTTTATCGGTAGCAAATGTCATCAAGATCAAGAATTAATATTTTACAGCTATATTTTCAGGTACATTTCAAGCATGCCTCCATTTGCATCAGGTCTTTAGGCAAGGAGCTTACTGTTTTAACAACAGATTCTCAACATTGCTCATCATCTGAGTTTGAATATAAAAAGTTTGAATCTTCACATATGATAATATGAGAACAGAAAATCAACATTCTTAGAGTACTATAACTCTGCCATCTCCCACTATTTGCAGTTCTTCCTTTGGTTTCAGCAAGCACCGGAGCTGGCTTGAAGTTATGGGGAGTCACTGACTATCCTTTATTTTGAGAAAGTCTAGAATTTCCTCAATCTACAGCAACAAAACACTATATAATAATCAAAAGAATAACCTGCATATCACTTCATTTTTTCTTAAAAGCAGAGAGAACAAGAGAAATTAATTAACCGTTAATATATTTAAAAGCTTATGTTTTATTCTAAGTGTCCCTTCAGTGGTAAGGATGATGATTAACTTGGATTAGGCATATTGGCTGCTAAACTTGTCTACTGTGACCCAGTGGGGACGCTGAGCCTTTTACTTCAAGTAACAAGTATGTGATTTTCCCCTTAAAATTGTTTCTTCAGAGAGAGGACAAGCAGTCTAGCTATATTTTATGCTAACACTCAATCCCCAAGTCACTGATTTTCAGCCTATTGGTTAGAGAATTAACCCTCTCCTGTTTTTCTTTAGAACAGATAATAAGTAACTGTTCATACAATGGTGGTAATGATAACCAATTTCTCAGGCTCTGCCAAAATGAAATATGTCTGCAATTTCCTATTTTCTGGGTCCTCTTTTTCTCCTGTCTATCCAAAGCATCAGCTTTCTTCACTGCTTTGTTTCAGTTGAGACTCTGCCAAGATTCATCATTTCCTGCTTACACAGCAATCTAAACCAGACCTTTTAATCAGATTCTCTAAGGTGAATCTTTTCCCTTTTCACTTTTACCTCTCATTCTCAGGGCATGTGAGTTAGAAGTGATAGTTTGTTTCCAGCTTCTTCTCTCATTTCCTTTATCACATATCCAAACATGATTTAAAGGTGAATATACACAAAAATACAAAGATTGTATCTGAACTCACATGATTTTTTATGCTAGCTGACGGCACTAACTAAATTTAAGTCAGTTTCTATCCACAAATTTCTAGGCAAGGATCAGTTCAAGCCACCAGTTTAATATAGAACCTATTTTTGCCCACATTATTATTGCTTTGCAATTAAAAAAAGACTGAGGAATGTGATTTCCCCGTAATCTTATTGTTACAAGAATTATCAGGAAAGATAGGAAACTAAGTTTAGTTATTCCAAGCCCCAATCTTGGGCATTAGTTCTTGGGCATGGGAGGGAAGGAAAGAAATTTTCTGTGTTCAACATACATCAGTTTTAATACAAACAAAATAATAAAAAATCATTGGAATAAACCCCTCTATTTCTTATGTAGGTTTATGTTGTCCTCAGCAAAATAAGGTAACAGTTTTACTGACAGTTTATGTCTTATATTACAGGTTAATATATAGATATTAAAATAAGCTTGTTAACACTACACATATCACAGTAGTGGATTCTTTAATAAGCACAAACTAGTATACCTGTCATTAGTCCAACAGGAATGGTAGATGTGAATTTTACTGCTAGGATGCCAGTTCACAAGTTTAGAAACAGTTATTTTGTTAACTGCAGGCAACATAGGGTTAACCGAAAAGAAGTCCTCTTAACACTCATCTTCTACAGTGACACATTGGCAACTCCATCTCCTATTAACTTCCAGAAATCAGCAATAATTTCAAAACTTCTTGTATTAATTATATTAGTGATTGAATGGCTTAGGGAACTGGCTAGAGCTCAGTGTATAGCCCCTTCAATTCAAAACAACTCAATCTTGTCACTCAGAGTAACAGTTATCCAAAGGTTAACTTCCTTGTGGTGTAGTTTGGTGGACTCAAAGATCTAGCACAAAATGGGCTGAGAACAAATACATACTACATTGCATATACAAATTACCAAACTAATATACATTCTTACAGCTGCACAGTCAGGAGCAGGATGCTAGACCCAACCAACCAGCTGGGTGAAAAGTTTGGAGATATGTCTCAGACTGCTACATCGGTAAATGATGAGCTCACAGGTTGTTGTTGCCTTTATCCTTTGTCATAAAACAAAACTATTCAATTCCTCATATATTTTATTCTTGTTAATACAATTGATGCTGTTCCTATTAACTATGTAAATGTTTCATGTTTCTCTTTTATTGTTTTAAGAATATGATGTCCCTATCCTTCACTTGAGAGTTTCACAGGTATTTTTTTCAACTTTGCTATTAGAGAACTCCACAGTCGGAAGTCCAGCATTTGAAAGGGGCTGGAGCCTAAATGATTTGTATGTCTCTCACAGCTCAGGTTTCCAGACGAAGCTTGGAAGAGGTGTTACTTGTTAAATGCTAAATATTACAGAGAAGCTTTCTCAGACTCTCTGTCACTGGCACCACAGTAATTTCTAAACACAGAAAATCCTTGTGTATCACAGACTCAATTCTCTATTTTCATAGTTTGCTTTCTAGCTCAGAGAAAGAAGACAAGATAATAACTGTATGTTTTCAAAACCAAATTTGCTGTATACTTTCATTATGCATGTATGAATAAGCAACATTTTTTGCACTGAAACATCTCAAGCTTACGTTCTACATCTACTGAATGCTCTTTGAACTATGGCCTTCCTGCTTGTAATCATTTTGGAAAAGCACAAAAATACTAACCTTGGGTTTTCTCCTCACTCCTTTCTCCAGAGATTGTTAGCAATTAGTGTTTTAAACAATTCACATATCTATGGCATGTTGCAGAAGCATTCTGCATCTGGCCCAGTAGGCAGTATGCACAGTAGGCAGTATGGTACCAGGGGCCTGGCAGGGACATGAGACCAAAAATGGAAGGGGCTGCTCACTGGAAGGCTGATAAATACACTAGCAAGCATCATAAAAATATAAAAGCTATATTGATTTAGAGCTCTTCTCAAGAGTGCATAGTCCCTTGCCCTTTTAAAAACACCCAAACTCCTCAAGACTCGCTTACAAGAGAGGAAAGAAAGTAGCCCTTTTCTAAAAAAATCTGGCTTTCCCAGCTGTTTGAATTGAATTGTTGGTTTCTGCTGCTTATTCACCCTTAGGATATCTTCTGTTCCTTCAATACCCTTTGGACATCACAAATTGAAAAGCACTACTTTGAAAGAAGCAATAAAGCAATAGGACACATGCAGCTAGACTAGAAGTTCTTATATACATCTAAATATGACTTTTGTAAGAGAAAGGAGATTTCAAAATATTATTGCTGACCTGAATTCCTTTTCCAGCTTTCCTTTTATGTGACAGAGACCTTTTTAAGGTGGCTAGAGTATTAAATAGTTTAACACATAAGATTAGTATCAGGATGTATTGTTTATTATAAAGAAACGTATCACGCATTAAATATACCCAATTGGTATAAAAAGGTGAACAGTTCTTAAAAGTATCTTTTCTTTTTCACATCAAAGCCCAAATAAATGCCTGAAAAAACATTTGCATCTCTGCAAGGTGTATGAGGAAATCATTCATTGATTAAAAAACAATTCTCTGCCATGTAAAAAGTAGAGCATTCCCACAGTTCAATACATTAATTAATTCCCAAAGTTCAATACATTAATATCAGCTGCCAAAAATTGTTTTCACATTACAATCTGTAGAAATCCACAGAAGTCCCATGGACACTATAACTTTAACAGGGGATGATTTAGCCCAGAGTCATTCATTTGCTAAATACAGTAGCGATTATATTTGAGAGATGGTAAAGACATGCCATTATATTGATCTTTCAGTCTTCTAAAAGCATTCTCGCAACTGTTACTCATTTGAAAATTTTTACTGGCTTAATCTCAGAAGTTTCTGAAGCTATCTTGTTTTTGAAATGTCTAGACAAAAAAACTTGTTGCAAGTTACTTATACAAGCAAATTCTACCCACCTGATGAAAAGGTTTGGCCTATATAAAGACATGGATTACTCTGATAGGATTAGTTTAATATCTCAAAATAAAATGTCTTCCAAGATCTGCAGGACCTAGAGTAAACGTTATCTGTTTGCAATTCCAAAACTACATTGTCATCCCTAAAGAATGATCTAAAATTTATACTCTGTTCAGTGATGAAACAGTTTGCTTAAGCAGACAATAGTATAAAAACTGTCTCTTCCACAGTTCTAGCCCTGTTTTCACCTTGGGCTGGAGATGGAAGATCTTAGTCATACCGTGCTGATCTCTTGCTGTATTCTGAATGTAAGCATTTTTCTATAAAAAGTAATGTAGAATTGACAATGCTACAACCTACATGATGTTAGACAGGTCACCATGTTGCTCACAGCTCCCAAAGAGACTAACACAGGTCAAAAATTCGTCATGCAACTACTTTTTCCTTCACCTATAAGAAGCCCCATAAATGACGTGCAATTAGGGAGGCTGACCAGGAGTTGCGTGCAGAGAAACTGGATAAATCGTTTGATTAGGTATTAACAACTACTAAAGAAAAGTACAGAAAGCCAAAGGAAGTTCAGTACCTCTGGGAAAAGCACAACCTGAATCTCTTCTATCTTGATGAATGTGAAGCACATAGGCTCACAGAATTATGACTTCTTAGTCATAATATAAATAGTTCAATATGAACTTATTGTGTGTATGAACAGCAGCAGCTAGAATGGAAACTGATACTTGAATTCCCTAAAAAAATAAAGTATTAAAAAAAAAGTATTAAAGAAAAATAAGTATTAAAGAAATAAGGCTGCAAGAGTAGCTAGGCTTTGACAGGCTTTTGCAGCCTTCCTCTAAACTCCTGCGGGCACAGTACACATTCAAAGTAATGTTTTCCACCATAAGTGATTCAAATTAGGAAACATGAAGGAGCAAGTGAAGGTCTAGAAATTTATTTGTGATATTAAGCAGTATGGCAAAGCTAAGCTGTGGGCAAAACTCTAGTCCCGATTAAACGACAAACGTTTCTGCGGCATGTATTCTCTTCTGAGATCTCATCTGAGGAAGGTCCTTGAAACAACCTCATAATGTTAGTGACCTTTCTTCCAGAATCCTATGCCTGTGGGAGAATCTGAATTATTTTCCTCTGAGCCATTTAGTTCTTTGGAGGACGTACAAACTGGCTTCATACAGGATTCAAATGCCATTTGTCTTTACTTACTATGCTGCAGTATTTTTGAGAAAGTCCCTAGAGGATGTGAAACTGACTCAAACCCTTTGGGGTTTGTTCTCAGAAAGAGAGCACTGTTTCAGCCTAGCTTATCTCACAGTCTTTGACCTTGGTCAACAAAACCACCTCCCATCATATAAGCATGCCTGTATCTTCTCTCCTCCTGCTGAAAGTATTTTTTTGAGTCTCCTCTAGTCCCTCTTACAACATCTGGCTTCTTTGTTCTGCCTTTATTAATTTTCCACTACTTCAAACCTCCTGCCTGCAGATAGGAAGAAAACAACCCTGGCTTTCTCAGCCCATTGTCACAAGCTACTTCCATCTCAACAACTAACTTCCACAAGATATCCCTGGTCAGCAAGGAATGTGGTGAAGTCCTGGTCAGCAGCATCAGAAACACATTTGAAAGAGATTTTTTAAAAATTAAGAAGTCTTATACCTCCATGAAGTCAATAAGAATACACTAGCTACACACAGAGTCGGCAAAGTTATCAAAATCATAATGTGGGAAAGTTGAGCCCAGAAATGCTTGCACACCCTTAGGAAATGTTATTGGTTTCCCTCCCAAAGTTTATGGAAGCTTTATCCATGTGGCCATGAATTAACACCAATTCATAAATAATGAATAGTGAAAGACAATTTAAATAAATTATTTGCAAATAGCTTACAAGCCAAAAGCTTTTGCTTGAAATGTTCTCTCAGCAATTTCAAAACAAGGAACAAATTCATAAAAATCTAAGTCTTGCACTTAAATAGACTGCAAACTGAAAAAGGGCAATATTTGCACATATTATTTACTACAAACGGACCACCCTTCTCTTGACAAAACTCTTGAAAGGCTCAGGGTAGACTGACCTATTGTGCCTTTTCAGCTTCTTCCTCCATTTTACAGAACAAGGGAACATTTGTATATGCTTTAAGCAAAAAATACTTAAGGACCAGATTTCAAAGGGAACACTGAAAACTCAGGCTGTATGCATACAGAAAAAATACATACATGCAGAACGTTTTTAAGGTAGGCTGCACAACAGTCTGCTAAGTAGAAACAGATACATTTCTGTAGGTACACACCTGCATTAATGCCAGTGCGACATCAAACTAGATATATATGCACCTCACTCAGTTTCAGCATAGTATAGCTATAGGAAACAGCCAAATCGGGCATATGTACCGTGATGTGACACTGGAATGTGGACAGTGATAAACCCTGATGTATAGAGTGTCCATTCAGCTCCTCAAATATGCATGTGGAAGAAATATGTATTTTCAATGTAATATATTATTGTTATATATTAAAAACATATTTCCAGCATTTACAATGTATTGTAACTATAATGAACCTGCCACTTTTAAATAATATGAATAACGTGTGGACAATGCTGTATGGCACATGTGCTTCCTATAGATGAAAATAAAATATATCTGACAAACAGTCTTAACTGTCTTCCTATTCTCTCAATACCTGGCCAAGTAACGATTTAAATTGGTGGAACAGGATTGGGCCAAAAATATCAGTATGTATGTAATGGTACGTAGGTATATGTAGGTAATACCATGAAAAAAATGGAGCAGCACATACACCCCTTGTTGCCAGTTAAGAATTACATGTGTGCTCAATAATATTAATGTAATTGTCAAAATGTATGACTACATACATATATTCTCACCATCTCTAGAGTGCTTCAGTATTGACAGTGTATAAATTTCAGTAAAAGGAGACTCTGAAACAAAAATTTCTGTGCTTTTCAAAAAAATCCCCTAAAAATACGTATCTGTGGAAATGTGATATTCCTGCTTTTTTCTCTTAGGGGAAAAAAAGACAACCCAAGAAAAAAAGCTTTTTTTTTCCTGGAACAGTGGGAAAACTATTTGGGGCAGAGCCCACTTTTATAAAGATTAATAGGAGTGGAGAATGAAGTGTAAAACAGATTAAATATTTTATAAGGAACATAAGGCAGACAAAGGAATATGCTCTGAATGACAAAGACCATACGGTCCACCTTTTGGTGTTGAGAGAATATCTGAAGAAGGAAAGACTGGGAATCATATGATTTGAGTGATAAATCACACCTCATAATCCACCTTATGAGGTAACAATTAAAAATAATGAGAAAAGCAAGAGCTAAGTACCAGTTATGACGCACTGTTTACACCTAGGTCTTTGTAAGCTCCATGTCTTATTGTTTATAAAGGAAGTGGTTCCTTTTAGGAACCAGCTGCAGCTAGTTGCTTAAAAAGTAAGAACAATAAAAATAAATTGCTAAATAACTCTTGTTCTTCCTCCTTCTGAAAAGAGATGATTTTCTGATTGTCAACATTCTTTTTATGTGCCAAGTTTTATATCATTTTATATCATTGAGATTTCTGATGGGTTTTTGCCTTGCTACCTACTCAGTGAGCTACTGTGCCAATGTTAACAAACAAACAAACAAACAAAAAGCAACCAAAACCAGAAACAAAGCACTAACAACGATGAAAACTGGAATACAGGCAAAAAGTGAAAAACAGTTGACTCAGTTTTTTTTAGGGGAGATGAGGAAGAATGAGGACTGTTGGTCAGATATGATTAAATTAAAAAAGTACAACCCCTGCTCCACTTTTCCCATCTTGGAACATACCACTTTCTTCACTAACATTTAAATTTGAAAAATAAAGAAAAAATTAACTGGATAATAAGCTCATCAAAAAGAAAGCATTACTTTCTGAATATTGTGTACCAAAGAGTAGAATTTTGGCTTGGGCTTTTTTCCCCACTTGATTTCCTGCTGAGCTGGTGAACAATTAGAAACTCTGAAGTCTGACTACAAATCTTGGACACAAGCTCACCCACATTGCTTTTGACAAATCTACAATGTGCTCTTTACCAGACAAAGTGCAGAGGCTGACAACATACAGCTAATCTTGGGTGAGCACAGATAGACATATAAGTCTATATGAGAAATTTGATGTGTAATGTGCAACAGGATCATCCAAATAAAATATCTCAAGTTTTGTATTTTGTTTCTTCATAGGAATGTGGTCCTAAGATTATGTGTTATCATACATGACTGTGTAACAGCTACGCTGTTGTATCAATTACACCATGTCAATGCTATTTTTCACATTAACAGTGTTGAAGGGAATGTATACTGCAGCCCTGAGGCTGTAGAAATGTGCAAACTCCCAAATGAAGCTTTTGTTTTATCCACATTGCTGTTTGATAAATCTGCTATTTGGTTATTCCCCCCCCCCGCTCCCGTCTTTAGTCTGTATCTGTGCTTAAAGTACAGCCCTGGCCATTAAGGAATACTGTTGTACAAGAAATTTGTCAGCTCAGGGAGGAAGGTGATTATATAAAAGACATCATTGTTTTAAACTGAAGTGTTTGAGTAGAGGTATTTTATAGCTATGAGTTACAATTTTCATAGCTAAAAGCTAACTTTAAAAAATAAATAAATCTCCTAGGAAAATAATAATAAGAAAACAGAATCTAAATTAATTTTCTTTCCGTTGTTGCCTTGTCCATGATGCAGGAAGCCTAACAAGCGTCTATTGCACTCATTCAGCTCTATAATGGCTTTTGCATTTCTGTGAGATTGAAAAATGTTAAAACAGGAATTTTATTTTCTTTCCAGTTTTGAAAACTTTAGTGTAATTTTTTCTTATTCCTGTAGACTTAGGTCCTGCAACTATCTCTGAAATCAGTGAAAGACTGCTAGTAAGTACACTGAAAGTTCAATAAGATCCCATATCAAGGATTTCACCTTTTGATTTAGATTAAGAGGAAGCAATTGGTTTATGACTTTAGTTTCATATGTGGTTTTAGTGTCATAGCATATGAACATCAAAACGCTAAATTAGTTATATCGCAGTATATACTTGGCAGGTGACTTTGGAATGAAGGATCAGTCTCAAAATCTAGAAGAGCAGTATCCTAACATTTACAGTCACCAGCACCTGATAGAGCAGAGTGGTCCAAAGCCCTCAGGAATGTACATACAGGATAACTGTCTGCCCATGAGATGGACCAGTTCAGATAAAGGCTCTTGAAACCCACATACTGCAGCATCTACTCCTTTCTGTCTCACCCCTAAGACAGAACCCAAACTTAGGAGTTATGCAGGACAGATTGCTTATAATCTAAATTTTTTTCTTCCTCTCTTGGACTCACATATTTGAATCAAGATTAGAGAGGCCTTTCACCCACAAAACCTAAAGACCACTCATACTGCAAAAGAGACTGTTTCAGAGAATTTAACAGATTAAAAGTAGTTTCTATAAAAGAGGAGTGTTACCTGCCTACTGTAAAAGAGCAAAGAGGTTAAAGCAGTTACCAGGAGAGTGGGGAAACCTTCCTTAAATCCACTCACTAGACTAAGAGGATTCAAACTTACACTCCCCACCTCCCAGCAAAGTGTCGTAACACCTATGTTGGGAGCCACTGGGAGAAAAGTGCCATCCAGTCATCATTTTGAAGCTGGACCTCTGTCTAGTAAAGAATGCATCCAGAAGGTTGGCATACAAAAAGAAAAAAAAATAGCTAGGCATATAGAGAGCAGTGCTGTGTCCTGGTCAAGGTTCACGCTCCCAGGATTTTTTCATCCATTTACTGTTTCACACAAAATTGTAAATAATCTCTGGAACAGGGAACAGAACTTTTACAGTTATTGAAATCAGTTCAGATAATTCTAAGTAATTTTGTTATCTACATAAAACATCCCATTCCTTTTTCACTCCCACTCAATTCCTGCCTTCCATGACTTATTATGGTGGAGTTCCCAGTCCAACCACACATTCTGTTGGTATGTCTTTTCAGCAGTTTTGAATTTGCTTCCTTGAAATTTCATGAATGTTTCCTTGTTGCACTACCCTCTATGAAACCTTTTTTTATTGTTTTTTTGCAGCTCTTTCCCTCTTGTCTAAGGCAAACAATTCTAGCCTTTTCATTTTCATTTATTTTATTTGCATGAGTAATTTTTCACAGGATAACTAGCAGAAAGCACTATTCTAAATCATACAGCATAGTAGGTTTCTATAAAGGCATTTAATATTTTCCATATGATCCTTCACCCTTATGCATTCTAGTGTATAGCTTACAGATTCAAACACAGCTGCACACTAAACTGTCTATAGTGACATCTTGACGTCCCTAAACCAATCAACACAAGCTATTAATGCATATAGCGAATGCAGCTACACCATGTCATAATTCTTTGGAGAATAGGAAATGGTCAGTATTTTATCAGGTTCATTAATTGCTCCATTCATGCCTAAATTTCATACGTTTCAGGTTTTCTTCATCTCTTATTTTTACCACTCTAAATGGTACCACTACATTCTGCCTGCTGATCTCTGTCATCAAATTCAATTGGAAAAACATACTGTCAGCTTACTATATTGAATATAAATCCATTAGGAGGTGTAAATGGAAAGGGAAGGACAGTCATTTAATCCTCTTCTATGTCTAGGTTGAAAATTTCTGATTAAAAGAAGAAATCTGCTATGGAATAAATTTCCTCCAGAAAACAGACTAGCTGAATCACAGAATTAATAGAACTGTGTTCCTTTTGTACTGAAAACGCGCAGACTAGCAGCTCTCGAGGGATGAAAAAGAATGGTTTGTGTCACTCGGGAATTATTCCATCGCCAAATAAATTCCTCAGGAGCCATTGCCATTGTGTTTGCAGACCCTCTGCGACAGGGCAACTAAACAAAGAATCAGGCTAATAAATTATGTAAAACACATTCAGCTGAAATTACATGTTCAAAGACACAGGAAAAACACAGACTCACACATTCGATGGGAAATGATGAATGACGTGAAATCCAGTAAAAACAGAGAAGACCCACTTGTTCCTCAGCTGCTGTTACCTGACAAAACTCTTCAGAAAAGGGGTTCTGATCTAATATCTGGGAGGTGTAAAATAAGGAAATATTCCTAGAGTTGAGAAAAAAGAAACAGAAGGAACTAATGCTGAGACTACCCTTTAGAGTCATGGACTACCATGCAATAAATGCCTTGTACAAATATCAAAATGAGCCCTACGTTGCACTCCCTGCTATGTCCATAGGTGGTGATCAATGAGAGTTCTGGGTTGAATTTGATGACTGTGAAATAACTGTGTGTGTATTATTGCAACAGCTAGTTTTACAAACATTTGAGGAAAAGCTTAGAAGAAAGTGAGGGATCTATATCGGCTAACACGAGTTCTCACAAAATACCAGCTGGCTGGAGCCAGAATTTTACACAGGATGTACCAATTCTAGCTGGAGCCAAAGTTTTGTGGAGTCATCATTAGGGGTCACTTCTATAACCATACATAATATTTTAATATGCTCTCAAAAACAGAAATAAGCTTTTTGTTTGCAACTAATTTTTGCAACTGTACTGCAGTCAAGACAGTGCCCAAAAATTTTGTATAATTAGAAGAGCCATGATACATGAGAATTTTCTAAACTCTCTGTGCAGGATGAAGTGCCCGATACAGTCCTGACTTACCAGAAGAACTGTGAGGTCTCTGAAAGTTTATGGGAAAGATGTGTAAAAGTATATAGCCAACTGGTGGAATTTACAGAGCCATAGATGCTATTGAACTTAGTAAAATGAAAACCTCAAGCAGCTACACTTAGAACAGTACACGTGCTGCTTTGGATCCTAAAGAAGTCAACGATACAGAATAATATTAACAGCGAGAACTTCGGAAACACATTACTTGGGTAGATTGCTAAAACCAGATTCTACCTGTGTTATTTTCTATGTGAAGCGGTCAGTCACCTGACCTATAAGCTATTTTACAAATCAATAAATAACACTATTGAAAAATGTAAATGTAAGAAAAACAAGCCTAAGCTGCCCAAGAAGATAAGCTGAAGAGAATGCACTCAGTTAGATGAATGCCTAGACATGGTGCAAGACCACATTCAATTTTACCTGAGCTACTCAATAACAGTCCAGACTGGTCTGAAAACGTAATCAGGCAAGACAACAGGTTTAGGTTTACAAGCTATACTGCTGATGCTTTGGTCCTGAGCTCCATTTTATCAATCTAACATAATTATGGAAATATCAGTAAAGTCTCAGTTTTCTACCCTTTCCTCGAGCTCACCCAACTAGGCTTGTGATGCCCTGTGACTGCTGCTTCTTGTGCCGAGTCCTGTTTCTGCCCTCCCCCTAACTGCTTGTTTGTTTATTTTTCCCCCTCCTCGTTCCTCATTAACAGACACTAAGCAGGTCTGTTTCAAGGAAATGTTACTGCCACACGCATAGCAATGTCCAAAATAAGGCCATTTATTTCAGAACTTAAATCTGTACAAATCATAAAATTAACTTTACAATGATTTTTCCAATACATTTGACCAGATGTGAGCCTAAGCAGCAAAAGCAAAAAATCAGTTTGTAGTTTCTCTAGCACTTTGCAATATACACAAGATTTTGATTTTCAGATCCTTCTCTAATAATTTATTTGTTGCAGAATATTCAGACATCTTGAAATTAAATGATTGTCAGGATTTCTTTTGTAAAGAAGACTAGGTTTTTGTACCCTTAGACAACTTCCCAAAAATATGGACTTTCAATGAATATTAGCAATCCATACTGTCGCTACTTTTCCTGTTATGAAACACAGGAATAGTAATTTCACACACTAAAAGTGACAGAAAAAAAGTCATGGTGCTTTATCAGAACAAAAAAAAATTATTCCCTAACAGATGTACTTACAAGTCTCACAAGTGGAGACCAGAATAAGAAAGTTCACTGGTATCTATAGTTGTGAATTCTTCCTGACCTATGAGGGGTTTTTTGCATGAGCCAGGAGGATAGTACATACAACTGAAACAGACTGTTTGAAACAGTTGTACAATTTCCACACCTGTGTTTTGAAGAACTGGCTGAATCAATAACAGATGTTTTAGGTATAGCTAACCTTAGAATCATAGAATCCTTTAGGTTATCCTGCTGCATGATGGCACTCAAGAGGATCTGCTCCATAACCTTCCCCAGCACCAAGGTCAGACTGGCAGGCCCATAGTTCCCCAGATCCTCCTTCTGGCCCTTCTTGTAGATGGGCATCGCATTTGCTAACCTCCAGTCAACTGGGACCTCCCCAGTTAGCCAGGACTGCTGATTAATGATGGGATGTGGCTAGGTGAGCACCTCCGCTAGCTCCCTCAGTAGCCTTGGGTGGATCCCATCTGGCCCCATAGACTTGTGTGTGTCTAAGTGGTGTAGCAGGTCACTAACCGTTTCCCCTTGGGTTATGGGGGCTTCATTCTGCTCCCCATCCCTGTCTTCCAGCTCAGGAGGCTGGGTACCCCAAGAACAACTGGTCTTACTACTAAAGACTGAGGCAGAGAAGGCATTAAGTAACTCAGCCTTTTCCTCAGTCTTTGTCACTGTGTTTCTCCTTGCATCCAATAAAGGATAGAGATTCTCCTTAGCCCTCCTTTTGTTGTTAATGTATTTATAGAAACATTTTTTATTGTGTTTATGGCAGTAGCCAGATTAAGCCCTAGTTGGGCTTTGGCCCTTCTAATTTTGTCCCTGCATAACCTCACAACATTCTTGTAGTCCTGAGTTGCCTGCCCCTTCTTCCAAAGGTCATAAACTCCTTTTTTTTTTCCTGAGTTCCAGACAAAGCTCTCTGATCAGCCAGGCAGGTCTTCTTCCCTGCCTGCTCATCTTTTGGCACATGAGGACTACCTGGTCCTGCATCTTTAAGATTTCCTTCTTGAATAACATCTGGTCTTCCTGGACTCCTTTGCCCTTCTGCCTCCCAAGGGAGTCTGTCAACCAGTATCCTCAACAGGCCAAAGTCTGCCCTCTGGAAGCCCAAGGTAGCAGTTCTGCTGACCCCCTTCCTTACTTGTCCAAGAATCAAAAACTTTATCATTTCATGATCACTATGCCCAAGATGGCCTCCAACCACCACATCGCCCACAAGTTCTTCTCTTTTCACAAACAACAGGTCCAGTGGGTCGCCTTCCCTAGTTGGCTCACTCACCAGTTGTGTCAGGAAGTTATCTTCTACACACTCCAGGAACCTCCTAGACTGTTTCCTCTCTCTAGTATTGTATTCCCAGGAGACATCTAGTAAGTTGAAGTCCCCCATGAGAACAAGGCCTAGCAATTGTGAGACTTCTCCCAGCTGCTTATAGAATATTTTGTCTGCCTTTTCATCCTGGCTGGGAGGTCTATAACAGACTCCCACCATATCTGCCTTGTTGGCCTTGGCTCTGATCCTTATTCATGAACACTCAACCCTCTCATCACCATCATTAAGCTCTAGACAATCAAAACACTTCCTAACATACAGGGCTACCCCAATGCCTCTCCTTCCTTGCCCATCCTTTTTGAAGAGTTTATAGCCATCCATTTCAGTGCTCCAGTTACACAAGTCATCCCACCTTGTTTCCATGATGGCAACTATTATCAGAGTTTTCCTGATGCACAATGGCTTCCAGCTCCTCGTGTTTGTTGCCCATGCCACATGCATTGGTGTAGATGCACTTCAGTTGGGCTATTGATCCCTACTGATCCTTCAATTGTGCTATTTTGAGGAGAGAGGCCCTAATTCCTAGATGGCCATTCTCAGGTACTCCCATGATTTCTAACATGTCAATAACCCTTGCATCTTTGCTGCTGCATGGATCTCCATCCCCTGCCTCCACTGAGATGGCAGACTGAAGGACCTCACTAGCACACCATCCCTCAAACATTGACATGCCACCCCCAGGCTTATCTCTAGTGAGCCTGGTTTTATCCCTTTCTTCAAATTTAGTTTAAAGCTCTTTCAATGAGCCCTGCTAACTCCTGTGCAAAGTTCCTTTTCCCCCTTTGAGACAGGTGTACCCAGTCTTTCACCAGCAGGCCTGGTGCCATGTAGACTGACCCACGATCAAAAAACCCAAAATTCTGCCAGTGACACCAGGCTCAGAGCCAGGTATTGATCCCTTGTATTGATAAACGGATTACAGCTCAAGATGCTTTCTAGCCCTACTTTCTACAATGCTGTGATAGAGAAAAAGTTTCAGTGTAAATACTCTGAGCATGGATTTCATCATGGGCAGTATAGCCTGAACAAGTAATACAGTTTGAAGCATGCCAATTCTAATAGTAGCATTAATGTATAAGTAATATTTATGTTATTGGCATTGACAGTAACAGCACTACAGAAAGACTAACAATAAAAATTAAATCTCTTGCTTGTTCATCAGTGCATGACCCAGCTGGTGCTCTCAAGACCCTCATGGCACACTCAGACTAGGATCTTGCCTGAACTTGATATTTCTCTGTCACCACCACATCTTGTTTTCCCAAAGCATATCGTACTTCCACAGCAGCAAGACTACTAGAAAGAAGTGGTTCTGTTATCACCAGTTAAGCATTCCTACCCAGTAAGCCTTTTCTGTGCAGATCCTGGTACCCAAGGAGCAATCCTGCCCCACTGAAGAGCTCTAGCTGGAGTCCTTGGGCATCTGGAGCCCATTCATAGGAGTATTCCCAGAATCATGATGAGACTAGAAAACCCACAACACTTTCAACAAGTCTCCCTAGAGTAATTATAAACAACCCAGCCGTGCATAAGATAAACAATCCCCAGTTCAATTGCTGAACAATCACTGTTGCAATAACCAAATAGAAGAACAGAGATTTGTGAACAATAATATTCAAGTCCCAGGAGATAAAGAGGAGGAAAACATCAGATAAGTGTGTTAGATTCATTCCCTACACTCAGGGAAGCACCCACATTTATTCTTGGATTTTCATTAATCATATGCTCTGATATATATTTATCCGAGCAGATTTTGTTCTGAAGACAATATAACATTTAATATTAATGGAAAAGCAGAAACATTCTTAAGTGAAGTGTCACTTCTTCCTGAATTTTCAACTGTCATATTTGCAGATAGAATGTTCTTTGAAAAAAGGAAATGGAGGAAAACAATAGCTGCAAGGACAATGAAAACTTTTGGAGTTAAGCCATTCCAATGTCTTTATTTTGCCAAAAATCTTTTGATGAATCATTACTAGTTTTAATTGCTAGGGGCACTGATAAAAATGACATACTTTCAACAACAAAGTGGATCTACAGTCTTTCATCGGGGACCAGATGTTTTAAAATATACCTACGGTGTATCCCATTTGTAAGCTGTTTGCTGTAGATTAATAAAAGCAGTTGAGAAGCAAAGGTACGCAAGCATCATGGTGCTAAGAGATAAGAGATTGTTTCAAAAAAATGGAGATATTGCAATTTCCACACATTTGGGGTGGTATTCAAACTGGAACATCAGTTAATCTAACATAATAACAAGAATTAGAGAAAGGAATAAAACAAATAATTAGAGGTGGTTATGGATGTAGTCACTTGAGTAACCTAGGTCATTTGACCCAGGGAGCCTTAGAACAAGAGAATTATGAACAGATTACTTTTTTCAACAAAAAGGACAGTAAACTTGGTCATTTTCTGTACTGCAGATTAAAATATTTTCTTAGAAATGCAAATAGATTCTTCTTATATAATGAAATTATGTAATGCTAAGGGGTTTTTTTTAAACTAAGGATAAGTGATTTAATCAAACTATAGAAGACAAGATTCTGGTACGATTTTGTTATAAAACCTCATGTGGACACTGTTTTGATTTCATTTTCCATGCTATTTTTTGTTGCACATGGATATTCACAGATATAAATTTTCGTCTACAAAAATATTCTTAGTTACCTTTTCTACCTATGGGATTTTTTGTAGGCTCATATAACCGCCCAAAGCTATCCAACCTAAAAAAGGTCATCTCATTAATTTTAAAATTCAAATCAAGCAAATCACACTCTGATCAAAGAAAATGCACAAGGAGAAACAAGAGCTAAATATGACAGTGGGAAAGATACACTTAGCTCTAGCTTTTAGAGATGCGAAACATACGAATTGACCACTTATCTTTCCAAAACTTCTCACAGAACACCATCATACTCTTAAATTACATGAAGCATTACTTCCACGTTTTTCACTTGGGCTCCGTACAGAGTATAATAGCAAATATGCAAAGTTTCATGTATGCAAACATGGAACAAAAATGTCATCCCAAAACTGAAGTAGGCAGCTACAATAAGAAAGAACAAAATGAAAAAGGCAACGAGTTGTTCTTTTTTACAAATTCAAGATCCCTCCCATTGCGTATTCAGGCTCTTTTTTCTGCTACAGCTTCAATTCCAGCAGAGAGGAGGGAATCAGAAGGAAGAGGACAGACCACCACCCTGAAAGCTGGAATGAGATGAAAGATGAAAGGCATGTGAAATTAAAAAGGGGAAAGGGAGCAGAGCAAGTCCTGAGTGAACGGCTACAGCAGCAGAAGTTTATGCTCTTGATTTTCGTCTCATGACATAAAATCGTCACTTCCTTCCTTAAGACCCTGTTTAAGACAACTGTATTCAAAGCGTACAAACTACCACTGCTATATTTTATGCAAGTGGAAGCAGCGTCTAGAAGAGAATCCAAGAAGCAGAGGTGGTCATCTCCTGGCTCTGAAGCTGAATAGCCTTTGTATCACTGTGCTACAATCCTTTGACTAATCTTCCCTTCAGATGAAGAAGCCTTAATGTGCCTCTATGATAGCCTATGAAGGCTGCAGGTATTAATTTGGCATTTAAAAATTGTTGAGTATAACTTTCAAAGTTAGTTTTTAAAGCACTCCATATTGCCTCCCGCATTATTATCAGAGCTACCACAGAATACTACAGGAGCCAAGAAATATCAAGAGAGAAGACTTCTGGAAATATCTACCCTAAGGTACCACATGTAACACTGCTATCAGTTCACAGGGCTACACCATCCTAGAAGAAACAGGCCCATTATTCCACACACTGCAGGTTCATTTTTCAAGTTAGTTATAGATTACAAAAATCTGCAGCTTTACCTAAGCTTAGGGTACCCAAGTCCCCATGTTATCTGTGCTGTCACTTTCTCTGACAGGAAGAAAAAGACAGCCAAGGAATGAAACTGATATAACTCCGAGCTACCACCCTTGGAATTCCTTTGGTCCCATTCCCTGCTCTCCTAGCCTCTTATGACCTCTCTGCACCTCTTCATCCTGTTAATCAGGTTAAGTATCAGAAATAGCACCTCGTTATCTCTAGGCACACTTTGGAGGATAAACACACTAAAGGCTGCATGTTAATTAATAAATCATTGGGAACTAAAAAGTTCCAGGCTGGCTGCTTTGCATTTCATAACAGTGGGCTAAATTTTGTCAGGATTACTTCTTACCCTAAGCAGGTTGTTTCAAATAACTATGCCCTACAACAGGCAGTAGAGAGGATGTCTCTGTTTTCATTCCTACTTGCACTTGTGTGTTCTGGAGAAGAATGGCTGGGAAATGTTTTCTTAGTAATACTTTCCATTTGATCTGCCATTGTTAATTGAAGGACACAATATTTCATTATGTTCTCTTCCTGGCAGCCTGCACAGTAATTGCACACAGTAGCTAGAGACAAGTGGACTAGCAGTTCTGGAATTGTGAATAGAAAAGATGAACAATTTGTAAATTAATCTCTCCTTCTCGTGGTAACAAACTGAATTATTTATAAAAAGCAGTTTTACACCAGCTCCATTTTGCTGCACACTGAATAATGTCAACCTATTATGAAAGATTTTGTACTATTCAAATAGTAAATGAGCTCCAGCTCCTTCCTGGAGTTCATTATTCCATAAACTTGACTTTCATGGGAGTCCAAAGGAAAATAAGAGGATTTTTGAGGAAGAGATATCAATTTCAGCTGGAGAGCTGCTCCTATTGCACATGACAGTGGGGAAGGAACTCCTAGATCAATCCCAAAATGTGGTTTGTTAGTGAGGTTGGACTGCTTACAGTATGTAGCATGAGAGTCATGCCTGTGAGAGGAAAAAAAATATATATAGCCTACAGAATGTGGACACAGAAACTATTTCTTCCTTACTATAAAAGTCAATCCTATTATTGTCATGACAGCTAGTTATTTTTCTTTTGTTTTCCTGAACCAAATCTTCAGAAAGATCATTCTACTGATGTTTAACTGCAAGTGACAACTTTTTTTTTTTTAATGAAAATAAAGCTTTCTTCTTAAAATGCAGAAACTAATTCTAACTCCAGCATCCAGATCAGTAGATGGGTTAATACCTGTGAGGTGCTTAGCTTTTCAGAAAAGACAAGTCAGATAGCCAGAACAAAAGTCCTTTGTAGAGACTACATTAGTGTATTATTTTTGGTGGATGCTGTGGGTTAAGCTAACCTTTACCAATAACATCAAAGCAAATATTGAACAAGTGTTCCTAGCTCAAGAACTGGAGCTAATGTTCTGAAAAATAACACGGGCAGTTTTAAAAAGTGAATGTGTATAATGAGTCAACTCTCATGAATTAGATTTGCAAAGCAATTACATGTATAAATAACTGCATATTCACTGTGAGAATGATGGCAAGCAAAACTGAACAGTGGCACCAAGCTTCTTTCCATGACAAATAAGAAGGGAATTTTGTTCAATTATACATCTAAAAGCATGGCAAAGAAGAGAAGACTGATAGTATAAAAAAATACCAGGAAAATAAGACTGCTTCTTATTGTTTTAAGCATCCCATTTGAGACACAAAATAATGTCTTTTTTTCAGTGTTTAAACCTTGACAGAATAAACATAAAGGACCAGCAACATAAAAGACAGTGCTCAAAAAAGGATGCATAAGGCCTAGGGTGTTCTGGATAAAGGCAATCAGCAATTTCTCTCTACAAGGCTGCGTAATTGGACCCCTGTTATAGCTTTCTGAAAGGCAGAAACTTAATACTTGATGATTTTCTTTTTTTCTTCAGCACTTTCAAGGTCTATCTATATGCATGTGCAACTATACCTTCAGGTACTTAAAAGAGAACCAGTACGTGGCCTAAGGAAAAGGATGTTAAAGTATTTGAAACAGTCACTTTGGGGGAACAAATACCTTCTTTTAGATGCAGGGTATGACATTTTAGGGAGGCGTTCTTCTGTATCAGCCCTGAGAAATTTTCTTTCAACTAGTTTAATTCACTGATCAGTTTATCAAACTAAATCGTGTTAACATGCAGCCATCACAAGTGGGCATAACTCAGAGCATCATCTTAGGCCACCAATTTATGCAAACAAATGCACAGATTCCTGACCCATCTTGGGAACCCCACCAGTATACCAACACAAGCTCATGACTGCCCAAGTTAACTGAGACACCCTGGGAGGCAGGATGTGTTAACCTGGACAGCAGGATGCCATGTGCATGCAGATACAGTGTTTCTGGTATAAAGCTACTTTATTCAGACCCTATTCAGGCATATCTGCGTAAGTCACATCCCTTGTGCAAAAGAGGCTGCAATTGCTTGAGCATTATGCAGGCTTGATGCAACCTGGAACTTCTAAACATCTACAAATTAAGTGATAAAATAAATCATAACAATATTTTATTCAATTGTTGATTTTTTAAACATATTATAAAATTCCAGAGCAGGTTGGAACTCAGGTCAACGTATCCCTGATTGTGCCAGATTTCTTCCATACACATTGTATTTTTTAAAACCATTATTTTAAAAAAGGAAAACCTCAAATGACAGGGTTTAATCAGGAGACTCTATTCCACAATTTAATATATCTCCCCATTAGGACTTTTTTCCCCCCAGATGTTTTAGCTGGAATTTTTCAATTCCACTATTCCCAGTTACAGTTCCATTTTTTCCAAGTCTGAATTCTTTGCCCTCTCTGGAATTTCCATGGAACAAATACAGTTCCAAGACAGACCAAGGCTTTGTATGGCCAAACTTCTCACGTTTAGTCACTTTTATCTTTCCTTATTAATACGTTCTTTCCCTCCTTGAGCATGTTTAATTCTTGATGGGCTGTGTTTGAGAGTAGAGATAAAAAAATGCAAGGAAGAAAGATAGTCTAACGTAAGAATAGATTTTTTCCAGCTAACTCCATAATTAGAACTTGTTCAAAACTGTTCTAGAAGAATATTTTCATAGATAGGAGACCATTGGTTATGAGAAGCAACAAACAACATCAAACAAAGAAATTTATTCCTTTTGGTCAAAGCACTTAATCCTAACTACTTCAGGTGATTTCTACACGGTCAACACACAGGAAACCAATGATGTACATGCTGGCACTAAAGGACTGTGTGATGGAGAGAACTGAAGGAGAGGATCAGCACCACAGAAGTGAGATCTAGTATCTTAAAGGTAGATCACATAGTAACAGATATTCATGAGACAGAGGAAGAGCAAACATCTGGAAGGCAGATCAAATTATTCAGGGGGGCAAGGGGGAACATTAAAAGCACTGAATCTCAAGGGTCAGCCCAGTCTTCAGTGTTGTAAGGATTAATACAATATTAAGGGTTTATAACATAGAAACTTCAAAACAACATGTCAATACCGTAATGTGACAGACATGTTTTAGATGTACCTGAAGCAGCCAGCTCTATCCGCACCAGGGTAGCAAAGCACAATAGTTCAGCAGACTGACAAAACCCCAGCATATATTCAGCAGCTAAAGTCTACCCTGCTGCAGACCTACTGCTGTGCATGTACATACCAGTTTTAATTGGACAGTTTAGACATGTCATGAGCTGCAATTGTTCCTCTGATCACAGCAGGGCACACAAAAATAATCTACATCTTCAGCTAGAGTTGGGTTTTTCCTCTGAGAATTTAAGAATTGTATGCGCCTATATAGAATTACATAAACTTATATATACAAAAACACACACCTATTTATAAATATATATGGATTTAGGGTTCAAATATATGACTGATCCATGGAGTTTCAGATCCAAATCTGGATCCAGATGCTTCATTTGGGGAAGTGGGTTCAGGCAACAGAAGGATTCAGAGTTCTGATGTGCAGCAATATGGATAGAGGTTCTGAAACTGACATGAACTTTGTGCAAACAAAGAAAGAAAACAGAGGTATATTTACATTAAAACTAAGGAATAGTAGGTTTGATCTTTTTAACAAAGGAGAAAAAGTTAAGAGCAATGCTCTACAGGTGCCATGTGTGTGCTTGTAACAGCCGTCCATTTAGACTTGGATCTGGATCACCTGTGAAAAGCTGCTGTTTCAATCAACTCACAGTAAAATCGCAACACACCCTTTGTGTGCTGGTGGGCACAAGAGACTTTCCCATACTCCGGTTCATTTCCTTGAACACGAGGATTTCTGCTTCCTACACCTGAATTGAGCATCTCTTAGAAACACTAAGACTACCCGGGAGAAAGTTGCACTTTATGTATTTCTTACACAGTAATACGTTTGGCCAACACGATATAGGACTGCTTTGCAAGAGGGTAGAATTTATCTCCAGAGTAACAGGCCACATTACACTGTTAACCCAAGGCAGAGCCAGTGTCTGCAAAATATGAAGTCTCAGCATGAAGTATACAGCATAATGATTCTTATTCCTTTTCCCAACCTGAAATCTACATTAAAAGGAGTAATCAGAGATAAGAGGACTGTACCTATCAATATACAATATAGTACATCTTTAAAAAGCAAGTTCTTTCGAATACTTTCCGTCTAAAGTTTCCCTCTCTCTGGGCACCAACCTCAAAGGTTCAGCACTATGACAAGGATTATTTATGCTGACACAGAAGTCCATAAAGACAAGTGAACCTGAAGTCTTTATAAATAATTTGTGGATGGTGAGTTCCTGAATTCAATCTACTGACATACTAATACATTACAGATACAGTCTCAAGCACATTAAATGCAATTTCTTCCTCACCTGGAATAAATTTTTCAGAATTGCACAGTGTATTAATTCAGTATTTTAGCCAATTTACTCATTGGCTAAAGCAGGAACCAATGTTACAAAATAAGGAGGAGAAATCATTTCAATAGATACAGTATATGATCTCCAGTCCCATGAAGCTGTAAAATTTTTTCTGCATTTCTGCTGTGCCAAAATTAGGGCCATCATCAGGAGAAACACACGGGATGTAAGTTAGGAATATAGTCTTACACAGGAACTAATCAGATATGTAAATAAAACAGGTAAGATTTGTGAGGATCAGAACATAGACAATATGCTTATTTACCAAGAACTAGAAAAACACTTTAGAAGGAATAAATAATAAATATAAATACATTACCATGGGGATGCTCTGACTTATGACATCTCACTGTTGTTCTTAAGAGCTAAGATGCAGTCCTGTAAATCCATCACAATACTTGAATGCAATTACTGGCAGGAGCAAAGAGATTCAGAACATGACCTGGAGTTGAAAAATATCCATATAAATCTACAGAATGTTTTTATCACCTTTTCACATATTGGGATGGTATAACAGGACTGTAGTGTTATGTGCACATTTAAAAACCTTTTTAATGTCACTTAAAGGTCCTCACTGTCCCTAAAGTCTTTTACCAGTTCTTTGTTGAAGAGCTGTACATAAAACAGCCTTGAAATCAACTTGCACCTCCCTTTCTGTTGTTGGAGTAATTTGAAAAAAATAAAAATCACAGCATCAAAAAACCTAAAGGCCACCCCTACTATACAACTGTACAACTTCCCCCTCCTCCCCAAGACCCCCCATAATGTTTGGTGGCATATACAATTACAAGTAAGATCAGACAAGCTTAGTGAAGGAGTCATAAAACAAACATAATGTGTCTTGTGTAGCAGTATGAAGCTATCCAGTAAAAGCTGACGTATCAACAAAATAAATGCAGCTTTTGACAAACTTGTTTCATTTCTGACCTGTTAGCTTTACCTGCCAAAAGATAAGGCATTGTAAAGCACCACAAGAACTAATAGACACTGGTGATCAAGAGAGGGACAAAAGCAAAGGACAGGTAGAAGCTTCCAGGTCATGGGTATACACAAAATTGCAAGTGGGAAAACTAGAGAATCAGGAATCTTTTCTCAAAACTGAGTTGAGGCTGTGACAAGCACAGCATCACAGCTACGCATTAAAGACTCCTTAATATAATTTTTCTGTGTTAATGAGATCCAGCTCAATCTCAGCAAAAGTTTTTTTTCTTAATGCAACTTTGATTCAAAGCAATTGGAAAAAACACTGTGGTTTCTAGAGCTATTTAGCCTAACCAAATGTGGGCAGATCCTGCTGATAAAGGAATGATTTAACTGAAATGAATTTCTATAATCAAAAATAAACTATGCTAGAGAGCTCCAGACCATTCTGAATGAAAGAAAACTTTAAAAACATCAATTATTTGTTGCAGCACAGTTAAACAGTAATGCATCCTCTTTAAACTCCTTCCAGTCAATCACTTAAAAAATGACAAAACACGGGGTTAGAAGGGAAATAAAATGTAATGTCTGGCTAACTTCCCCTCTGTGTTATATCCAAACACTGGAAAGGCCCAAATAATTTACACAGATGTGAGAGAACAGAACTTGAACCTCAGAAATATATAGCAAAACCCAGGTTTAGGCCAGACTTGAACCCCTTCTTGTGCTGTCCTGCTGCAGCAAGTCTTAAGTACAGCTTCTTAATTCAGTTCCACGGTACAAAGAGAGACAGCCACCTTTCCACCACCCCACAGGAACTACAGGGGAAGTAAACCAAAGCAAAAATGAAAACCAACAGACCTCTCCCGGCGTGCACATGAAGCTTCTCCTCACAGCCCAACCTCCCACACTGCACTGCTAGCTGCAGTGCCTTGCAGCTGAAAGCCATGAAAGGAGATGAGGAACACCTGGCTCCCCCCTCCCCAGCTGAAACCTCTCCAGCCTTACCCAAAAGGTGCCCCACAGGGCATTGGTTGCTGTCCTGTAAACCTTTTAGACACTCTTTTTATGTTCAGACTAGGGCATTTTCCTCCTTTCCCCTTCTTCCTGACCCAAACCTGCAAGTCCTGGGAGTTAGTCATTCCCAACAGTGGCAGAAGATTGAGCAAAAGGGTTAAGCAAATCAGTGCACAAGGGTAGTCTCTCCAGCATTACCTGCTGGGAGGTATCATGCTACTCCTACACTCCAGAAACCTCGACAGTTTCTCAGAGCTGTTTGTTTGTAATCTGGTCAGCCTACTTCAGCTTGCTGGTTACATCACATTTGCAGGAGAAAATATCTTCAAAGCATTCCTTACCCTGTGAGCTATTTGGTAAAAGGAGAATGATGACAACTCTTCCTCCTCTGGCTAGTCTGAGAAACCCTCTGCTTCCTTTGCTCTTTAGATGTTTTGACAAGAAAAAAAAATATATATTTGAATTGCTCCAAACCTCTCTTCTTTCACCTGCAAAATCAGGGTAAAGTCTATGAAGACATCTACAAGGCATTTTCAAATACATGTTTTAACATACATAAGATAACATCTTCTAAATATGTGTATTGCACAGATTACCCTATACTTTCCTTGTTTATATGTGTGGGATCATGAGTCCAGCAATGTTGCCAGTAACCACCAATACCCCAGAAATCCTCACACAGATGCAGCAGCCAGCTTGTCCTTCCACAGTCAAGCCATAGGAAAGAAGGCAGCCGTGCCATGAACTTTTTACTACCCCAGCCATCTCTTGCTTTCACCAAATTCCTGTTTTCTCTGTATGTACTTCTGAGAGGCATGTGTAGACAGCAGGTACCTCAAGCCAACTCAGAGGCCATCCTTTTTCTTTATCTAAGAAAAAAACTTCAACTCTGGTCTTTCGTTTGTCTTTGGCCACTGGGACAAGCTTCATTTTTTTCTACAAAGCATACAGCAGTGTGCCTGCACCAAATAGCCAGGGGTGCCCCTGGGCTGGAGACATAACAACATAATAGGATTTTTTTATTGCACTCTGCCTCCATCTGCTGCCTTCGGCAGTATTGTCCTCATGTAAACCACTGCCTACCTCATCATTTGCTGCCTCACAAAATCAAAGGGGAAAACTTATCCCTGATGTATGTCTCTGACTACCTGTCATTGTAGTAGCATCTCCAGGACTCAGCCAGATGGTCTAGAATAAAGGAGAAGATTTTTAACAAGCGTGCAGAAATACAAAGCAATGCAACAAGAAAAGGAAGAAATTAAAACTAAAGATGCTTGAAAGAGATCAAGTTTTCCTCCTTCTGCAGTAATAATCCTAAGATTAGACCATTGAAACATCACCAGCAGTGCAGCGGAAAAACAATTCTCTTTTTTCACAGGCTAAAGTTTCTTACATCAGTCTACATTTCAGTTTTCTATGGCCAGTTGCAAGCAATAAACATCCCCTTATCCTGAAGTCTCTTCTGACATAAGAATTTAATTTGTTGAGTCTCAGTTAACACCTAGGATGACTTTGTCTTGCAGATCACACTCAGATTGTATTTTCCTTCCTTTTAAACACTGTAACAGTAAAACAGGGCACATTCTTCCTGAAAAGCCATTTCTGGGGAAAAAAAAAAAAAAAAACAACCAAACCAAAACAAACACACAAACACTTGACCAATACTTTCATATTAAGCAGTGAGGACAAGTTAGGTCCTTATAGATACACAACTGCTCACTATGAAAGGAGCCATTATCTTCTTTCTATGGTTCCAATGTCATCAGTCATCCTGAATGATTTCCCCAAAACCATTTTTGTGCAGACATTATCATTAATTTTAAGTAGCCTCCTAGCCCAGTTTCCCAGGATGCAAAGTCATTTAGCTACAGATCATTAATATTAACATAGGAGACCACATAGGTGCACAAAATTGCTGCTGATCTGAGCTGACTTTGGGCTTTCCATCTTTTCAGTGACATTTTGCCTGAACCAGACAAAGGACTGTTTTATATTAGCAGCAGGAGTTCCTCCTCTATTTTGAGGAGAAAAAATAAGTAGCCTTCATGTTATGCTGTCTCAAAGTAGACTTTTAACAGTGCATTTTGCAGGATGATTTATTCATTTTTAATTTGATGTTGCAGCCAATTGTAA
This sequence comes from Anarhynchus alexandrinus, assembly GCA_008711295.1. NCBI lineage: Eukaryota > Metazoa > Chordata > Aves > Charadriiformes > Charadriidae > Anarhynchus > Anarhynchus alexandrinus. Next base: position 4,992,780 of record VUYV01000022.1, on the reverse strand, counting down.
ATTTTTTGCCTGAAATCTTTATTGTGTGGATTATTATGAAAAAAACTTCCTTTGGGGATTTTGACTTTTTTTGATTAATTTAATCTGAATTGTTTAACCTATTTATTTTACAGTCTTTACAAATATCATAGCAAAATGTAAAACTTCATCAGCTACAGATGCCTACGCTTTTCCAATATGTAGAATCAGTCCTACAACAGAGCCCATGTAACACATAGACAACATAATAATTTTTGCTGCATTCCTTCAATGTCCAAAGTTTACATCTCGTATAGTAAGGCAACTATATTATTGTTTCTTTCCATAATCTGCACACATCTCCATAAATAAAAACATGCATTCATATCAGATGCAACAAAGCAAATATACATATCTCCACTTATGTCCAGAGTACTATATTTATTAGTCACAACTGACACATAGTCACCATAATCCTAAAATCTAGTAAATGTTTTGAATGAGAGAAACTTAGTTCCTGGTCTACTTGCCCCAAGTCTTCAGATCAGTTTTTCTTTCTTACAATCAAACTGTCACTTTCAACAAGTGTTTTTACTCTTCTGTTCTACTGAAGACCCTAACAAACAACAGTGAAAACTGAGTATGGATTAAAAACTATTCCATAATTTGTGAACTGTGTCATCATACATGTTTTTAAGAGTATCTAAATCTGAACAATGTTGGAGTAGAAACAAGTAGAAATTCGCTAGTTTCTGGAACAGCAGGGAAAGGAAGGTATAGCCTTAACTCTGCTCCCTGAAAAGCACAGATATAAATCACTCCTTACCAAAGAAAAGGGAGGAAACTCCTTGGCATTCTAGACACAGGACTCATTATGAAATAGATCTAATCACTGAGAGGTTAAGTGTAAAACCATAGGGGTAAAAAACCAACAACATGATTTTCAAATTGACGGTATGAGATAGATGAGGTACTAAAATAAAATCCAAAGCTAAACAATTCTTAAGAGGTTCTGTTGCTTGGAAAGGAGGTGGCTTGTTTTAGAATACAATACACCAATAACAGAATATGGAAATTTTTTGACAGTGAAACTGGAACAGATCCAATTTGAAATAGTTAGCTGGGAGGGTGGTATACAAAAATTTAAAAGTATTGATATGCACATCAAATGTCAGGAATATAATTCAAAAAACAAAATAATACTGTTGATAATAATAGCTATTTGCAAGTGCAGTAGGAAATACTAGCACATTATTTTGCTTTAAAGCTAGTTATTCCTTCAATCAATAAGCTGGAAACAAGTAGGATGCAACTTTGCAGTGATGTGATAAAAATCATAAACATTTAGCTATTTTATTACTTGTGCCTTCTTCTACACAAGTCCATTTTCAAGGCAGGGGAGAAAAGATATTAAGACAAAATTATTGTCATAGCTTAAAATTGCACTAAGATTAAATTATTTGAATGGACTGACAATGCTGAAACTTATTGTCAGTTATCATTTTAGGTCAGCTTTCCACCTTCTGCATATATAAAATATGGCTTTGCCACTAAATACATTCTTTCTACAGGAACTACTGGAGTGTTCAGTGAATCAAAGGTAGTCATAAAAGCCTATGTTCCTGCAAATCTGGTGTGTATACGTTTTACTTTGTGCACACAAGTTGTCACATGAAACTTATAAAAGAGATTATATACACAACATTGAATATATTGATAGTAATGTATGTTCTTAAAGATTTCCACATAATGGTTTTTTAATGGACACTAGATTGAGAAGAAGGGATGGCAAAATAGAAAGGTACCATAAGTGATTTAAATACATTAATGTACTGTCGCTACTTTAGTCTCTTCTTTATATAGCCTTTCCTTACATTTAAGTAAGTTTGTGATACTGGACACAAAAAAGAATTTACATTCATATATTTAAGTGTATTTGTTGCTAACTGTGGCTTAAGCTAGACTTTATCCTTTTGATAAAAAAAAAAACAAAAATAAATTAATCATTTTGTTCTATTATTCTGAGCTAAAATGTTTTGCAGCAGGTTAAATACAGCAAGCTGTTTTATTCCTCTTGTATATCTAAGTATAAAACCATCCAGATCCACAAGACTCATTTGATATTAGGCAGAATTTTTAAAAGGAGTAAAATTTGGAATGAAATTACCTTTTTGCAGTTCTTTGAATCCCAAGCCTAAAACCTCTAACTCTGAAAACCACAAAGGAGTCAGCTGGTTTTTTCGACCTTAGAATTAGAAAGCCTGTTCCCATCTGAAATACACAGATTTTACCTTCTATCATTATAGGTTTCTAATTAAAANACTAGTCACAGAATCACAGAATGGTCAGGGTTGGAAGGGACCTCTGGAGATCATCTAGTCTAACCCCCCTTGCCAGAGCAGGGTCACCTACAGCAGGTTCCACAGGATGGCATCCAGGCGGGTTTTGAATGTCTCCAGAGCGGGAGACTCCACAACCTCTCTGGGCAGCCTGTGCCAGTGCTCTGCCACCCTCAAAGGAAAGAAGTCCCTCCTCATGTTTAGATGGAACTTCCTGTGCTCAAGTTTGTGCCCGTTACCTCTTGTCCTATCAGTGCGCATCACTGAAAAAAAGACTGTTCCCATCTACCTGGCACCCTCCCTTTAAGTATTTATAAGTATTGATAAGATCCCCCCTCAGTCTTCCTTTCTCTAGACTGAAAAGACCCAAGTCCCTCAGCCTTTCCTCATAAGAAAGATGCTCCAATCCCCTAATCATCTTTGTAGCCCTAATGTAGTTGGAAAAATCATCAGAATTTTAAAGTCTGACAATTCTCCTCCAGAAGACAATCAATGAAACACGGAAGTTTTGGTTTAATCTGTAGCTACCATATACCGTGAATAAACTCCATACGGCCTACAAAGCAAAGATGAAGAAAATGGGACAAGAGAATAAGCATCCATTCTGCTTTAAAAATAAAATGTACTTAATCACTTCAGTGAAGAATTTTATTGGCTTATCTAAATGAAAATATCTTGATTCCTGTTTTACTTTACACCCCTTTTTATAACCATTGTTCCATAGAGCTCAGCAGAATTACCTGCAATTCAGGTGTGGATCCAGCCACTGCCAGAGCCTAGACTCCAAAGAGCCCTGCCCTTTGGAGAGGCATTAATTTTCTCACTGTAAAACAGAATCAAAACTGATTCTGCCTGGCTTGTCAAAGGAAGAACCTACTAGCAACGAATATGAAGTATGTCTGGCAGCAGTGCATGTAATGAAACATATGTAGAGAAATACCGCCTTGCTTAAATTGGTGAGTTGGTCACTCAAGATTTTACCTCTCTGGAGTCTAAGACTGTGCCTTATTCCTTGAACTACAGTGCTGCTCAGCAGGAGCTTCTGATGTCATGGACAAAGCCAGAAGGACAACCAAAGTTGAAGAACAATTTCCAACATGACATAGGAGCCTTCATTTACTTATGTTATACAGTCTTCCAGGCATAGATTTAATAATGCAACAGGAGCAGGACTGTCACCCACTTTTGATCACGATAAAGGATTGGTTTGGGGTCAACTCAGCTAAAGATTCAGTATTAGCCCCAGCAAAGCCAGAATCTTTCAAGGTCTTGAAGTTCAAAAGAAAACTAGCAGGAAGATAACCCTTCAAAGGCTCCTATTAATGAAATTACCAATTATTTTACTCAATTTCTTTAAAAGTTCTATTAAAAGATGAAAAGTGTTGTCACCCAGGTGACAAGGATGGCAGCAGGCCAGTTGGGACATTCCACTAAGAGGCATTAGACCAAGTCCTGGGTCTTCCTTTTAAGTTTGAGGCTTCTCAGAACCCAGATTTCTCCAGAAACCTTCATCTCACCTTCTGTTTCTCTAGACTCCCATCCCTGGTGAGCACTCCACAGCCTTCCCCTTTTATGACTTTCAGTGTATCTGTAGCTTCACTGTCCTAAGTTACGCAGTGATATAAACATGTATTTGGCTAGATAGTTCATACCATACAGGTTTTTTCCATTTTCTTCTGAAGCACTGGATATGGAATACTGCCAGAGACAAGACACCAGATAAGTTAAACCTGATTCCCTGAGGTGAACAGGGAATCCTCTTAGGTACATCACTGGTCTTGCTTTCTGTTACTGTGTCTTTTCAGGAAAAATACTGGCTGCCAGTCTTCCCATACCCTTCATCATCTAAGTGCCTGATTATTACGTTGCACCTAGATGAAAACACTTCATACTAAAATGTAACACACTAAGTCAAATAAGCAAAAGGAGAATCATAATCAGAGAATGTTATGTAGACCAGTCACGTACAGAAAGAGTTGCAGAGCCTGTCGAAGTGGCAGTCACACCTCCCAAGAAATGGAACTGACTCTAATGGGAGGAATTGGAAAGCTGCCTCCTGAATAAATTAGAGACAATTACCTTGCTGAGAGAGATGAGATAGGAGACTGAATTTACATGATGTGATGTGTCCAAATGACTTTGAGAAAAAAAGATTAGCTATGAAACCTCAACTATTTAATCAGGAAATGTTGCTTGCTTGAGAAGCTCAACCTGAGATGCACAAAATCAAGCGGAAGAGAATTGCTGACTGCCTACATCAATCTGTTCAAATCAAATGCTTTATAGTTTTATTTTGGTACAAAATAGCTGAGATTTTCTTATATTCCTTAGCCTACATTTTTTATAAAAATCTTTACCTGTGTTGTTTCTTTCAAATATTTTGGTTGCATATTACTATATCATAGTTTGAGTTAAAGGTAACAGGATAATAAACATTTATTCTTCAACCAATGGTACAACATAAGTGAAACTGGGTGAAGTAAGACCTAAGACAACAAAAAAATGTTTCTATAAATACATTAACAACCAAAGGAGGGCTAAGGAGAATCTTCATCCTTTATTGGATGTGGGGGGAAACACAGTGACAAATGCTGAGGAAAATGATGAGGTACTTAACACCTTCTTCGCCTCAGTCTTTAGTAGTAAGATGTGAAGCACACCTGCTCCCACAGATTCAGAAGGAAATTTATAACTACTGAATTCTTGGGACCAAGGAGATCACCAGGTCTGATGTCATAAAACCATTTTTTCCCAACTTGGACTGTGAAAGATTCTGTGGGAAACATCCTTCTGCTTCACAGATCAGTGAGAGATATAGCACCTACTTGCATTCCTGTCACTACAAGAGCCTCAAACATTGCTCTTTTCTGCCTAGAGTTAATCTCCTGCTCAGACTGAAATGCTTTATGCAAAGTGATTGGTCTTGAAAAGGGATATTTGGGTGAAGTATATCTCCTGCAATAAACCAGAGATATGGTTTGATATTCTAAAATATTCTAAAATTTCCTTCTGTCTTGGGACTTTCTGAAATCTAACCTACCCAATATGAATGCACGAGGCAATATGGAGCACCAAGTCTCCTCATCTTCCTCTTTCCAGGTTGCTGCCAAGTTGTGATTCTACCTTCATTCAACCATAGCATCTACCCAGAATCCTTGTTGTTCTGAGATGGCAGAGACCGAGATAAATATCTTGAGGTGCTATTGTAGCAGGTAGTAAGAAGAAAGGATTGTGGACACCAGTTATTTAGAAGTAAGAATGGACTAATCTGGGAATGGAGCCTATGTGCCAGCACTTTCCCTGAATACACCCTATCTGAACGTTCTAGGTCAACTTATGTTGAAATAACGTACATAATATCACACAGATAAAGAAGCTGTCTTAATAAAACCCCGCTAGCTTAAAAAAACCCAACAAACTAATGGACTTGCTTTCCCAGACTGTTTGACAATGGAACAATTTTTGTGGAATTGATTTCTTAGATAGGATGGATGCTTTCCATTTCCTCAAATACCCTGATGGATTAATGGTTTAAGCATTATTCATTCCCTTCTGGATTGGGCTGGTAACAGCCTAGTAATGTGAGATCTATTAAGATTCTCAAAAAATCCCGGATTTTGCTTTGTTTGAACTCTTAATTATGAATTCATTTGGGCTGAATAATATCCATGATATGCTTGGAGATTTTGCTGTGGAAAATCCCTTTAATAAAGAACAACATCTGAGATCTTGAAATATGCAGAGTTTTTTTTGCAATCCCCAGAGTACAAAAAGCCTTGAATGCTTACCAAAGAGGGTGATGCATGTCTATCCCATCTCCTCAAAACACTTCCTCCTTCAGATTTACAGTCACTAAGAACAAGAGCAATTTTGATCAAAAGAAGCAGCAGCAGCAGCTGTAAGGGAAAAGTGTTCATTTATGATTGCCTCATCTGGACTAGAAGAGGGTAATAGTATAACTTTATTACACCAGATGCAGTGAAGGGCTTTAGTTCATTTAATCTGGAGAACAGAGGAATTTGTCACATAGAGAAGATGAAAATAATCTTGTTCTTCTCGCCACCACCCAGGCATGATGGTTATTGGACAAGTCCACAGAAGAAGCTGGAGTTTATGATGACTATTTACTAACTTTCTCCTGCATGACTGTCCTAAGAGGGCTGGTATTTTTCTACACTCCAGAGACATCTTCTGTTGAAAAGTTATTTTTGTTTGGTATTTGCTGGAAAGCATTTGTTTTGGGAATGCGTGCTTCTGGGATTTGTGGTAGGCTCAAAGTTTCAACTGTACATCATAACATACTATTTGTGCATTGGTACAGGCTTTATATTTAAGTTAGAATTTATTAATACTTATTTTTAGAACCTTCTGTATGTCGAAGGCATTCTTGACTGGTGATGTACACTGATAACAAACAATGGCCACAGATGTTTGGGTTTTGGTTTTTTTAACTCCATATCCTTTCAGTGATAGTACATATCACAGAATCACAGAATGGTAGGTGTTGGAAGGGACCTTTGGAGATCATCTAGTCCAAAGCAGGTTCACCTGGAGCAGGTCATATACCATGTCATATACCACTTAGTTTTGAGGATTGCATATTCTGTAATTATATTTACACAATTAATGCAATATTATGGCTCTAGGTCAAGCCCTTTTTGAGCAGGAACTTTGGGCAAAGTTAATAGATATGATTCTTCAATTAGTTATTCTTTTGACAAATAAATTTTAAATGCCACTGTTCCTGGCATGTTAACATATTACTCCTTCCTAGAACAAAGGGTAAGATCTAAACAGAATGGAAAAGAACGGAGAATCAAACCCAATATTTACCAACGAGGGAAGGCCAGGTAAAGGTATGAAGTGTATTTTCTAGAATATAGAAAAGGAACAGCAGAGGTTATTAATTCATTTTCTTCTAAAAGGAAAATGATAAGTAATAACTTGTTTTCAATGGACTGGCAAGTTCATTAACATATATTTGGCCCACAACGCAGCCAGGAAATTAGGATTCAGATCATGTCCCCTCAAGTAGAGTGTCTAATGTCATGATACCAGGTTGCTCCCATTCCAGATCATGAGAAAGTACACAGGGGGCAAGTACTTCAAAGCTAGAAACAAATATATAGTTGTGTGCTTCCAGACTAAAAGTACGCAGACCAGAAGTGCCAGACAAATCAAATCTTGTGTGACTGACCATATAGATATCTTTCTGGAAAAAAATCAGACTTTATGAAGATGAGTGCATAATGGTCATAAATGACTCCTGTGCAGAAGTAGTCACTCAATGCTAGGAGAAAAGAAGAAAGATTTTGGCAGACAGGCAGCCTAGCAGTCAGACTCTTGCCTGAATTCAGTTCTGTCACCCATCAGTAGAAACTCTCTTAGTACTCAGCATGTTTCTGCTACATGTTTCTGCTGTTTTCTGGTGTCTTGATTACAGGACTAGAAACCAGCAATAGTTACAGAAATCACAGGTAAACCACAGGTAAAAATCTCTTTGAAACACAAAACAATATGTCCTCATACAGACACTTGCAAAACATGGTTAGGTGTAATTCTTTCTTTTGATTTGCAAGAATAATCCTGCCTTAATGCACTACTTATGGTTTAGCTGGAATCCCACTAGTTATTATGTCACTTCATCTTTGGTATCTTCATAGCACTTACAGTCTTCCCAGTTTCCTTAGTTTCCAAGGCCACAGAGATGAAGCCTTATTACAGAGGCTTTTTAAGTACTCAGACAGAACAGCAGCAGAAGGGACCTTTGATGGCCCCATAATAATCTAATACCAGCTGAAATCCCATCCTGTCAGTGTTTTTGTTATTGACTCTGCTTGCAAGTTATTTTTTTGAGACCCAGATAGACAGATCTTACTTCCTATTCACCCTTTTTCATTGAAATGTCTAATTTCATTTTCCTAGGGCCTCTCTATTAGCAGTTACTCCTTCCCACTAGTTACTATATGGGAAAGAAACAGAACATCTTTGTAAAAAGATAGGAGGGATTATCAAGCACTGGGAGGCAGTGGCTGCTAGTTCAGAGAACAGAAAAGTACAAAAAAATGCTTCTGAAATATGCATTCATGGTGCACAGTGTCCTGTGCCTGAAGAATTGCATCTTTCTGCATTAACTGCACAGAGAGCCAAGGCCTATCAGGTCTGCATTATTAAGGCCACAAATCATACATTATGGCCCTAAATATCAGAGTTGCCTAACTCTGTTTTAGTCACTAGAGTAGGCATTCAGTATAAAATCACTGCCAGAATCCTTGCCTTCTGTTAAATAGGGTAAAACAAAGGCATGCTTTTGCTAGGTTAAACTGAAAATTTAGCAGCATGTTCTTAACTGAAATTCTGATGTGCTTGGCACAGGACAACTGAAACACCTTTCCTGAAAAAAGATAAAAAGCACCAAAAATCAGACTGTAATTCATTAATACTTTTTGCATAAAAAGCACTGGCTGTTTCTACTTGTCCATAAGTTAGTTATTTCCTTGTGCTGATTTCATTCATATTGGTATAAATTTCTGTTATATTTGAATGCATTTGTTAGGGATGTAGTTCCAAATTCTGAAAAGTGCTTTCTGCTAAGAATAGGACTTTAAGAACAGTACTCACATCCTTTCCTGGATCCATTCCAAGGAAATTAATAATAGTCCTTATACCCAACCTAAGGTCACTGATTCCAAAACTTCCTTTTTTCTCATTATTATTCCCCATCTCTCCTGTTTCGTGGGTATCACTCCGCTTTTAAACCACTTATATTAGAAGACACTGATGTTACCAGGGCCATCTTCCACAGTTTAGGCAGAACCTGTGATGTAAAACCGCATTCGCGCCTGGTAAATGGTGCATTTCAGGGATTCCAGCGCCACCTGCTGCGGATGAGAAGCAATACGCGCTGTGGAAGCAAATGAGCTGGCATTTGTCAAAGTTGAAACGCATCTTTCCTTTCTGAATGTAGGAATATCCATATAAGCATGCAGTTAGAAAAGATGACGTCCTCCGAGCCTGTACAACTTAAGCTATTTTATTATTCTACGAACAAACTGTCAATGCAAAGGTATTCAAAGAACGGTGATTTTCCCCCTTAAGTGTCAGTGCTATAAAGCCACAAAGCCTGCTCTAGATGTGAAACTTTAGCTGTTTGTTTCTTTCCCCATACTACTGCAGCTAACAAAGATTATGAACCAGAATCTAGTAAACAATTGATGATACATGAGCCAAGAAAAGGTAAGTTATATATCTTCCACACATTGCAGTCCTTGGAAACAAACAAAACTGCTGCATACCACTTATACAAAAACTGTGTTTCTGGATAGAAAAACTTTAACATTCATCCCTGGCTACCACGCCTCAGGCTGGGCTACCAGTTTCATGAGTGAACAGAACATGATCAAGAAAAATATATTACTCATCTTTTCAGCTGAGACAATTGGAATTATTCCATGCTGAGGGTGCATTTGGTTTCCACTTTCATTTCTGCTGAGAACCTGAATGAACCCAATGAAGACCACTCAGTACAGAGTCAGAAGAATTGATGACCATGTGCCTCAATGAAAAACAGGAGAGTTATACAGACATTGTTGAAGCAGAGAAGCATCAGGCATAAGGAAAGGCCAAACTAGTGATGAGAAGAGGAGCAGCCCTTGCCTAGGAAGGACTCTGCTTGGAAGAGGCTCTCCCAGGGCTTTGACGTGCAAGTTCCCATTTCTCTGATTAGCCATATCATTCAGTGAGAGCAAAGAAGTGAAACTGATTGACATAAGAGATAATAAGCAGTTGACTGGGATGGTAGTTCCAGTGGTTCTACAAGCAGCAGAAAGCAGCTAATGATAAATTGTTTTAAGCACCAAGAAAAACCTGGAAGAGGCAACTATGGACTCATTTTGAATTTGCCAACTGACATGCTCATAATTCTTTAATCTGTGGTCAGCAGGCTAGTGCCTGAGCACAAACACTGACTCATTACTGCTTCCCTGTAGGCAAGGGTAATACAATAAGAGATGACCATAATGTAAAAACAATTTGCACTCAGAGCCAGCATTCTATTCCCTCACTTCTCGTTTTCACCTCAGATCCTCTTCTGAGAGTGTAAAAATAATGCACACTTTGTTTCAGTCCCCTGTCAAGAAATAAACTTCATTCTGTGAAAACACAAAAATGAAAATTAGTAACACAAACCTGCCCAGCAAATTTGCCTTATATCCTACGCATGTAGAAGCTGCTTCCACAGTTGCCTTGGAAAGAGTTGTTTGTCCTTCCCTTTAGGCTATGAGGAAAGTACTTATTTTGGCTGATGAATTTTTCTCAAGCCCCAAAAGATACATTAACAATCCTCAGGGGGTGAGCAGCAGTGGCTCTGGCTAATGATAGCAGATCCAAGGAACTAGCTGTCCTACCTGCTAGAGAGCTCATCCAACAGACCACTCATGGCTACAGCAGATGTTAAAGCTTTACAGCCGCATTTGTTCTCCCCTCCCAGCAGCAAGCTTACACAGCATGGAAGCCTGGAGAACAATGGGGAACTGGTACATTAAGAGTGCGCAGGATACAATAAAGGATGTCCAAAGGCCTGCTACTGTGCTATTCACCGGCATGCTCAGCCCAGCCTTCTGCATGCTCAGCAGCTTCACTCCTTGGGGTGCACTCCAAGGAAAGAAATAAACCAAAGAAATGCAATTGTTGCTCAAGTTGCACGCTTAATTTTGATTCATTTAATCCAAGAACTGAATTACAATTACTGTTCTTCAGCACTGAAGAACATCCTTTCCATGGATACTCTAGCAAAAAGTTTAACAGCAGACACAGCCACTGAAACAAGGATTTCTAAAAAAAGAGTACAGCAAGTGTGCCTAATGTATTTTATAGTTGCAGTCCCAAATGTCTGTGCTGAAAAACGTATTTTAAAGTTTGTTCTGAATACCACTAAAGTCTATGGAGATCATTATGGAGGATCTAAATTCAAGCTATAGGAATATCAAGATTCATGCTATTATTAATTTGCATCACGGTAACATTTAGGAGCCTCATTTGTGATCCATGAACTTTTTAAAGTAAGGGATCATACACAAAGAATGAAAACTGACCCCCATATTAATGACAAAAAAAACATCATTTGAAGTATATTTTGAATACTTACTACAAATTGCTTCCGAACAAGCTACAAGCCAAATTACTCTGCAGACATTGTTTGGTGAATAAAGCTGAAAAATGAATAAATTCTAGAAAATTACAAGCAGAAAGGCACAGCACGGACCAGATAATTTTTTCCTCATGCTTTGTTCATCCATCTCTCCTCAGCAGGTACTTCTGGGGCAAGTTGCCACGGGTGGTGTTGATTTATTTGATTAATAAATGTCTGTTCACTTACTAAGCAACCAGCGATACAAAGTCTCCCTGCAATAAAAGTATTTTATATATTATAGTAAATTAAATTGAGTCTTTTAATGCCTCAAAAAGTAATGTATTTTTAGTAATCGTGTTTCCATCACATAATTTTAATGTAACTAGTTCCATCTTCAAATAATTTCTAAAATAGAATGATATAGAATTATAATGTGCTACAGATGGTAAGAGAAAAATTCTTCTATTCCTCCCATACTAGGTCAGTACCTTCAGGGCTTTATGCATGATAGAGGGCGCAGTCTGTATCAGCTAAGCATGATACAGAAGTCAAGCCATAAATCCAGTGCAATAGGATGTTTTAGCATCAAAAGCACTTCCAGGTTTATTGTCAACCACACCAAACTTCAGCAAAGTCATCTCAATATCTTTCAGCTTAAAGTGTTCTTTCAATAAAAATACTGTGCGATATCACAGATTGGAGATAAAAAACACATCAACATTTTAAAAACAAAACATTTTAAAGGAGGAAAGTTGTATAGAAACTAATTTGCTACACATGTTTTACAAGTACAATACAAAAAGGGGTTTCTACAACAACATATGGAAAGTATCTGAATCAGTAAGACAATGACCTTCATAAATCACTCCAGGTTCCAACTTTAAATTATGTCTTGTTCCCTCTCTCATGGGATATTTCACTACATCTCATACAAACTCATGGTTATGTGTGCACTGTATTCCTAGCTTTATAGGGAATGATGTCATATCAACACATTGAGGGTATGTGAAATGAAGAGTAAACACATTTTTACATGACTCTGACCAGATGAACCCACATACTGCACTCTACCACTTCCCTTTGGTTAAAGGGAATTTTTTATTCCTTTGTGCATGATTTATTAAACGGACTCATCAAAACTTTGGGGGATTCCTTTTTAGACTTTATTTATGCAGCAGCACACTGTGGGTGGCAATGGCCAAAAATAATGTGGGACAGAAATCCCATTTCCCTAACCTCAGGTACATGAAGACTTCAGGTTCATGCAAGCCAAAATACAATTGCCCATGAATACAATGAAGATTTATGGGTATTTGATCAAAAGCATGTTACAATTCAGTTAAGACAGCTGCTTGTGGCTAGTCTTACCTTTCCCTTCTGGTCACAGATATATTTACTGGACAAACATAGTTTATAGTATCAGCCTTTTGTTTCGTTTTCAAAAGCTACAACCAGGCATGTTCCTCTCCTAAAAATAATGTGAAAAAAAAAGAGTATGTAACTGTACATGCTTCAATTTTAACTCCTGTTTTCAGTAAATGTCTACCTGTTCATCTTGTTCGTATAGTCTCAAATGACCACCTCAAACTAACGCAACTTTGCCCAGTGATTTTAGATAATAACAATGTAGCTTTAATTGCCTGTTCAGTATGTCCTATTTCTTCTCTAGAGCTTTCTTATCCATAAAGATCTTCAGAGAAAACTTGTAGTAATTTTAATGATTTAGAAGTCAATACTTAGAAAATAAATGTCTCCAAATCCAAAGTTTAGTTCTACCCATAAAGGCAATTACTTGCACTCAGCATATTGTCATTCCGCAGCTGCTAACAACCATTTTCACAAGGTGTGTACGCAAAGTCCTATCTGCCCATTGCCTTTGTAAAGACAAATGCAAGAATTTACATCATGCTTCATGGACATGATTGATATCATAACATATATTTCTATCATATTATTCTGTACTTGAGTGAAATCTTAGTGAAGGCAAGATACAATAAAAGCAGAATTTTACAGTGCTGGCATTGAACAGACATAGGTTTGAACAGTATATGATTGCAAAATCCTTATTATTAAACATGTAATAAGAATATAACCCTTTCAAAGGATGCCTGAACTACTACTACTACTTTAGTTATTTGTGAACTAACTGAAATTGTTCTGGAATATGCTGACACATGATAAACATAAAATCCTAAAACTCAGCTCGGATGAGGTTCATACTTCAGTAGAAATCACATGTCCATCTGTATAGTTCAGTCGTGTGTGGTAAAATAAACATTCTTTCTCCAGCCTGCTAACAAGGCATTTATGAATTAATAGTGTCACTGATTTGCTTAAACATTTAAATCTGTATGATCTTCTTTGGCTCTAGCAACGAGAGATTGTTTAAAGTGATTAGCCATTACCCCTCATCCTATCACTGCGCTCCCTGATAAAGAGTCCCTCCCCACCTTTCCTGTAGGCCCCCTTTAGCTACTGGAAGGCTGCTATAAGGTCTCCCCAGAGCGTTCTCTTCTCCAGGCTGAATAGGAGCAACTAAAAATCAAAAACTGATCTTAAATTTGGCTTTTTTTATGTAATAGACAAATAGATGGTGAGTACATTTTTACTAAAATGGTAGCTGTTTATTTCTAGTGATCTGGATTTTAATTGAGCTTTAATTTGAAATTGTTACATAGTTGTTGTAACTTAAAGAGAAAGAAATGAGGTGTCAGTCTGCAGTGAAGAGATGATTCTGGTTTCTGATCTGAGACCAGAGATTCTCATAAAATTGCATTTGTTGTCCCTTTCAAACCATATTCCCATGCAAAGTAAAGAATATCAAAACCCAGACAAAAAGAAAACAAAAAAAAATCAGCTTTAAATCAAGATATACTTTGTATGTAGAGTAGACAGGCAAAGCACAGCCACATTGCAATAAAGACAAATTAATAAACCACAACTATATAGTGCTGGTAGCTACGAAGTGAAAGAAAATACCACCAGTGCTATTTCTTAACTAAGATACAGTATTTTTTACTTTACTGATGGTAAAAAATTCATCTTCCCCCAAGGGTGGCAGGATCTCATTTTCAGAAATACATATCAGCTTTCTGGAAGAGCTTCAGTGGAAATTTTGTGCCCTCTCCCAACAGGAGTACACTGGTGAGTGGACAAACACTATGAACAGCTAGTGGGCATAAAACAAGCCACTTGGAAATAAAAACTCTTGTTTGTACAGGTGCATGTTAATGATGTTCTCAAGCATAGGTTTGAAATTCATGTTACAGGTCTGCCTCTCTGTTTTTCTGTATGCAGAGCCTAATTTAATCCCTTAGATAACTGCCTTGCCCTCATTAAACTATGCCAGCTTACACCATAGAAAATGAGGTAAGGAAGAGTTTTCCCCTTTTTAACATAACGCAGATTAATTTTTCTATATGTAATATCACTCAGTTAAATATACAAAGTGATTAAATAGCAGAAATGTAGATGCTGGATTTACATTGTCAAAAGGTATCTATACAAAACATCATATTAATTTTTTTTAATGCATTTAAGTTAATGGAACTAGAAGATTCTTATTTGAGATTCATCAAGATTAAATAAAGTAGTTCTGGCTTTCTGATGTCTGTTTCCCTTCACTGAGACTAGCGACATGAATACTGCCAAACTTATTACTCCTTCTTGGAATGTCTCATTTGCATACTTCATGCAGTTCAACAAAGCCAAGTGCAAGGTCTTACATCTGGGTCGGGACAATCCCAAGCACAAACACAGGCTTGACAAGGAATGGCTGGAGAGCAGCACTGAGGAGAAGGACCTGGGTGTGCTGATCGACGAGAAGCTCAACATGAGCCAGCAATGTGCCATCGCAGCCCAGAAGGCCAACCGCATCCTGGGCTGCATCAAAAGAAGTGTGGCCAGCAGGGCGAGGGAGGTGATTCTGCCCCTCTACTCCACTCCCGTGAGACCCCACCTGGAGTACTGCATCCAGCTCTGGAGTCCCCAACATAAGAAGGACGTGGACCTGCTGGAGCATGTCCAGAGGAGGGCCACAAGGATGATCCGAGGGCTGGAGCACCTCTCCTATGAGGAGAGGCTGAAAGAGTTGGGGCTGTTCAGCCTGGAGAAGAGAAGGCTCCGGGGAGATCTTATTGCGGCCTTTCAGTACCTAAAGGGGGCCTACAGGAGAGCTGGGGAAGGACTTTTTACTAGGGCATGTAGTGATAGGACGAGGGGGAATGGCTTCAAACGGGAAGAGGGCAGGTTTAGATTGAACATTAGGAAGAAGTTTTTCACTTTGAGGGTGGTAAGGCACTGGAACAGGTTGCCCAGAGAGGTTGTTGAGGCCCCATCCCTGGAGGTGTTCAAGGCCAGGCTGGACGTGGCCTTGGGCAACCTGGTCAAGTGGGAGGTGTCCCTCTAGACAGGGACACCTCCCTATAGCAGGGGGGTTGGAACTCGATGATCTTCAAGGTCCTTTCCAACCTAAACCATTCTATGATTCTATGAATTCCATAGTCAAAAGGTACGAGTTTCCTTTAAACCATAATCCCAATATTGAACTCCTGTAACAGAGGGAAGGAAAGGCGCCTTTCGATTTAAAACACCTCCTCCTGTCTAGACCATACCCAGAGGAGGATATTTATTGCAAAATAATCAGATAAACCATTTTTTAATTATGAGACACTGAAAAATCTGAAAGTTTAGAGTTGGGGGGTGCTGTTTGAAAATTATTGAACTCTTTCTCTCTTTCTCCTATTTCTCTTTCTTTCTAAAGAACTGAAGAAATGTAAAACTTCCTATGCAAACCAGCCCTCAATGGGCACAAAGAGCTATTTCCAACAAAAAGAATAATTTGGATAGATGTGAAATGATTGGCACAGGAGTCAATATCTTCCCTGACATAACTGACAAAAATTACAGTCTTTGTCATGCCTTATGTAAATTTTTCATATTTGTGTTTTACCTGACTACATTTTATCTTCAAGGACATGTTTGCTTACCAAAAAAAATTGTGTTGGGTCTGTACAGCTGCAGCTCAATTCCTGAATCAGTTAAATCATGCAAACAATTTGGATATTCAGCATCTTTGAAAAAATACTTTTGCTTGTATATTTAGGGGCCTAACTTCAGACAAGTGAGCCGTTAACTTTTTCTTATGGAAGTAAATTATAGAATATAACCAGCAGCTCAGCTTGTAAACCTATCACAGATTTTTTTCTTCCCCCAAAGAATCACAGGCGGTTCAAGTGACCAAAACCAAATTTACCACACGAAGTTTGAGCAATTAGCCCAATTTCTGTAGTTTTCTTACAAACTGGCAGGGCACTTACTACACGTTTGGTATTCTCTGAACAGTGGGTGTGATCAGAAAGATGTGGATCCACAGACACAGACTCTTCTTTCCCAGTGAGCATCAACCACCACTGCCAACAACTTCAGTGACAACTAGGAAGGTCTAACAGTGAGAATATTTTGTTAGACTATAGACACACAGAAGTAATACTGCTCCCCCATAGACATGTTTCCTTCCTCCAGACTATCCAATGTCGTGTGGTTTGTAGTGCTGAAGAGCACCAATGACAAGTTTCAGACAATCATCAGTCATTTTCTCAAAAAGAGACTGGAACAAATTTTCCCCTAAACACAACAACCCAAAACTATCAGGGGAAAAAGGTTAAAACACAAAATGCCTTCACAGTCCCTTGCCTCTCTTAAAATAAACGTGCAACACAAAACATCACATTGCACATTCCAAAAATAACCTCCTTGCCCTTGCATTTCTACCCGGCCTCAGGCTATTGACAAGAACCCTTATAAAGCACCACTTGCCGGCAGCATCTGGCAGTTTTTAAAGTTCTGTAAAAAAAAAACAAGGAAGGGTTGATCAGTTTACTTGACAATTAAAAATATATCTAATTCAGTCAGGGATTAACAGCAGAATTTTTAGGCCAAAGAATTTTGCCAGCAAGAGTTATACAGTAATAAATATTGACAAATCTGATTTCTAATGAACTCCTGGTCCTAATTTTCATTATCAAGAACCTACCATATCTAAATAACACAAATTTCCTTGAGTATCATGGAATCAAAAAGGGTTTCTTCGATGGGTGGTTGCTTTAGAGACTCTGGTTTCTGACTATATGCAATCTGGTTTAGGCTTTTTTTAAGCCCAGGTTTTGCCAAAAAGTTAAAAGCCTCATTAATTAGGAATGAATCATGCTCACAGAAGTTGCAGGCTCCACAGGTCATGCCAGCAAAGCTGATAAACTTCTGTGAGGCCTCCAATACTTTTTTTGCTCATGCTGGTTATAAGTCTGCAGTCTCCTGAGAACTATAAATGGTGCCTCATGGGACACCACCACTCTTGACAGCCTTCTGGAGAGCAGTCAGTCTCAGGTGAATTTCTGATGCAATGGAGGTCTCACAACACCTAGAAGTGCAAATTATTCAGTCATTTTAGACATTTTAGTAAAGATAAAGGCATTTCTTCATAAAAATACTTAGGTAAAACAGAATTACGGCTGAGGACTGTCCTTTAAAATACACATCCCTTAAATGTCAGAAAATCTGGAAATTTGTAGTTAAGCTCCTTATCTCTGATCCTGTAACTTCACTGTTCTTCTGTCTCAAACCTTTTATGCCAACTCCTTTTGCTATACAGACAAGACAACTCTCTACCCCAGTATCTGACTTCCACACTGGACAGCAGATTACTCTCCTTTGGTGCATTCAAACATTGAAGTGGGCATGATGTTTGGAGGCAGACTTGCTCTGGTGGAACAAGTATGGATGGGAAAAGACTAGAATTTTACCTTGGACTTTCAGTTTGAAGACAATAGTGTCTGCTGAAGTTCCTTATGCAGACAAAAAGCATTTTCAAATAGATGAAGAATAAATCTCTGCTCAAACTGCTTGGATATCTTGATCTACATGCCAAGAGATTTCAGAGCCAATAAGAAAAAACATGCCAGAGTTAAATTGAAATGAAACTGGCTACATCACTTGTGTAACTTTTGCGTTTCTCTCTGGCTGTCTTTGCTGCTGATTGCTACCATTTGGTTTCGGCTGCCTTGGGCACTGCTCCATCCAGTTCAAAATTAATACTCACAGTGGGCAAAAAACTTAGGAGACTTCTTCTGTACTGGAGTCCCCAGCCCATTTTGAGAGCTCCAATAGGCTCAGATCAGCATCTGCACATTTTACTGCTATCCAAACTAGAACAAACCTCTAAATGTTTTGAGATTCACACATCACCACTGTGCTATTATTTCTTAGACACTCAGTGTTGCCAATATAAATTAAACAAGCTTTGTAACCTATAGTTATGGCTACCCATGAAATACAACATAAAGTACAATGCAAAGAACCCAGCTGCACTCACTTTAGTTCTATAGGTCTACACAGTTTTGTCAGATTTGATGAACTCTAAATTACATTGAAATATTATTCTTCTCGCTCATGGTCAGAAATCTTCCCCTCATGTGCATTTGTCTCTGTAACACACTACACCTAGGGGACAGAAGGAGGATGACAGCCTTACCTTATAACTCCCTGTCTGTCCCAAGAGCTGAACAATGGCTCATATCACATCACAAAGAGCAGTTTTATGGAAACAGGGTAAACCCCCAGCCCAGTAGTAATATACCATTTAACTCAGGTTTCTCAGCTATAAATATTAAATGCAAAAAAAAAAAAAAATCCAGCAACAATCTTTTCATTTGCCACTATTTTCCCACACTGAGAACAACATTCTGGCTGACATGTGGGGCATGATACTACACAGCTTCAGCAAGGAATGTTATACACATAAACACAAAGCAAAATGTGATGAGTAAGTAGGACACGGATCACAGGGAAGCCTGATCTGGCATGCGGAAAGCGCAGCTGAATATCTATCAAGTTACTCTTGTCTCAAAAGCAGAACAAGACCCCAGAAGGGTGTACAACTATGAATTAACTCACTAAGTCAATCATGTCGTCTTTCATCTACTAACCACCACACTTTTACCTTAGCTTTTGAGAATAAGAATAGGGAAGAAAAAATGGTTTCAGCTAGTTAGGAAACACATCCACACTGAAACACATTGGCTGGTAACCACTCAAAAGCACTAAAATTGTCCTCCCACCAACTTCCCTCTTCCATGTGAGAGCAAGGTGCACCTGGAACCACCAGAGATGTTAGCTTGTCCTGTTCCCTGCTGTTGACAGGGCAGTTTGTGGAGTGATGTGGGTAATGAGACTGGGAGCCATGCACACGTGTTTGGGTCAGAGACCACCCATAAGCTTGTTCTCACAGTGCAGGCAGGTAGAGAGCAGCCAACAGATGATATAGGCCTGAAGAACACTTCAGATGTAAACCAGCAATTTAAAGTGGAATGGGAGGGAGCTCTTTTGGGATAGGGGTTTTTTTGTGTGTTTTGTTGGTTGATGTTGGTTTACTTCTTAAAAAAATGACACTTCATATATAGAAAGCAATAAGTTCCTACTCCTGTATTAAGTTAAATGGTCTAGATCTCTTGACTTCAAAGCAGCAGCATCAGCTTACACTGACCAAGAATTGCATAAATCTGTTTCTATTAAAACTGTAGTAGTTTGAGCTACAGAATTCCTCATTTTTCCTGTGATCTTGTTCTAATTGCTCACTGCTTGCTTATTTAAAGTGTTACCAGTCTGGGGTTTGTTACTCTCTTCCCATTTCCAACCAACATGATTAAAGTAACTGTAGTTGAGGAGAATATTTTTAGAGTAAGTAAAGGCATAAAGGTCTGAAAGGCTCTAAAAAAAAAAAAAAAGCCTTTATAAAAAGTAAGGTAGACATTTCTTTATCATTTAAAGTACTCATGGCTCAGAAGCTGACTTATTTTTATGTGTTAGCTTATTGGATCAGACATGGAGGCTATTGTTAAAGAAAGTGGAAGCAGATTGTGGGAAAGAATGTCATAACTGCAGATACAAAAGCACATTTCACTCTCACTGAAGTTTGTGGTAGTGATTGGTTTGACCCTGAGGTCTTGCATGTACAGTAAAAGTGGACTGAAAGCAACTGAGACTAGATTAGACCTAAAAAAATTAGGAGATATTCACTGGACCATAAAAAATAAACAACTAGGAGACTGGACCTTATTGTGAAAGGAACATAACTCAATTATCGTTACCTCATATTAACTTTATGCAGATTTCACAAACACTTCCTTTCAAAGGAATTACCTTGCAGTATTTCTTCAGCAAAATTAAATATACAATAAATAAAAACAAATATTGGGAGGCGCTTGCATTATTTCATGGAGCTATCCATTAATAGCATCTAGATAAAGACAATTTCTGATTGCAGTTCATCCCGTGAAAGCAAAATTCAACAATTTATGTCGAGCATAGCTTTTTCTCAACTTCTTATATGATCAATGATAACAATAATAATAAAAGTTACCCTCATTTTCTCTTGCTCCTCCAAAATAAATGAAAGCATTACATTATACTCCTCCTGAACTCTGTGGCTGGTGAAAAAACCCAGGAGATGTCTCTAAAATTTCATTCCTTATAACTGGTGCACCAATAGTACTTTCGTGGTTGTAATAAATTGTTTTGCCTGAAACAGTTCTAATAAGAGTAGATGTCCTTCCAATTTTATTGTGGTTAGCACAAAGAAAACCTCCCTCATTCTATACAAATTAGGGGTTTTTTTTATAATGAAGAAACTCAAGGCTCCATAAAGAGATCACACAGAATGGTCAGGGTTGGAAGGGACCGCTGGAGATCATCTAGTCCAACCCCCCTTGCCAGAGCAGGGTCACCTAACGCAGGTTCCACAGGATGGCATCCAGGCGGGTTTTGAATGTCTCCAGAGTGGGAGACTCCACAACCTGTCTGGGCAGTCTGTTCCAGTGCTCTGCTACCCTCAAAGGAAAGAAGTCCCTCCTCATGTTTAGATGGATCTTCCTGTGTTCAAGTTTGTGCCCGTTACCTCTTGTCCTATCAGTGCGCATCACTGAAAAAAAGACTGTTCCCATCTACCTGGCACCCTCCCTTTAAGTATTTATAAGCATTGAAAAGATCCCCCCTCCATCTTCTTTTCTCTAGACCCAAGTCTCTCAGCCTTTCCTCATAAGAAAGATGCTCCAATCCCCTAATCATCTTTGTAGCCCCTTTGCTGGACCCTCTCCAGCAGTTTGCTGTCCTTCTTGACCCGGGGAGCCCAGAACTGGACACAACATTCCAGATGCAGCCTCACCAGGGCAGAGTAGAGGGGGAGGATAACCTCCCTCGACCTGCTGGCCACACTCTTCTTGATGTACCCCAGGATGCCATTGGCCTTCTTGGCCACCAGGGCACATTGCTGGCTCATGGTCATCCCATTGTCCACCAGGACTCCCAGATCCCTTTCCACAGAGCTGCTCTGCAGGAGGTCAGCCCCTAACCTGTACTAATGCATGGGGTTATTCCTCCCCAGATGCAGTACCCTACACTTGTTCTTGTTGAATTTCATAAGGTTTCCCTCCTCCCAATTCTCCAGCCTGTCCAGATCACAGTGAATATCCAAATAAAAGTGGGAACATACCTATTTTTCAAGGAAATGTATAGATACAAATGAATCTGCACCATTTGGATTAGTTATGCATTCTGTATGACCTGTGTCTAATTTAAAATGTAAAATAATGAGTACTCCAACTCAGCTATTTTTCCATTCCATTGAATGCAGTGTTCTGCTCTACTAGTCAGAAATATTTTATCATCCAGTACTTCAGAAGGCAAGGATAATGTGAAGCAACAATGAAGAATTAAAAAAGAAAAAAAGAAATCTGATGAGTCCTTCAATAGATGGTAAAATTATGTATTTTTTTTAATTAATCTTGAAATCCTGATAAGTGCCAAAAAGACCTCCATTCACTATGTGGTACACAGAAGACGACAAGGTATCAGTAGGCCACATAGCTTGATGGCACTCCAGGGCATAATTAAGAAAAACCTTAAGTGGAATTAACTTAATACAGAGCTAAACAGTAGTCCTCTGCCATTTCTAATTTCCATATCCATATGCATTTTGCAATGGATCTCAGACTCCTTGAGAGTGAATCTAAGCCCTCTGAAAGAGTGCTTTTTTCCTCTTAGTCTGTCTTTAGACACTTGTGTACAGTTGACAGCTACTGAACTAGTAACTTATGAAGGTAACAAATGCCAGTTGATACTGTTTTAGAAAGTGTCTTATCAAGGACACTTGATTTCTCAAGGGAAAAAAGAAACTGCACGGATGTAACAGATACAGACTTTTACAAGATCTCTGACTTCATTCCACATCACATTCAGTTTAAATGATGAAGAAGTGAAATGCACCTTAGATGGCTTAAAAACAAAGTGTTAAGAGTTGGTATTAGGAAAAACATCAAATGGCATTATTTCTTGTGGGTTCTACAGTATTAAGTTTCACTCAAATGATCATTGTCTATAACCTCCAGAAGTCCTTAAAGATGATGACAGTAGATAGAGTAAAATACAGCAATAACGAGGAACACAGGTGTTTAACACAAACTGATCTGAATTTCCTAGTAACCTGCATCCTTTCAGATGATATTAATTTCAATTCTGTGAAATATAAAAATAACACATTTGGGAACGTGACATTCAGGCCATACCTCCAAAATAGGGACCAACAATCAGGAGCCAAGACAATTAATGAAAACCAACTTCTCACAGCTATGCTGTGACATAAGAGGCTGTCATGGCTTTCAGATGTATAAAGAAGGGAATGCAAGTGGGAGATAAGACATAGAATCATAGAATCATAGAATGGTTTAGGTTGGAAAGGACCTTGAAGATCATCGAGTTCCAACCCCCCTGCCATAGGCAGGGACACCTCCCACTAGAGGATATCATCTCTGCATGCAACAAAGCACAAGGGAGCCCCTCATCCACTTTTGGTATCTGTGATTTCTCTACATTTTTCAAAATTGTTCATAAAAGCATAAGCAAAACTGAAAGCAGCATTTTTCCTTCCTATTCCAAAGTAGAACACAGCTAAAAGATGCCTCGAGACTTTTGGCCAATATTAGCACATCATACGGTATTTCTAGCCACTGTCCCCTGAGATCTCACTCCATCCAACTCAGCTTTTCTCAGTGTGAGTTTGAAAGCTGCTGAGTATGTGAATGACTGACTGACCTTCAATTCTCCCCATTCCTGCCCCTGATGGGAGATTCTCATGATTAACTTTTGCAAAACTGTAAGAGATTACTCTGGGGATAGCTTATGTACACAGATGTATAGGCACACATCTATGTATATTTGTGAAATAACACAAAGTGCCAGAAGTCAAAATTCAACAATGACCATCAAACTTTGATAAGGAATGAAAAAAGCTGTTTGTTCAAATCCATGGTAAGGCACCTAATTAAAAGGTTCAATTTTTTTACTCCACTGAGTAAAATTAAATTACATTAAACTAAGCCTCTTAATCAGATGCCTATATCTAGTCATAGAATCATTTAGCTTGGAAAAGATCCTTAAGATCAAGTCCAACCATAAACCTAACACTACCAAGTCCACCGCTAAACCATGTCCCTAAGCACCACATCTACGTCTTTTAAACACCTCCAGGGATGGTGACTCCACCACTTCCCTGGGCAGCCTGTTCCAATGCTTGACAACACTTTTGGTGAAGAATTTTTTCCTAATATCCAATCTAAACCTCCCCTGGCACAACATGAGGCCATTTCCTCTTGTCTTATCGCTTGTTACTTGGGAGAAGAGACTAACTCCCACCTTGCTACAACCTCCTTTCAGGTAGTTGTAAAGAGTGATAAAGTCACCCCTGAGATTCCTTTTCTCCATACTAAACAACTCCAGTTCCCTCAGCAACTCCTCATAAGACTTGTTCTTTAGACCCCTCACCATCTTCATTGCCCTTCTTTGGACAGCCTCCAGCACCTCAATGTCTTTCTTGTAGGAGGGGCCCAAAACTGAACACAATGTTCAAGGTTCAGCCTCCCCCTTGCCAAGTACTGGACTTCCCTAGATCACCACCCTAGTCCTGCTGGCCACACTATTTTGGCCACAAGCCAGGATGCTATTGGCCTTCTTGGCCACACTGCTAGCTTGTATTCAACTGGCTATTGACCAACACCCGCAGGTCCTCTTCTGCCAGGCAACTTTCCAGCCACTCTTCCCCAAGCCTGTAGCACTGCCTGGGCTTGTTGTCACCCAAGCGCAGAACCCGGCACTTTGCTTTGTTGAATCTCATACAGTTGGCCTCAGCTCACCGATCCAGCCTGTCCAGATCCCTCTGTAGAGCCTTCCTACCCTCAAACAGGAAGACACTCCTGCTCAACTTGGCGTCATCTGCAAACTTACTGAGGTTGCACCTGATCATTTATGAAGATATTAAACAGAACTGGCCTAAGTACTGAGCCCTGGGGAACATAATTTTTGACCGGCCACCAACTGGATTTAATTCCATTCACCACCACTCTTTGGGCCCAGCCATCCAGCCAGATTTTTACCCAGCAACAGGTACGCTCATCCAGCAGCCAGTTTCTCCAGGAGAATGCTGTGGAAAACTGTGTCAAAGGCTTTACTGAAGTCTAGGTACACAATATGCATAGCCTTTCCCTCATCCACTAAGAGGGTCACAGAAGGAGATCAGGTTATTCAAGCAGGACCTGCCTTTCATAAACCCATGCTGACTGGGCCTGATCACCTGGTTGTCATAGAGGCTCTGTTTATTATCCAAGCCAACAAAAATAGTAAGTAAACTTTGTGACTTCCAATATGAAAAGAAAATACAAACAGCCACAGAACAACTATTTCCTTAGTCCCTAAATAATCTAACCTTGAACTAGATTAAAACCTCACTAATGGAAGAGCAAAAAGTAAGATCCCTGAAAACAACACAGTGTACAAAGTCATTTGTCACATTTGAGGAAAAAATGGCCACAGTTTCTGCAAACAGGTGTATTTCATATACATTTGTGAAATAGAAAACAGGTTACCTATCTCAAGCATATTTCTGCTATGACACTTGGATAATGAATAAAAGAATACTTTATCTTAGCAGCATACAGGTTACAGAAAAACAGGCAGCTTTTCCCTGCATCTCCACCTCAGTGATTGCTTTATTATTTAGCGTTATCACAGAAAAAAAATAATATTTCGAATTGGAACACTCAAAAAAATTATTTCCCTCTCTCAAACCAAAAGTGATTTTTAGGTTACTACAATTTACCTTTAGTACTAAGCCATGATGAGACGTGGATCACAACATCAGACAAGATTAGGGTTGCCTCTTCCCTGGCACTATAACTGTTGAGCACAGCTGGACTGCAAGGGAACAGCTACCAAGATGAAACAAAAGATGCTTGTGTCAAGCAACCCACCTAGAAATTCCCTCATTTTCTCCTATAGTTTGAAGGCTCAAACTTTTTCTGCAAGCAGGTATCGGCAAGGTCTTTTAAGAAGTGAGATCTTCCTGAGAAACAGTCATGACAAAGATAATGACTAAGAGGAAAACTCATGTGTTGTGTCACACCACAGACACTGCCACACTTAGAACACCCCTTCTGCTATCCACCATTTGCTTCCATTTTCACAAGTGGCCTAGAATATGAAACAAGATAGTAATTCACAATGATCACTTCTCATCCATCTTGCTGACAACAGCTTTAAGGAAGGTGACCAATCACATTACCTCCACCCTCCATGCAAAGGACTTATAAAGAAGAAAAAACAATTACATTACTCTGCAAAATATTATTTTATAATTTTCTGCAAAGGCAAATATTACAGAATGCGTATGCAAGATATACAATGCATGATCTCGTTTGCAGTGCATTAGAGAAAATATGCCCAGCAGCATATTGTTTGGACATATGGGTTACATTGACTGTTTGTCTGCTTATCATCAAATGCCAAACATGGGCATGCAGAATAACATTTGCTTCTTTTATTCTTCATCTAATGAAAAGCATTTCCCATAGTACTTAAAATGTAAGAAACTTAAGGAGCACAAAAGGGTTCTCCTATTGCAGGATTTGCTTTTAAAATTTATTTTTTCCTAAAAGAACTGATTTCTGACATCAAGAGAGCAAAGGAAATAAGAATAGTGGTCCCATTTCTCAGTAAAGATGTACAAACAAAGAACATCCTAATTAAGCAATGATGAATTGTCTGGGGTTTAACAAAGACATTCCTACTTTCTACATTAATTTTTAGTCTCTAGAGTGCAGAGATTTTCCAACATAAAATAGAAAAAGTTAGTAGGTTGCAGATCATACACGCTGTTTGGCATCATTTTTTTCCAACCTATGGCCTAACTTGTGTTAGGATATGCCATTATGTCAGTGCATTCAAACAGGTTTAGTGGCAATCCTTGCCATTTTTCAGCTTCTCTGATGTTGTCTTTTGAGCCTGTTACCTGTTAATTTTATACTCTGTGAACAAAAATACATTCATATAATTCTGGTGGTCTTCCAAAGAATACACCCAGTGCTTTCAGTATGTAGTGCAGATTAGAAAGATAATCAAAGGAAAGGGAAATAAGATGGTTTCTTTTTTTTTCCCTGCCTGGATAAAGAGAAGAAAGCAGGAGTGACTACAGTGCAGCTTTTCATTTTATATATGTTTATTCTCATCAGCTCAGTTTCTGACATTTAAGAAGAATTCTTATTCTTTTTACTATGCCTTTGTTTGAAGAACAGACCATTTATGACAGTTTTCTATATATTACACTGAGCCCATGTTGGTAAACTTATTTATTGAAATAAATGAGTTACAACTAAGAACTTCATAAGGAAGTGGTAATAGTACATAAGACTTCCTTCTTCAAAGCACAAGCCTTTACTACTCTAGCTAATGGAGACTCCCTGGCAGCCTGTGACAGCTACACAGTTGTAACCAAACCCAGCCATAATTTCCTCCTGTTCAATAGATTTTCCATCTAAAATATCAGTAATACTGTGCCTTTATGGACGTAATAGAATAGATGTCATTGTTCATATAAAGGAGGAAACTTTTGTTTGTTTCCTTAACACAAAAAATAATCTTTCAAGCCTGTCTTAGGGCATTAAAAAGGACCTAAGCAATTAAGTTTGGATCTTTAGTGCAGGAAGATCCTGTATTTTGTTTAGATTTATTTGCATTTTCTTTCCAACTGACCTTAGTCAAATTACAATATCAAACTTTTTATCCTTCAGTCCCCGTCTGAGTTTTCTAGGAATCTGTAGAAGGTTAGAGTCTTACATTAATAGGACATACCTGGCTGAACATGAAAGCAGGGGGAAAAAAAAGCCAGCAAAAACAGCATTGCAGATTTGCATTAAGAACATTTATATCTGCCTTCTTCATGTGGTTTCCATTCAGCACTTAAAATGTATCTCTGCATGGAAAAAAAAAGTTTTATTAAAAAGTTTTGCTGTTGCTAAAAGAGGTCTCATTTGCATCTGCTTACAAAAGATTTTATTAGCATAACACTGGAAAGCCAATGAAACCAACAGCAGCAAAAGAGCAAACTGTCCTGACAACTTTATTTTTGTTAATGACAAACAGAAAGAACTGCATGATCATTGTCAAACAAGCTCTGGAGCTGATCCAGCTCAGTCTGTTGTCTACTTAATTTCAGTATTTGACTTCAGGAAGATCATTATTGCGATCCAAGTGTGTAGCGTTGGCAGTTATTATAATTTCAAAAAAGACCTATCAGGTTAGTTGGCTGTGACCTCCATTTAGTAATCCTACTTTGTACTTAATTCCATACTCCACTTACCTTCAAATTATCCTTTCATTTGAAATTTGTTCCAAAGTCCTGAATAATGTTGCAATGAAGCTTAAAATCATCCCAAGTTTCCTTCCTGCCTTGCCTTAAATATGCATAGTGTCTGAGATACTCTTGAGGGACAAGCTGACTAGACAGACGTACTAAAAATACTTGGTATTATACCTAAAGTTTTAATATAAGCTTTTTCAGAACTCTGGGAAAGATATAGTCTAATTCTCCTTCTTTCAGTTCATCAAGATCTGAGTTTCACTTTTCTTTCATTATGGAAGCTTCTATATCCTCATTTCTATTTTCTTTCTTGCTTTTATCCCTTTGTTTCACATAAACTTTGATGCAAGCTAAGAAAAGTATATTCTTGGGAAACTTGCCTATACTCGCTCTTAAACTCCTCCTCTCCCTCCTTTGCACAGATATGCAGATGTGGAAAATTTATGACACTGATAGAATGAGAGAGCAGTAGCCATATGAGGTCACATCAACAGTCCATTGAGCCCCGCACCCTTTCCCCAAAAGTGGTCAGACACATGACTGAGGGAACAGTACAAGAACACTGCAAGCAGCTGTGGACACTGTTCCAGAGTATGCTTTCAGCTGCTAACATTTATCAACTTCAGTATCTTCACAGGCAGTATCTTCATAGTATGTTAAATTATGGTTTACAGCAAATGATGAAGAATCACTAATCCTGTTGAGTAATAAAAGTAATTGGCTCTGTGACCATGCCAAGAAAAATTTTGTACTGTACAACTTGCCTGGCACAGACTTCACAGGTATGGATTTGATGTAGCTTCTTCCATATTAAGAGAGTAATGTTGCTCTCAGGCACATAACCACCAACCCAAATGACACCTTAAGAAAGTCTCTATGACTGTAATCAGAATCAAGGAAGCAGAAGAAAAATATAAAACACAACCACATAAAGTATCACAGTGGATAAGAATGTTTTATATCTCATTTTTATATTTAATAATCTATTTGTTTTTGAAGTTGCTAACAACAAATTAAAACATGGAATATTATATTAATCTGGGACATATTCTGAACTTCATTAACAACAGAGAAATAACTCACAGAAGACCTAGCAGGGTTGTAAATGATGAAATAAATATGGAAGGGGGAATGGGGATGGAAGCTAACACAGTACAGTTAGAGAAAAATAATTGATAACACCAAAATACAATTGGAAGAAGAATGCATTGTCAAAGAGAGTTAATGTTATTATGTATCTATATTGCAACAGTGCCTGGAAAACCTGCTGAGAACATGGCCCTACTGCATTAGGAGTTGTGTAAAAAAAAAAAAGAAAAAAAAAAGAAAAAAAAACCCAAACAAACAGCCTGAGTCCAGTCCCCAAAGTCTTCTTTCTCTGACAGGAAATCAGGAAAGCATGGCTTAAACTTACATCATGCCATGGACCAAAGAGGTGGTCCTCTGCTGTTAATTATGTATAAATTCACAGCTGTTAACAATGCACTCTTATACTGTGCCCTTTACAGTTACACTACTAGAAAAATATAATGAAATGGGAAAGAAATTCAAACGTGAGAATTACAAATAATTTGAGGCTAATTTATGTTGAAAAAATCAGAGTGCTAAATATTAAAGGTAGGGTATGATTAAAAGTTCTTTTCAAATATTGACAGTGAAAACTTGGAAATTTGAACTGAAAAAAATATCAGATGCAGTTTTGAAAGTCAGAAAGAAAACAGTTATGTATTATTAATGTGAACAGAATATCACCCTCAAGGGCAAAACTCTACAGTATTAGCATATCACAAAGCAATTAGGCTGGTTTTTATTTGTGTAACTAGATCAACTACTTTATATCCAAGAGTAGGAAATTATAACTACTTTACCAGATAGGTAGCATTTCCTCATATGACTTCATCATTGGAACAGAAAAAAAAAAAAAAATCATCAAAATGTTACAGAATCTGCCTCAATTTCACATGACATCAAGCAGAAATTAGGCTATGTTAATAGAAAATTGCACATTTCAACCCATACTATAGATCCCTTCCAGTATATTCATGTATATTAAAGCAGAGAGCGAGAAGCTTTGCAGTTGGTCGTCTATTATGCAAGTGACATAGTATTGTTTAACACTTAGGCAGCTTTGACTCACTTTGCAAAGAGGTTTTTTGGTTTTGGAATTTTGCTGATCATAGGTTTCGAAACTGATTTAAAGAGAGGTGTTTCTGTGGAGTTTTACTGCTGTGGTAGTTTTCACCCCTTTTAAGCCAGGCCCTATGTTTTCTGCCAAAGTATGCAATTACTTGATAATGAGCAGAATCTGAGTTAAACTTCTATCCTCAGTACTGACTTCCCAAGTGGCTATCACAAATACACACTGGAGGGTAATTAAACCAACAAGATTGCAGCAAGTGGAAATCTTGCTTATCTTGTACTTGTCAGCATGTATATAACATGGCTTTCCTCTTTGCCAGAAGCCCCTAGAGCTCTGCAAAATTGGAACCTCCTGCTTCAGCTGATTGTTTGGCAAATTGGTCTTGTGATACAGCTGAATGCATTTTTTTTCCCCACAGATTATTTTTACAATATTTTTAAAACTCAAACAACTGACATTGAATTTATTTAAACATACATTTTTGTTGCACTGTTGGCTAGTTGAGTGTCTTTATGCAAAGTCCATTCCAACAAAAAGAACACTGTTTACTCCAACAGTTTGGATCTGTACTGAATGAAAAAAAAAAAAGTTTATTTTCTGAATCGCCAATGATTCAAAACGCTTCAGTGAGGTCCATCCATTGCTATAATCTTTCATGAATACTATGAATTATCCATCAGAAGCTGTCATGCTATTGCAGGCAAATTATTAAAAGGAAAAACTGTTAGAACCAACTCTGAAGTCAACATCAAAGACTAGGGGAAGAGATTTTTAATGTTGAGTTTAATCACAGAAGATGTCACAGCCTCTGGTCTTCACTCAGAGAAACTTGAGTGGAAGTTTTGCCTGAGAAAGCAGTTCAGGATTGGGTTTATTACTGGTCTTAGGATCCATATCAAGTCAAAAACTAGTGGGGATTATCTGCCTTGTCTCAAACTCTGACAACATTACGGCTTTCTGGGGATGCAGATAGTAAATTTTCTGAACAGCTTTTTAAGATCTGATGAACTTTCTGATTATTAAATGATATCTGCTTTTCATGTCCTTTATTAATACTATAAATTAGTGATTATTAGGCCAACAAATTAGAAAGCAAAGTATCTGGGATCTCTTCTGACCTTGAATTGTTTGATATGTATTATCAGTTAATCATGTCTTTTCCTCTATTTCCTGCTCATTTACTTTTACTGTTAAGCAACACTGAAGAAGAATACTAAAAACTGTTTACTACTCTTAAATATGTTTGTATGGCAGGGTTTTAGTTTTGCTCTGGTCATCTACATTGTATTGTTACACAGTGACACTGTTGAAGATCTCTCTAAATTTGTATAATGTTTTTTATGACTTGACTCTGCTTAAACAAGGGCCAGTGTAGCCCCAGTAGCCCCATATTTCAACGTGAGCCAATGAAGACCCCTGTTTGAAAGACAGTTTGAAAACTGTCTGCATTTGGGTGCAGTGATTACAGGCTAATGTTTTTCATTAGATCCTCTGAATAAATGCATATATTAGGAAGCAAGTTATAAGCAATATCGAAGTAAATATAGCTGATACATGCAACGATACTCTAACAACAGGTTTGATCTAATAATGTAATTTTACATGCCATTGGCTTATAACATCCACCAGATGGAACAACAAGATGGGAAATTAGGTGGGGAATATATTCACTAAGGAATTTGAAGTTTTTCAAAAACAACAACAGTATTGCTGACTATAGGGGCTAACAGCGCTGCTAATTAAATTTATATTGATGTCGATAAACCAACAACCAACTACTGTCAGTAGAAAACCTCCAATAAATTCAAAATGTATTTTTGAAGATAGGCAAGATACCACTGAAATCTTGTTTTGACAACAATACAACAGTTTTCCATCCCTCTTAAACCTTTCCAAGGCAGGACTAGTAGTGCTTCAGGTGTACTAGGGAACTTCTTTTTTCTCTATACTGCCTAGTCCCATGTCCGTTGCCCAAAACTGTCGCTAAGGAACTTCACTCCCTCTGAAGGTTGCAGTTCAAGATGGCAGGGGGAGCTGAGCCTGTGTCCCTTAGGCATATGCAACCCCCTACATCAACACAACTTCTGCCAGCAGAAATGCATTGACCACACCAACGCAGTACCTCTGCTCCAAGTCCTTGCCAAAGAGGCAGAAGCAATGCCAACTGTAGACGTAGCAAGAAATGTGTAAAGTATCAACACACATAGTTTTGGCAGGGCACAGAGATGAGCAGGGGCACAATAGGGCCAAATCAAGCTCTAGAAAGCAAAATGTGTTGTAAGCACTGTAATGTTACACAGCTACTACATTAAAGCCACAATACTACTGTGGTACCGATATACTATTAATCACTAGTTCACACTTGATAATCCTGTATATTTAATGAAATAGAGCCTAGAAGAATTAAACATTACCCATTGAGGAGGCAGGAATAGTATAGTCATTTATTCTCTGCATCAACTTTGCCAGATGTGTCTTTTAATTCAACCACACTAAGTGACGATTATTTGTATTACAGCATTCACTAGCAGCTACAAGAAAATGGGGTTGCACTTACACAGAAAACTTAGCATTTAATAGAGAGGAAAAAATTCCTTCTAGACAGAGGATCATCAGACAGATAATGTAAGTCTAGGAGCAAAGAAACCAGTAGGAGATAGATGCCTAAGAAGGCGTGGATTCATCAACAAGGCAGAAGAAATAGCTGTGGTAGGACAGAGCAGCATGAGCTCTCCATCCTGTGGGAAAGCTGCATCCCACTCAGCTAGGCACCTCTGAACATCTGGCCACAGTGCCTTGCTCCAGGTCACATGGGAAAGAGGCAGCAAAGCCAAACACATTTGTTTCAAGACCCATGCTCTTAATCATAAGAGAGCCCTTCTTTTGGGGGTTGAATTTACTATATTTAGAGTAAGAACAGTGCACCCAGAACACTGAGACAAGAATGAAACAGGAGTGCTAGGACATAGATGTACTTCTTTTCCCCTTGAAGCAGTTTCAATTGCAGTCAAAAGGTTTGGGGCTATTTTGGGGCTTTTGATTGATTTGGGAGAGGGGAACTTAATGGGGTGGGTGGGAGCTGTTAATTTGTTTTTTAACTAATGCATCTGATCTGGAAGGTTTCAGGTATTAAAAGCTACAGCAAGCCAGTTCCAGACTTCTTATTTCCTATGCCAGAAATAACAAATACTTGTTATCAACAAGTAACCCACATCAAACAAATAAACCACTGTAGAAGGACCAGTTCTGGTAAACACAAGACATTCACAGACATTACATGGGAAAAACCAAACCATTCAGGCACTTGATGCAAACTATTCACTGGGGTTTAACGTTCCTTGTCCAACAAATGCGTTACTAATTTATCAATGTACATTGTGCCAGTTGCACAAAAACTCCTGTAACTATAACTTGGACAATAACTTTATGAACTGTATCTGACTTATTAAATTCTATCCTTTCATTCATGTAATAATCCTCCATATCACTTGCAATGTAACAGGGTACTCAGTGCAATTGATGATGACAGTGTCTTGCTATTAGTAGAAAAATAATCTCTCCATTGACTTGAAGGGGTTTGGGATGAATAGGTTTCCTAGCAAAATGCAAAAGCAAATGATTTGACCATTGTCTTCCCGAGACTCACTGTGGAACAAGTGAGAGATTTTACCAGATGAGCTTAATTACTTAATTTTGAATTATTTATCAGCACTTACCTGAAAAGCTAGTTGACATCAATCTGTACCTCACTGCTCAGGAAATTATTTACACTTCCCCTTTGCCGTTAGCTTTCTTGCCTTTAAGCTATATTGAAAAGTTTATGAGCCTAACTTCTACGTTTAAGTTTACTTTCAGTCTCTGTGATTTCCTCTCAATAAAATGGTTGTTAAAATTGTTTGCAACAGCATTCCCAACCTGTTCTTGTTGGTTCCTTACTTAATGCCAGAATAACTGATAGCTGAAGTGCTATATTCTCAGTCTTCATATGTCACATGAATTTAGTTTTGCCTTCCTTTAAAGATGCCAAATGCTGAACAGGTGGTTCAATTCATTATACAATTTACACTGTGGCTCACTCAGCCAAAATTCAAGCAGAAAGGTAATGGACATGGTGTATCAGCATACTCAAAATAAGGAAGCAACAGCCAAACCAAGAGTAAAATTATTTTGAAAATGCACTGAATGTTTCTCTAAGTTTTAAGATGGCTTCAAGTTTGACCCTGCCCCCTGTTCCTTTCTTTTTTCCTTATTTAAGGCCCAAGCTTGTAAATATTTCAGCATAAGCCTAACTGCGTATCTGCCACAGAGCAAAGTTTAAGCCCCACATGACTATGTTTAGTCAAACAATGCAGTAAAGAAGCAAGTCATTAAAGTAAAAGAAAATAGATTAATCACCAGATGTGTGCTAAGACAGAGGAAGGGATGAGATTACACTTGGACTTCATGCTTCTACAATATACTTGTCTGAAAAAATGAACAAGCGAGTTTACCTTTTCTAGAAAGGATTCAATCCTTTCTGGAAAAAGAGTAGAAATATGGAATCTTACATTCCCATTCCTGAAAAGATAATATTTCTAGTTCACCTGGTCACATTTAGAGGTTGGAATCTAGATAATAGAGTGCTGCCAAGAGAGGAAATTCTCTCACAGTCTGGTACTGAAGTCTGCTTTTAGTCTCAGAATTCCCAATCTCTGCACTGCAATGCAAGTCTATGCTTTTAATAACAAAAATAGAAAATTTGAAAAGGTACATACAACTGCATGTAGCACTACTGCAATAAGCATTATATCTGCATTTCCCCAGGATTGAAGTGTTACTCAGTTATGCTGCTCCTGTTTCAAGACAAGCCTTCTTGACCAAAATTCAATCTTCAGTTCTCCAACTAAAAGAGAATTACACTCACCATGATCAAAATCAAATAACTGAATCAAAAAGCATTACTGCTGCTCAACATTGTTGTTTGCCTAAAAGGTGAGACAATTGCTGGGAAGTGCCTTTTTCTAAGTAAAACACAGCATATTTGAAATTAAGAAAATTAATGGCTGAAGAGCTAGAGCTCGAGGGAATACTTACAAAACTCTGTCAGAGACAAATGCGGACGAACACCTGAAGAAGGTCAAGCCCTACAATGACGAACCTATTTTAAAGTATAGTGGCTTTGCTTCTACAGTCTCCAGTGTATCCAGATGCATTATTCATCCATTCTGGTCAATCTTAGTTGAAGTAGTTAAAGTCGTTTGATTTCCTTTGGAACTTAAAAATTCACCTATGTCAACATACATAAGAGGCATTTATTGAAACATAGCCTGTTACAGAATAATTATCTTCATATAGTTTCTTAAACTATATAGTCATTATTATAAGAAACAAGAACAGACAATATTTACAACATAGGACAAATTTCATTAATCTAAAGCCAATTTTGTCCTTCAGAACTTAAGGAATCATGAAGTTTTTACTCTTCATCCAGCTCACTTATTACCTGCAAAAAAGAGCTAGTATATTTTCATTGCTAATTTAAAAAAAAAAAAAAGTGTTTCCAAGTCTTTGAAATAAATATTGTTTAAATGAGTCAGATAAATTCACATTTAAAACCAAATTAATACTGTTCATGGTATTTTCTTAATTGTTTTTCTGTGTGAATACTTTCCGGGTTCCACCCAACATCAGGATCTGGCAAAGATATTGAAATAAAGCCAGGAAGGACACTTTCATGCTCTTTCCAGCTCCCATCAAGATTCTGGCATGCAACTTGTTGAGCTGTCTGTGGGACGAGAAGAAGAAAGTGCAGTGAAAAGAGCATATGCATGACAGCAGTTAGTCAAAGTCGGCCCAACAAGGAGACCGATTATGACATTCAAAGCAACAGAAATAAGTGGAAAAGAAAAACACATCCTAACCCAGCGCAGTCATCCTAGGATGTGATCTTTTTGATTTTGCCTATTGTTCTATAACATGAATGGATTGAGAGAAGCCCTGAGGAGAAGGACTTGGGGGTGTTGGTTGATGAGAAGCTCAACATGAGCCGGCAGCATGCAGTTGCAGCCCAGAAGGCCAACTGCATCCTGGGCTGCATCAAAAGAAGTGTGGCCAGCAGGTCAAGGGAGGTGATTCTGCCCCTCTACTCTGCTCTGGTGAGACACCACCTGGAGTACTGCAGCCAGATCTGGAGTCCTCAGCACACGAAGGTCCTGGACCTGTTTCAGCGGGTCCAGAGAAGGGCCATGAAGATCATCAGAGGGCTGGGGCACCTCTCCTATGAGGACAGGCTGAGAGAGTTGGGGTTGTGCACTCTGGAGAACAGAAGGCTCTGGGGAGACCTTATAGCAGCCTTCCAGTACCTAAAAAAGGCCTATAAGAAGGCTGGAGAGGGACTTTTTACAAGGGCATGTAGTGATAGGACAAGGGGGAATGGCTTCAAACTGGAGGACAGTACATTTAGAAAAGATATTAGGAAAAAAATTTTCACTCTGAGGGTGGTGAGGCACTGGAACAGGTTGCCCAGGGCCTCATCCCTGGAAGTGTTCAAGGCCAGGCTGGATGGGGCTTTGAGCAAACTGGTCTAGTGGGAGGTGTCCCTGCCCATGGCAGGGGGATTGGAACTAGATGATCTTTAAGGTCCTTTCCAACCTAAACCATTCTATGATTCTGTGATTCTATGAACTGGCACAAGACATAAGCCTTTGGCTGTTTTGTGCAACAAATGTGTCTGTCATTGAAATTTTGACAACACGTTAGCAAAAGTCCATCTTGGATATCTTCATAAAGTTGATTTTGCATAATTTTGAGTGCTTTAGACACCCTTGAGTTCATCTGAAATCAAAAATATCCAGTGCTGCTTTGGGTTAGACGCTCTTAAGAAATGCAACTGGAAGAGCCGATAATTTGGTTGAAAACAGGTAGTAGTCTGACACAGATGCTATGTAACAGCTCATTAGTGGTTTCTGACTGCTCCAAGGAAAGTTGGTAGATATTTGCTTGGAATGGGCACATCTGGAAACAATAGAATCATAAAAAAGGCCAAGAGAAAAATGAAATAATAAAACATTGTGCATACAGTTGTTCAACACAGTTGGGCTCTGGTACAAAATACACCTTATGTTCCCTTTCCTGTAAAAATAAGAATATAGTTGAAAGGAGTTGCTTCTGTTCTTTCCCTGCCTGAATACAATTAGTTTATAGTGGAAAACAAGTAGCAAAATATTCACTACTTTTTGACTTACAGGTGCAGAAATTCAGCTGTCCAACAGCCAAAGAAAATCCTCCTCAAATTCAGGCTGCTGCTTCTGCCCACAAATCAAGATGGTAGTTTAATGTCCATTTTCCCTCTTCATGGCAACTGTACAGAGCCCTCTTGACAGACAAGATTACTTATTTATTTATTTATTTACATTTCATTGCTCCTCTAAGAAATTAGGTGGACAACTTGGAGAGGGGTGTAAAAGATTATGCTTGGCAGACACAAGGCAAGATTGATGGAAGAAAGCCAGAGGGATTACAAGATGAAACAGGTGAGAGAGTTGCAGCAGGAAGCTTCATACAGAGGACAGGGTCACTGAATTGACAATGGTAAGGATGAGCCTGCAAAAATAGAGCAGGCAGAAGAATTGGGGGGGAGTAGGAGCAGGGGAAGTCTTCAAACCTGTCATGCCTCTCCCTAACAATCACTTTTAATTTACTTTACTCAAAAAGTTAGTTATTCTATTTTTTTATTGGAGTAAAACCTAGCCTTGAGCTTAAAAGCATTTCAGTCCATTTTATGGAAATCATAGGAGGTCTAAGACATGCTAATACTGAGCGATTTTTGGTCTCAAAGCCTTTTTTTTTTACACTTTACAAGGATAACTTTCTTCCTTAACATGAGAGAAAGACTACAATGAGAAAACAATTGAGTATTTTTCCTTAGTTTTTCCTAAAGTTACCTTTTCCTTTCTTTTTTATCCCCCTTTTTTGCCACCTGAAGATATAGGTTAACAAAGAGATGGTAACTCCCATGGAACAGATGATTTTCTACAGCTGAGGAAGGTGATACAGTACAAAGATAAATAATTTTGTTGTCTTATACGACAGGGGGAAATATCATACATCTAGCTTTGTTAGAACAAAAAAAAAGGTAACTATTTTTATTCCAAAGCATGGTCTTAAATTGTGAAAAGGTGATTGGGCAAAGATTCAGAGTCTTACAAATGGCCTTAGAATATAAAAACTACAATTATAGTACTCTTGCATGTGTTATTTGGGCTATCCTACCATACCTTGCATGATTAATAATGAATCGGGTTTCTTTACCTCTCAGTTCAATGTCGTGTCTTAATAATGGAATTTTTATGGAAAAATTATTTGACTCAATGTGAGTAATAAATAAAAAGCAATAATTTCATTTGTTTCAATTACAAAAAACTTTGGGCTGAAACCAAACTATTTAAACTGTTGTTTAAAAAGGTCAGCTAACCGATATTCATTACGGCCAGAGGACCCAGCTTACATGATACCAAGACACAGAATGTATGAAGAAATTCGTTTGAAAGAAAGGTCTTCTGGGGAAAGGATTATGCCTTTACAATATATTTTTTAAACATTTTAATTCTATGAAATTTCTTTATCAGAGAAGACTACATATTTCGTTTGCTCATTTAATTTTGCATGTTATAGAACAAATAAATTCTCCCAGAGTTAACTAACAAACAATACTATGCTATTTGTAGTAAAACTAATGGATCCAGGTGGTGATCAGGTAAATCTCTGACCTCCTCCCACAACTCTATCTAGCATTACTTATCAAAATTAATCAAATCACCTCCTCAGACCTTGCTCTCGGGGTAAATGACAGTACAGTTTTCTTTCAAGTACAGAAAGAGACTAGAGGAATTAAAAAAGTTTATAAATCCGAAGACAGGACACCAAATTACCTTATTACCATTACATTTTCTTATCTTGCAATGTTTTCTTCTTCCTTGATACTGAAAGGCTGTACTGTCTTTGGAAGACTGCTTCCCAGTTAACTCAAATACACAGTGTTCATTTCAGCAGGCACATGCAATGTATGCCAGCAATAAAAAAGCCATTGAGATCTCCTTAGTTCTTATCACCATCAACAATTTGATGTAATAACAGCACACTTTGTACCATAAGATTTGAAAATGTTATCTTCAGGTGTCAATTTAAAAGCATGAATAGGTGTAATATCCCATACAGTCTGAATGGACTTTCCAGTATATCAAATACAGAGAAGAGGGGTATTAAGTTCATCTGCTTCAAAAGTATACAATAGTTTATCCGTGGTTTTATAGTGATTTTTAGAGAGATTTTATATAGATTTTCTTTTTTCAGATTTTTTAATGTAGAGATTTTTAGATGTATCCTAATACTCTACATTTCTAAGATAGCATAGAATATTCTGTGGCAAAATAAGTTTGTTTTTCAGAATTAACAGTACATTTAAGCAACTATAATATTCTATACAGGACAGTTGCTATCAATTTGTGTGCAAGACAACTATATAGTAGGCAATGATGTGATACATACATCCATTTGATATGGATATCAATGCAATTTTATACATATTTCATTTTTAGCCAGCTAATGATCCACTCTTCCAATGGCAACCCTGTGATTAGGAGCATGTGTTTCTGTATGCCTGGATACAAATACAAAGCCTTGAAGCCATCTGAAAAATGGCCACCTTCAAACTTGGGTGGTTTTGGAATGCACTACCCCTCACCTTTCCTCTTTGGGCTCTTAGTAGCACTAATGGCATCATCCAAAACCATACATCAGAACTCTCAGGATTTTGATAAAGGGTCGTAACTGAGGATTTATTCAAAGTACAGTTTTAGGTTAGCAACTGAAATTCCTTGTAAACAGTGCTTGCAGTGCAAAAAAAAAGTTTTTGCTTCAATCAAACAGGAAAGGTATTCTGACCATGGCAAGGACAGGTGTTATTTTATTCTCCATCTCTGTCTACTTGAAACTACTTTATACTGTTACAACTCTTTGTAACAAACAATAACATCACACTGGCATAATAGAGTACCTAGAGTCCAAAATTTTTATTTAAAAGTTCTTTACTTTCTACACATTTTTCTACCACCAGATAACAAAGTTACCTTTGTAGGGGCTGGACTACGTGGTTACAGCAAGCCTGCTACTCCAAAGGAACCACAGATATGCACACTTGACTTGGGTTACTCTTTTTGACAGAGAACTTACCATGAGGCAGTAGAAGTAAGAACTTGCACACATGAGCAGTTTCCAGGGGGCAGCTTGCTCTCTCTGTGTTAACATCACTGCTTTCCACTACCATTTTGTGAGTTTGCACCATTGATCTCTGTGAGTGAACCGGCACTTTCCTCTTGAAGACAATTTGTATACTACAAGTTGTACAAGTTGTCATGCAGCAGTTCCACTTAAAAACATTAGTAAGAAGAATATGTTACAGGGGAGAGTCACACTACTTGATATAAAACACTCAAGGAGTGGTTTGTTTTTTTTCCGACCACAATGAAGAATGATTTGCAATTTATGAGCAAGAATTTTCCAAAAATTAAGAGTTCCAACCCGCTCCCAGCAACAAAAACCACAGCAATCAGGGCTGGCAGCTAGCATGCTAAATTTCAGCTGGGTAAAATTAGAAATGCCTCACATGTGGGAGCTTAGAAATTGAATTTGCCTAGCAAAAATGCAACAATTCTGTGTACAAACACTTCTGTTCTAAGAGGTTTTAAAGTCCCTCACTACCACAGATGTTTATTTCCATCTTTATAAACTACAATGAACTATTTTTTGTTCAAGGCTTGTATTAATATCTTGTTACAAGAAAGATTAATTGTCCTAAAGTAATTTTTTTTTTTCCTTTGCAATTACATCTTCTGTTAGGATTAGGTAAACATCTAAACTAAAAGTAACTTCCATCTTTATACATTTTTTGCTGAAATCAAGGTATGCCTCTCCTAGATACTCTTGTTCAGCTGACATTAACAGCAAATGGTTGCTGACACTGGTCACTGGAAATCAGCAAAAAATGCAGGTGATCAGCTTTCAGACACAAAGACAAAGCCTGGTATTAGAACCATCCACACATGTGCATTTCACACTTGCCAAACAGAAATGCATAATGGGTAATATTGGTTAATAATATACATATTTTCAAACTTTTAATAAGCCATTATGAACAATGGTGGGTAAACAAAAATTTAAACTTAACAATAGTGAGCAGCATTGCCTTTTGAAAGAAGTTAAAGGCGCAAAAACACAGTTTAGCAGTTTTAATCTCAAAACAAGTTTTCACTAGAATTGCCTGCCTGATGTTTATGATTTCTATATTCCAAGAGTTTTTCTGTAATGAAGCCACAAAACCACCAGGCATTTACCCCTGTCGGCTTTTCTGGAGTTCAAAGATCCTCCAAACAGCATAATCAGGAAATACGTTGTTCCTCTTTTGACATCATTAGCCTGCTTATGTTCCCCTCAACCTTATAAGGAAGAAGAATCTGCTCACAGCTGAATGCTTCTGCAAGTCACATTCCTTTGTCACTGCAGTCAGAGTGACATATGCAAACTGGGAATTTCTCATTCAAGACAAATTATAATACAGATGACTATATTCTGTCGAGGGACCTTCCTGTGGATCAACTGTACGCCTTTGTATAGCTCGTCCTCTTACCTACAGTATTTCACCTGGATACTCCTACATCATGCCCAGTTTTGTCTACAACACCTTTCAAAGGCATGTGGCCTTCTTTATGATCAAAAGAAAGAGAAACCACCGCACCTCTGGGTAATTTGTTCCAACTGGTAATCATGTTCACTACAAAACACATCCTTACTTCTCATTTGAATTTCTTTGACAAGTTTTAAAACACTGTTGCTGCGTCTCTCTTTAAATCAAGGATCTCTGTTCTTCCCCAACTTTAACCTAACTTGACCACTTCTCAGATTCTTTTTGAATGAATTGAATGAATGATGGAGAATTTCAAATGTCTTTCTGTAAAATGTTTTCCAGTTCTAAATTTATTTTGATCTTATTTTTTTTCATATTCTTCCCTCCTGCACTAACCTAAGGTAGAATCTGATGCCAGTCTCCCCAGTTCTGTAGAACAACAGAATCCCACACCCCTTCCTACTGCTGCTCCTGTTCCCTGTTTATAAAAATTAATAACAGCAGTAGCTATTATAGTCTCACTGCAAAGAAAGTTTCAACATTTTTCTTACTACAACGCCATAATCCCTTTTAGTGTTTGCACCCTACAGAATTTGCATGCTTTACTGATCTTCCCACTATTTGAACCACAGGCCTTATGACAAATAAATGATGAATTCACTGGCTCACATTAAAAAAAAAAAAAAACAACGAAAAACAACGAAAAACCCAACCAAACAGAAAAAACCCATAAGATGAGCCTCAGTGAAGGTTTAAAGGAAGTTTGCCGCTCATCCACTGAGCTTGGTAACTATCAATTATGAAACACTAAGAGTCATTTTCTGAAAAATAAGAATCTTGCATTTTGTCATTGCTCCATGTAGAAGGAAGGTCAGCTTTATTTTTTAGAAGGTAAAAATCTAAACCAGGGCTATGAAATAAATTCCTAGAGCTTATAGTTTTGCATTACAGTAAGACCACCTTCCAAGGCTCACCTTGCAAGTTACATTTCCTTTATTCCAAGACTCAAAAATCA
Source organism: Anarhynchus alexandrinus (assembly GCA_008711295.1). Lineage (NCBI taxonomy): Eukaryota > Metazoa > Chordata > Aves > Charadriiformes > Charadriidae > Anarhynchus > Anarhynchus alexandrinus. Next base: position 4,949,804 of record VUYV01000022.1, on the reverse strand, counting down.
CATCATCTCTTCCAAAGTTCTCCATGAAGCTACAAATATGTTGATACTATAATCAACTATATGACAAACTACAGCAATGGTGTGTAAAAAAGAAACCCAACACACCACACTGTCTCTGATTCCCTTCCCTATAATTTTTAGCAATAGGAATAGAATTAATACCTTCTAATCAGTTCCGTATTCTGTTGCCTTGAGCAGTACAGGTGCCCAAAATGCAGATGAAACTTAGAGTTCATACATGCTTTCAGAGGTCATGTGTTTTGGGGTTGTTCTTTTTTTCTTCTTTCTAGTAATCTACAAGATTCCTGGCTATAAATTGCTCCTTCTAGCAACCACATGCCACGATTTTACTGGCTATTTTTATTCATTAGTACCAGCTGCTTCACAGTGCCTGGAGGTAACAGAAAAAATATGTATGTGTGTTTTAACCATATGGTAAAAACTGATGAAGGCCTTTTATGTAGGATAATCCATACACCCAGGGTAAAATTCACTCTTGTGCAAAGACCTAGCTAAAAGGCCTGTTCTCCACTTGAACCTTCAAGGACCTATATCACTTCAAGTTTCCGAGCCAAATCCAAATGTGTACATTTGCATTGCTCCCATGAAGTCAGCTGAGCAACACCTGTTTCCATCAGTGTGGATTTTCTGATCAAGTGTTAAGCAAGTTTTTATTAGCCTTCTGTACAGGGACAGATTTTACCATTGCACTTAGCTAGAAAAACATAGGTTTCCTTCTAACAACAATTAGTCATGCTTAAGCATTCTGTTGCTACGATTGCTAAACAAATAAGGTTTTCTCTGAGATTATCTAGTTCCAAAGTTTAACATACAGACAAAAAATACAATGGGGATGAGATAGCTGCAAAAATAATGTATTCAAATGACATGTTCTAATAATCTAAAGTATTAAATAAAATCATGGACATTAATGCTAGCACATAATCAAGTGCAGAAGACTTTACTTCGGCAAATACTAAGTTTGTGCACAATCACAAGTTTCCTATCTCTTAACCATAACAGCCCCAAACACAGAATCATAGGACACATCAGAACAAAATACAAGACGACCAAAACAGAGAGGGAAATGGAGTTGACAGAAGAGTAACAACAAAAGAAGGTGGAAAAGAGTCATGGATGGATTTATCCAGGGGTATTATTAGGATCCTAAGCTAAACTAATTCCAGGAAACTATCTTGATTTCTTTTTCCAGAGGTTACAGACTATCCTACATGACCCTTTTCTTTCCAGGACGATCTGCCAATTCAGTCAATGGATTATTTTTAATTCATAACATTTCTCTTACATAGTAATAGAACAGGCTTTTTTTTTTTTTTTGGTAGCAGAAATGCATACATTTGTGAATTGTCCTTCATATCAGTCCCCCATTTTCTCCTTTACTTCTGCTTTCAGGTATGAAACATTTTTTCTTTAATGTAGCCAACATCGGCACAAGAAAAAAGGACAATCAAGTCCTATGAAATATTGAGCATTCATTTGTGTTGCTACTTAATTTAAGAAACTGGACACAAAGAAAAATACCCTTTTATCATTAGGGGCATGGTGCCTTCAAGATTTGCCATTGGCTTAAATAGAAAAAATATTCCTAAGTGTGGGACAAAGTTATACCTACTTGGAAAGTTAATTCTCACAGAACTCCTCGGTCTTACAGAGTAGAATTAATCTCTTAAAATGACACCAAACTGAATTTTACCAAGTGATTAAATGAACGTTAACAGTGGACTTTTTCCTTACTATACTCTCCATGAATATCAAGCTAATTCAAACCATGATTTTTCTATTTTATGTATTACAAGAGAAAAAAAAATTTAAGAGCTTTGCTTGAATCTAAAATGGCTTTTATGAAATCCTGAACAGTAATAAAATCTAATAGCAGTGAAAGTCTCTTTACCTTTGGCTTAACAGGAAAGCTTTTCTCTGTGATATTATCTATTCTTTCTTTGCCGTTGTACATGCACCATTAAGTTAAAACAAAGTGTTGCAAGACCACACTAAGTGTGCTTCTCTGAGCAGGGAGGACACCACCTTAAATTCTAAAAAGCTTCTCTTATGTGTTACATGTTCACTTTGTTCTCTAATGGCAATATTAAGAGGCGCAGGAGGTTTGCCTAGGTAACTTTGACAGCTGAAGTGAATAACCAGAAAGTGCTTAAAATAATATTCTGTATACTCCCTTAATCTCCAAGAAACATTCCAACACTGAAAAAGATACTCTTTGCTCTTCCTCACTGATTTTCATACTACTGACTTTCAATTCGCAAAGTTTAGATGTATAGCATGTATCTTTTTCCCAACTGCCAGCAGAGAAAGAATGAGATGATCTGAAAAATCATGTTGTATTATTTCTGCCAGAGGCTACACATTTGTCCTCTGTACAAAATAACCAGACTAACCAACCACCTGGCTGATTGAGCAATATGGCATTCAGCTCATTCTTCCATATCTGTATTAGCCTGCCATCCCAACAGGGATAATCGTGTGGCTTTGTCACTGAAGAAAATAGATGAAACTCAATAGAAAGATATGTTGTGGTTAAGATACTTTCTCTCTTTTCACATATCTCTCTATATATATCTATACATGTATATACAAACACAAATACTTTAGTATCTCTTGCATGTGAACAACATTGAAGAAAAAAAAATGCCTCCCAATTGTCACTTCATTATCAAAAAAATCTTTATGTGACAGGCGGAGTTCTTTTTAAAAAAGCTCTCTTGTATTTCTCATGTGATTTGTACTTAAATAACACTTAGCGCTAGAAGTCTACAGAACTAATTTTGCAAGACAGAAAGGATCAGTAACAAACTCACTTCTTGATCATAGGTTAGGATAAAACTCATCTAGCAACGTGATTGCACCATACTGAATAAACCTTGCTCACCCATCAGGCAACTTGTCTGTGGAAACAGGCTAGCATTTCTAGTGCACATTTCCCTGTAAATGAGAAAGTCATAACAACATGAAAAATGAATGAAAATTTAGTTAAAAAAAATTGCTTCTAAAGATGGCTGAAGGTTTATGTCTGGTTTTGATGCTAATTGAACTGGTTAAGCCACAAGTAAACCAGTTTGGTTTATGGGTGATAAGGGTAAGTATCATTTACTACAAATCCAGAGAAACCAAAAACCCAAGTGATAGGGGTTAGATTTGGCAAGTTCTTCTGAGAAGCAATGAAAAGCCCTATCAAACAGCAGAAAGATTAATCTAGTCTAATTTTATGCCCCCCACACTCTGATGAATAAAAATTCCTTACGATGAAACAGAACCCTATAAAACTACATACCCCAGAAACAAAAATGCAAGTATTTTTGCTTAGGACTTACAGTGACAGAAAAATTAATAATTTAATTTTCTATTTTCTTTATGAAAGAATTAGCCTGATGTCATTACACTAAATGTAGGCTTCCATCAGAAGGAAATGAAACAAAAAGCAACAAACCAAACACCAGTGGCTAGATAGCTCTTTATTAAAAAAAGAAAATGGAGAGCAGAAAGGACCATGCTTCTAAAGTTCTACTCAGATAAATATACACTCCACAACTGTCTGCATAAAAGAAAGATTAAATAAGCCCATAATTAAATCCTATTCAGTTCCTGCTTTTTTATTTGGGCAAAAGATCAGAGCAAATGCAAATAAGTGTGTCACATATGAACAGCAGGTCTGGCTGGTATTTAATTCTGAGGAAGACCAATACAGTCCTGCTTGTTCAGCAGAACTCTGCAAAAGGAAGATTTTTATTCTTCTACACATATTTACAGAGACTGTTCAATTTTACCAAATAGCACAGAAGGGGAAAAAGAAATACCTCAGCAACTGCTGAAGTTCTTGACAATATTCCAATCTTCCAATTAAGTCATTCTAATATACAAGACAGCAAGGCCTGTTCAGCAGTGTCAGGAAAAGATAAAGTACTGACTTCTGCAGTGAAACCACAATGCCCCTTTTTTGCACTTACAAAATGACTTTTACAAAATGACTTTTTCAGGGACAAGATTCACCTCTGAACATAAAAGGGCTTCTGCCAGCACTGACTGCCACAGAAAGAGGGTCCAAGTGGCTTGAAAGCCTACCAAGGCAAGAACAGGCTAAACCAGCTGTTTCCATAGCAGCCTGTTCTCACAGAAGTCTATGTAGCATTTTGCACTGCACCCTTTAAATTAATCCCAGACCATGAGTAATAAGGGCAGATCTGTTATCCCAATGGGAATGAAATCTTCTAATTAATGCAAGGTCAACAGGTCCACAGAGAGGCTGTGACAGAGCTCATAGACATGCTCACGTCTAATAACCATCAAGCTGCAGATTCAGCTTTATATTTTCAGGCTGGGTTGTAAACACTCATGGTACCAGAGACAAGCAAAAAATCTAAAACATCAAGAAATTTACCACTTTCCAAGTGCACTTTTCTGTCCTCCTACAATTAAAAAGTGTTACTGATTAAAGCAAAATTAGCAGCTCTTGAATAATTGAAAGTCAGATTGAAAGAAATGCTGATATTCACTACTTTGAACAAGCTTAATCTTGCAGCTTTTATGCAACTAGCTCTTTAGTGAAGAACCATGCTTAAGACCAATATTAATGAAAACACTAAATTCCTTTAGTATTTTTTCTGTGCTGATTTGAAGTTTTAATGTTCTCACATCTCCCCTACTCATTGCAGGATTAGTATGTTTCTACTTGGAGAACAGCAGGCTTCTCTTTTGCTCTTTATTTCCAATGAAGCCTGTAACAAATATGCCTTTTTGATTATTTCCCAGTTTGTGCATCAGCACCATGGATGGTGTTAGAACAGTTCTGTGAACATTTTGCAAATGAAGCACTACCAGATGCAACTTAATTGTGTCATAATTCAAACAAGGAGACTTGCCTTATTACCATGATTATTTATCATTTTACCTTGAAATACTGAAGAATCATGACCTTTATGTCAGATTAGTAGTAAACAAGGTCTAATCTCTTTGATCCATATTGCTCATCATAGAACCATTAGAGAAAACAAAATATAGAACAATGGAGAGATGAGGTCAAAAGATGAAGTATGTATTATTAAGAAACATTAAGAGAAAAAGGTAATTCAGAGCTCTTCACTTAATTTCAGTTCAGAATTTCAGTTACTTCCATGTCACTTAAGCTCATACTGTTTTTCCTCATTTTTAAGGAGAAACCATTGTGATTGTTGTACTAACAAAGTATCACGGCAAGAATAAAAACCTTCCTACAAATAATTGCAGTGCTCTACTTCCAGATCTGGCACAAATTCTTTCAGCAGGCTTCACACTTACATTGCCGTTTGGTGTTCCATAGATAGAAGCATATAAAGTAGAGATAGAAGCACATGAAAGCAGAGCAGTCACATGCAATTGCAACTATCTTTACTATCTCTCTGGCTACATCAGAAGAGCATTTTCTGCCCAATACGAAAAAATCTCAGGGTTTCTAAAGCTGCACCTGTTCCAGCCTTCACAGCTCTAGTTAAGAAGCAAAGGTTTACTGGGTTTGGTTGCGATGGAGTTAACTTTCTTTACAGCAGCCCATATGGCACTGCGTTTTGAATTTGTGACTAAAACAGTATTGGTAACACACCGATATTTTGGCTATTGCTGGACAGTGCTTGCACAATATCAAAGCTTTCTCTGTTTCTCAGCAAGTAGGCTGTTGACTAGAAACTGTGACATGAAAGCAGCAGCAGAAACATAGTGAGATGGCAAACTAGGACACTTTGGTTCATACTACAGTAACTGTTGCTTTCAGCTCCACGAATATGAGGGGGGAGCAAAAAAAAACAAAAACCACACCAAAACCCACAAAAACCCACATCCCCAAAACCACAGACCACAAAAACATGCTCCAGAGACAGTAAAAATAGCAAAGCTCACTGAAAAGCATGGTCAGGAAACCCAAAAAATCTGTCTGTGAGAGAGATCCAGCATCTGCCACAGTGATAAAGCAGATTAGAGTCCAAAGAGAACCAGCTGCTGGAGTCCCACAAAGATAGCTAAAGTCCACGTGAACCGAGTATGAAAGGCAAGGCCGTCATGCCCAAGACAAATAATCCCAAAGCAGCTGAGTTTAAGGCAGCAACAACATGGCACACGTTGCTTGCTTTTCTAATGGGAAAAGTGGAAGAACACTAGTACTCTGCATGATTTCTTCTTACACTGACAAGGCTTAACATTTTGTGTACACAAGTGTCCTGGTTTGAGGGCTGAAACCACAAGACGACTATTCCAGATGAACATTCCACCAGATAAAGCAGTGGTATTTGTCTTGGCTCCTACTCCGTATCTCATGTACAAGAGATCCATTCCCAAAGTTCAGGGTCTCAGTTCCTCTTTTGCTCCGCTTCTTTAACTGAAGGGGCAAGAGTCATATTTCCTTCAGAAGTTTGCCTTTTAAGCCTTGCTTGGTTTGGAGCTGTTGTCTTAGCTTTCACTGGCTTCTTACCTGCATTTGTGGTAATGTACAAACCTAGACAGACAATACATACCAGCAACTTTCCAGTACGTGGTGGATCTAAAATGGAGTTTGTCCTAAATGGGAACATGCTTACCCCTCAAATACTGCCTGCTCCATTTATAATCTTCTTTTATTCTTTCCTTTCATTCTTGTTTCTTTAAATGCTTCTGTACTTCATAATTTTATAAAGACAAAATGCATGAAAACATTTAAACTGTTATTCTAGAGCAATAGTTTTAAACTTGTGAGCTGCATTTCCCAGAAAGGCTCACGACTACCATTAAAAGAACCTCAGAAGATAACTAAACAATAACAAGATTACAGGCTGACTAATACTTACTAAAACAAAAAAATAGCCAAAGGAAAAAAAACCAAACCTACACACCTGTAGTAGTCTGCAAACAAAAAGAAGATGGTAGGCCCCTGTTATACTGGCCCTGACCAAAATCAGAAACTCCATTGTCACAGAACTCTCAGCCCCTTCTCTCATAGTTTTCATGGCTGACTGATGAAACTGTAAACTGCATGAGTTTCCTTGTAAACTGCAGTGCTTCCCTTGACACGTGCAAGTCCAGAAAATTTTCATCCTGAAACAATAACAGTGTGTTTTATGAGAAAAGAGAGAAAAAGATACAAGAGCAGAAATTGCACGTGTAGATTGAGCAGACATTGAAAATTCCTCAGGAACCATGAAATGCATAATAAATTCATACTGCATAAAATCCTCTTCAATGCTGGAACTCTTCACATTAGTGGTAGTCTCCCAGGGGATATACACAGGCAAAAATCTCTGGGTTTAAGTGGGCAGGCCTTCTGTAATTTGTACTGATCATTTTGTAAGGCACTGGCTAAAAACTTCCTAGTTTACATTTTTGTCTTTATTTTACTAGTTACGATAAGTCTATTTCTTTGGAAAACCCCATTGTGTCACATTTAAGAAAACAGTGACTTACTCCTTTTCTGTCAAAATAAAAGCTCTGTGTATTCCAACATTCAGGCATAGACTTAAAGAGAGGAGAGTTAGCACACACTCTGCAGGCTTTCAATACAATCAGATTCATTTCTCCACAGGCAGCCAGATCTTTCTTCAAGTTCACATTAATGAATATCAATGATGTCTTCCAGAGTTAACTTCACAAAATCAGTGTAGAAAGGCACCTACTTCCTTAGTATTAGTTTCAAGATCTACAGACACGTGTAGGATAAAAATCAAACCAAGAATGAGTAAAGAGACTGAATTTTCTTTCATTAGTTACATGGTTATGTAAAAAAATCTGAAATTAAGAGTTGCTGCATGTTACATACAGGTAAAAAATGTCAATTAAGTATGTCTAAATGAAAAGATGAGTTTGCTTGTTTGAAACTGTCTAGTGTAGGATTGGTCTAGACAGACCACGATTTTCAGTTCATTGCCAACATTCAGCAAATCCTCAAGCTGAAGACAATGCAACTGTTTGAATAAGAGAGAGAAAACACATCGGTCCCCCATCAAGACACATCTTTAAATATGGAAATGGAAAGATCAGGACGTTTATGTTTCATTTTTCAAGTACATTAAAAATGTGAAAAGAAAGTGGTTTTTTTTTCCAGAAAACCACTGACTGAAGAATGTTAATTTCTTTCTGTACATCTTTCAGACAGAACATGCTGCTTTGAATTTGCATTTATATCCCAACTATGATTATAGAAAAGGCACAATATTCTTTTGAAACAATCATATATTACAAGATGTGGTCTTCTATTGTCAGTGCTTGAATGAGGCTGTCCTGGAATTCTCCACCATCAACTCACCATCTTTAAATATACTTTTCTCCAGCACTTGAAGTATATGACAAGAAATTCTCACGATATGAATGAAGGACATCCCTGAACCAGAAGCTTGTATGAAAAGGAAACCAGCTATAGTTGTTTTAGTAGTTGATGAAAATTCTGTACCAAATCTCTACATAAGACTGACCTTTATGAGACCCTTTTTCTCTTTGTACAGAGGGAAAAATGACCAAACCACCTCAAGTAAAATAGCCAAGAAAGTTTACAAAGAAAAACTTTAAAAATTTAATGTTCTTTGCAAAGCCATTTCATTGTGGTCCTCAGAAGTGTGCATGTATTTAAAAATACTCACAGCAAAACAGTAAAAACTATGAAGAATCACTGCCATTCTGAGTGTCTCTAACTACCAAGTAAGGCAAACAGATTTTCAGTTTTCAGAAAGAAGCAGTATTTTTCCTTGAAGACATAATGAAAAAAAGGAGTTATAAATAACTGTCTCTAATGAAGAAGTGTCAATAATACTTAGCATTTTGCACTGTACTTCTGATGTCGACTCTGATGGCATATTTATTGCTCTGCTGTCACATAGAATGATAGGAAATTTTTTCTCATATAACACTGGATCTTTTGGACTCTATTGTAGTTTAAATATAAACTATAATAGTGCTAAACTTTTCCTAGTAGAAAGTTATGCTTAAACATGATCTTGTCTCATGATTGTATTTATTATCTGGAAACAACTGAATCAAATGATCAAAATACTGTTTTTCACAGGTGGTAGATGAACTAAACAAGGCAGAACTCAATGACACATGAGCAATCCTGCAAACAAGCTTCTCTGGACTATCCAGCTGCAGTTTCCATTTTACAGCAGGCAACCCATTTGAACCCAATGTTTAGGGTTAAGGAGTCTTTCCTGCTTCCACTTAAGCCTTTGAGAAAGCTGTTGATGAAATTAAGTTAAGTACAAAAGCCTAAACATTTTCTTTCTCTGAGGAGCACTCCTGAAATCGGAGAAATGTTTCCATGTTAGAGGAGTGGGTTTGTCCTCCTGAACAAAATGTCATATTCTGTAATACCTAAAATGCACCAATGATATTCAGGGAATATTAATACATGGATACTGGTGTCTCTCACCTGTCTCATCACAATTATTGCAACAAACTTTACTATCAGTCATTACAGAAATAATTTATTTAGACCACAAAAATTCAGGCACAGGTCATCTGGGTGGAAAGTCTGGAGATCTGCGGGTGCTCAGCAAAAACTAAAATCTTTTACTTGCAATCATAACTGCTGTTATGAGATGAAAATAAGTGGATATGGCCAAAATGTTTCATTGTTCTCATACGACGCAATTTAGAGTGATGAGCGTAGGACTCCACAGACAAAACAACTTTGTTTGCAGAAGATAAAAGCAAGATTTAGGCACTATTTCCACCCCACTGAATTTTATACTGAAACTGATTTTTTCCCCCTCTTTTTATACATAGGCAGGTAGCACTCTGACTACAATCATACTTCAAAGCATTGTGTAGATGGATTTTAACATGAAGGTCAGGTGACAGTCCTTATACTGAATCCAAGGCTCCTAGAGTTTTATGGCATATAAAATCTCTGTATTCTGTTTTAAGTTGGAGCCATTTACTGTCTAAGAATTCCAGATGTGGCTTTAAAGCAGTGTTTTCTAGCTTTCAGTGTAGTTGCCTTCCCCATTCAACTTCAAAATGATATCAAGATGAGGTTTCTAGGGCAAACAGCTCTGGAAATGTTGAAGGCATGATTCTGGCTCATGCACATACATACCCTCCCATAAAGAAGAAAAAAGTGATTTTAATAAAGACTAAATAATGAAAAGGGATACAGGTTTAAAAAAAATCCTAATACCACAAAAGCAGATATAAAGTTTGCAGGAGGCACAAAGAAAACCTTTCAGTGGACACTTCAAAAGCCTAGTAAAAATCCAGCTATATCCATAATTAAAATTTTTTTGTGAAATGAGAAAGCAAACTTAGAAGAGGCCCTGCTATTCTAGCCCTCAGGCTTTACTCAAGGTAAAACATCACAACCGAGCAGAAACCTCAGCACAGTCTGCCTTTAAATCACATGTTTACTCAACACCTGTTTGGCTGCTGGCAAGGAACTGTCATATTCAACAAGTTGGCCATTGAAGGCTTTATATTTACCCTTGGCAACCTAGCTTCTCAGCTCCATCTTGTAAAAAACTCTAAACATGAAAAAAATGGAACTAGTGTCACTCTCCTCTTGAACAGCATCTAAATCAGGAGTTTTGGTAAGCAAGTTTCCAAGAGCAATTCATAAAGAACCACAAAATACTAATTCTGAGCTACCAGTTGCCTTCATTCTACATTTTAATTCATCCAACTCACTCCAGGCTGAAGTCCCTATTATTCTACGGGTGGTGGTGAAGGATTCTGTGTCAGGTTTAAGGAGCAGAATACCATTCCTACACATTTCTTATTAGTGTTCAACCACCACAGTAAATACCATTCCTATAAATGGATAAATAGACACACATGCAAAGTTAAATGAAGATTCATTTTCCATCTAATTTTTTCCTGTGGATTCTCCTATATTAAGTGAAGGAATAGTTTTCCCTTTCTCTGTCTTTGGAGTTGGTGCCATAGATGCAGTAAACTTATCTTCTGACTCACAGGTGAGCAGAGATGAAAGTTTTCTGTTTCTACAGTGCGTAGTGGAAAAGCTTAAAGGTTCATAACCAGAGATACCAGGGATGCCACGTGTGTCACACATGAAAGTCACACACACTTATTTTTGAAGCTATCAGCATTTACAGGAAAAGGAAGCAATACATTGATTAGCATCTTTAATCTGTCAGGAAGGGAAAAGGATCTGGACTACTCTGTTAGTACTTGGTCGGGATGTTCAAAGTAACTTTTATTCTTTTTGTAGCATGGAAAAACAGTAAGTTTAACCCTCTGTGTGACCCACCTGTGGAACTTTTTGAAATTAAGGAAATATGAAATGAAAGGGAGGTCCAAACACAAGCCAATTACAGTATTGGCTACACAGCTCATGGTAGCCCTGTTATATTTCCACCACCATGATCACCACCACGTCAAGACATCCACTAATTTCCTCCCTCTCCTGACTTCTACTGAATTATTCCAGATGTAGAAGCTTAGTTAGCTCCAAACTGCATCTTAAAAAAACCCCAAACCTGTGACCTAGTGTACATTTTCCATTTTACATCTCTGATGCATTACTGAGTTGTTAGTGCTCAGATCTCCTATTGAAAGAAAAAAAAAATCAGACAGAAGTCAGCATTCTCAGAATTCATCTACTATTTTTCCATCAAAACATGTAGAACCTTCCTTGAAAAGTTACCTTGAATATTCATGTTAGCCAAAAAAATATGGGAGCTCACACAGGAGAACAGAATTCTCAGCCATGAGGTTCTTTACAAAAAACTTGCCTTTTTCTTAAGTTGCTCATAGGGATTGCAGGTATCAAAGTCATCTGGAATTAATCATTTCACCTAGGAGAGGTAGTAATTTTGTACCATTGATTTAACCCCGAGGATTAGGGTTTGGTAATCTCCAATCTACCTCATTAATCCTTGTATTTTGGAAAGCTGGGTCCAGATTATGCTTGTATCAGCCGTACGGATCGAGGGTGTTACCACTTTCATACATCACATGCGCAATACATCAGAGCGATCACCTAGAAGTGAATAATCATCCTGAGACTGTAAAAAAAAGCAGAGGATAATAGCTATAAATTATCCTGTGCAAGAGTAGCAGGTAAAGAACCATTTATAAGGTAGATCAATGTAGAGACAGAAGGTAGGCGGCAGGGGGAACACTTTTTGACATTTTTCATCTTAATGAACAGATTAAAACTCATCTTGATTGTTAAAGCAAAATGACCTTTAGAAAAAGGGCATACTTGGAAGTTTGATTTTTCTGTTCTTCATAAGAAAAGAACATACCTATATAACTGCTTAGATTGATGATTCATGTACGTATCCGTATTTTTCCAGTAAAAAGAGTTGTTTTAGGAACTGAATAAATGAGACAATGTCTCTTTATTTTCCCAGCTGGAAAGTTAGGTCCTGCTTGTCCTCATATCCATCACATGGTTCAAGAGTATTATTACTTTTGTATGCCGTGTTCCTGAGGTCATTGCTCTTTGGTGACAGAGCAGGTGTGGAAAGACACATGTTGGGTGCAACAACCATTACCTCATTAGTCCTGTTGCTGTCTCCTGGAAGACACCCAACTGTTGTCTCAGAAGAGCCTCAAATGCCATAGCACCCTTAATGAAGTTGAACTTACTCTTAGGATGTTAGGACTGGCCAACTGACACTGCTACCCCCTGAGATAAGGCAGAGAAAAGCTAAAGTGAGAGAGACACTGGCAAAAGAATGTCTTTCCTGTAAGTACTGCTTCCTTAAATAAGGCAGCTGCAGACAAGAGGAAAAATTTGAACTCTACAGTGAAAACTCATATGATACAGGAAAATACTGTCTAGAGCAAGTCCTGCCCACAAATTGACCAGATGCTCCTGTTCTTAATCAGCATTATGCTGCGAATGCTGTGGCTGTTGGCTTAAAGTTAGAATTAACCTGAAAGCTTCTTTAATACAGAGCCTTGCAAGGAATGCTGTCCAGAAGCTCTCTAAGCAAAGGGCCTCAGCATCAAACCAGCTGAGTATGAAAGCTAGATATGCTTGTTACCACTGTATTAATTTGCTTGAAGGCATTCCTGCTTCTAAATTAACTTTACAGGATGATTCACATTCATGCTTACCACTACCACTTATTTTCCGGACTTCATATAGCACACATAACATTTTTAAAACATTAATTTCTGTAGATTTTCACTTGTGTTTGCTATTCTGCCAAAATATTTTTATTGTCTTTCATCGTACCTAGCAGAAGAATCAAACCTGACAGCAAAGATTCCAAACTCCAACTTCCAACAGTAAATCCCATTTTAGCAGCTGATAACTCTTGTTCACCTTCATAGTTAAACTTGAAGTTTTGCATGAACAGCTGCATACAGATGAACTGACTCTTTCTTCTGGATTTTGCACATCCTACATATTGATACAATCTAAAAAGAAGCCAAGTTTCAAGAAAATCTGTTCAGCGATTCTGAAGAAATAAGCTTTACACTACCAAAACAGTCTCAAGTAATTGCTGTGGTTCACTAATAAACATGCCTCTTGTCTTTTCCCGATTCTGCTTTACTTTCTATTCGAGGTAAGAATCACATTAAAAGATACTTTCTACACCTCTTCAAAAGAGACAGAGGAAGAAAAGAGAAGGAAGTAATTCTCAAAGCATTTGTCTTATATTCTACTGTGAACAATTAAACAAAGATTGCAAGTAGCATTCGTCCCATTCATTACACGAGTCCCCTCATCACAACCTTCCCCCCGTCTGAAAAAATCTAGATGAACATAAGCTTCATCCAGGCTCAGCAGCAAGCCAGTATCAACATTCAAAAAACAATTTTGAGCTGGTTCCTCCTATATACATCACTTAATAACAGAAAAGTAAGTTTCTGTTAGAAAGATATGAGACAGTTTCTAGCTAATAGGCTAAGAGGGGTTATGACTGTTCACTGATTACCTGCAAATGCTTGAAAAGATCCCAATAGGTCAGTGTTACTTTACACTTAAAGAAGTGGTTTACTTTTCATTTTTTATGTTTTCCTTTGGCAGTTAATGTTTCACATACTGAAATAGCCAACTTCGGGATTTTTGAAGAATCCTAGAAGAAGAACATATGCTTTGTCTTTCAACCAAGCAAAGCTGAACCAAGGAAAGGAGATTACTCTTTGGAGACTTTGAAAAATAGCCAGAAAATTAACCTCAGAACTAAGCATTTGTACCACAGGAAATGCCAAGATCTAGGGATTTTTTTTATTTTTCTTGCAATAATTAAAGATTAATTCAAGGTTGGTCTGCCGTATATTTTTCAAGTTGTAGTAGACTGAACAAGTATATCTGGAACCAGAAACTGGCAAGTTATATCAAACAAAATAAAATCTTCCCTACTGACACCTATAGCAACAAGCATATATAAAAAATCCCTGGAGTAGTTATCAAAGTGAAAACAAAATATTTTCTTTTATTCATTACTTGGCCATCTCTACAGGTCCACAGCAGAAGAGAATCACCGGACAACTCAATGAACTCCAAAACTAAAGAAAGAACGCAAAAAAGTTTAATCAATTATACTACATTAAAAAAAATCTGCTTTTTGGATTACATATAGTGAGAAATTAATGTTAAGTGCTTCTGGAGATGATGATGAGATAAAGATGAGGACACTTTTACAGATGTTTTAAAACTTATTTACTTTTTTGATTTGTAGAGAATCTATCCATAGTTAAGGGTCCAACCATTACATTTTCTCCAACAAACTACTAAAACCAGACACTACCCAGCAGTTTAAATAACATAGGAAAAAAGCTGCATCTATTTAACAGCTGCAGAACTCATAGGACAGAGGCAGTAAAATATAAAAAAAGACAAGAGTTAAAAATTCTACTGCAAGAATATTAACTGTAATAAAAGAGAAGACATTAAACCCAGCAGCTAGTTAGGTGCCAGGACATAATAGAACCCATAAGGACAGGCAAAGAACGATGCTAAGTTAGGGAGAAAATTTTCAGAGAAGAACTTCCTGACAGACACCACAACAAAGCAACATGAACGGTGACTGTGTGGTCCCCTTCTCGTAAATAAATCAGGCGTCAAAGGTTGATCTGCAGTTAATAAGAGGCCTAAGCCTTCTCCAAGGATTTGTAGTATTCTGTCAGCACAGTCCAAGCCTTAGGAGCCATGAAGCCTTCCGGTGGGTTTTGTCCTTCTCGAGCCAGCTTGCGCATGCGGGTCCCCGATATAAATTCAAAGTCTTCATGGCTGAGAGAGTAGGAGTGAGGGCAAAGGAGGAGAGGGAGAGGAGAAAGGAAGGGGGAGAAAAAAGAACATATTTTAAAAGCAGGCAAAGTTGCTTGTATTCCTTCTGCTTTCTTGATACTTTACAAATTTCTTCTTGGGAGTATGATGCTGTATAGCAACTGTCATTTCCAGACATTTGGCCAGCAATGACAGTAAATCTTTAGTATATACACCCTCTACAATATTTAGCTTGGTAACTCCTGAGGTTTAGTAGCATGGTCCAACTGATCTCCTGTGGACTGAATTGAGTCTGTGTTTCCATCTAGCCTGGCTTGCTCTCTATGAGGAAACAAGGAACTGGTATTGAGCGAGATCCATCTCTTCTCCTGCCTCAGCCCTCTGCCAAGCAACAGCAACCATCCTATTTTGCACCTCACCCTACCATGGCAGGCAATCAGCCCTATGTGCTTGTTGAAGGAGGTCATCTCAGCACCACTAGAGATTGCCAAGAAACAACATTGCACAAAATCTTAGTGAAGGACAGTTTGCAGAACAGAGAAAGTAAAAGCCTCAGAGTCCAGAGGTGAGCTCCACAGCTGCTGCAGCTGGGCCATTCCAAGCCACTGAGCATGCATATACATGTATATCAATAATGTGGCACATAGAGTTCAAAATAAAGAAAAAAAAAGCAGGGGAATAATAAAAATGCCTTCTCCTAAAGATGTTTTTCCCTAAAAAAAAACCAAAACAGAATTCAGTTGGACAAATGCACAAATGAACCCAGATCAGGATTGTTTATCATTGTTAACATGACAATCTAAATTAACTTCTCAGGTATGTAGTCATAAGCAGCAAAAGCTCCACAAGTTAAAGTCTTGCTCCTCACAGGACTGAAACAGTAAAAGCAAGACAAGAATGTCAGAGTTCTACCAAATGCTCCAAAGGAAAAATTATTTATTCTTAAATTAAATATGCACTTCTACTTATGCCATTTGCTCAATTTGCAACATGTATGTATTACTCATTCTTTATTTGTCTGTTTGAAATAAAAGCCAAATATTGATCTCAGATGCACACGCCTTAGACAGAAAGAAGAGCCAAGTGTGCACATCAGAGGGCAGAACTTGGCTCTAAGTGCTGAGCTGTGCTCAGAAGGGTATGGAAGTTAGCAAGATGCAGAAAGCATTCCACAGTTCCCTTCCACAAAACCACTAGCCCCATAACTTTTTGGTTTGGAACGTATACATTTACACAGCAACACTGCCATACATGCTTTTTTCTTATTGCTCTCAATTTTGTTCCTTGGCAGAGATGCCTACTGTTCACCAACACTGTTTGAAGGTAACTTGCATTCTTTGCAAAAAACTATTTCTATAAAATAAATGTAGGGAAGTGATAAGCCTGGTTAATTCTAGTGAAAAAATACTAAGTCTTCAGGAAGAGGAGACTAAAGCAAGTGCTATAAAGTTTCTCCATGTGAGGTTTTCTCCACAGTGTGGTAGCAATACTAAAGTTCGAACATTAAGAAAAAATTTAGCTGCTTTATCCCTTCTTGCCTGTTAAGTTTTCAGAAAAACACTCAACTTCCGCCTGTGCCCTACAAGTGAAATAAAGGTACTAAGACAATAAATTTAGAGACACCATATAAGTTTGCTTCAATAAGACATAATAGTCATAATCAGTCATAATCTTGGGAACCCCAACCTGCTGTTTAGGCTGTCTGGCACTGTGCAAATGGCCTTCTTAGAATTCCCATTCTCTGTGCAGGGCAATGTCTGGTGGCCTCAAGGTCTTAAGAAAGTACTCTTAAATACTAGACTCATTCATAGTTTTGCTTATTCATAAAAATATGGGGTTTGGAAACAAATGTATGGAAATAAAACAATAACATGACTTACCCTGTTCTGGCTTCAAAACAACTGCTGTGTTCTACTCAGCTGGTAATCTTTAGCTCCAATTAATCCCTAGGACAATTCACAGCCTCCTTATCTGGGGTTCAGTCCTTTTAACAAGTCTCCTTCTCCAACTTCATGCTTCCTGAACAGGATGTGTCAATGAAGTGAAATCTAACCTTACAACACTTTTCAGAAGGATTTTCACTGAATTTAAATTTTCTTTTGCAGCATCAAGTCATGACTTACATGGTAACTCCTACATGAACAGAATGTTGTCCCTTACAGTGTCAAGTCTTTGTTAGGTCAGTCTATGTTATGCCTTGGGAATCCCCCACAGTGCTGAATGAACCAGCTAGTATCAGCTAGGTTCAAAACCCAACTGGCCATGAACAAACTCTTTGTGAAAGCAGAACATAATAATGCGATTAATATCAACATATGCAAAGTAAACCCTTTACCTCCTGTGAATTAAATTCCTTCCTGACTGGCAGGAGGGTTTAAGCCTTCTGAGCTGCTGTAGCATTTCAGTGTATCTTAAATTATGTACTAATGTTAATTGAGAAACCGTATTTCACATAGCTAAATTAAGGAGGGCAGATAAGTGTGCTTATCTCAGCCTCTTACTATCACTTTAAAAATCAGGTATCACACCAAACAAATTTGGGAACAGTATGTACTTAGTTGGAACAGCTGTCCTGTAAGTATGGCTTGATAGTATTAAAGCAGTCATGACAACCCTATTAAAGGTCCTGGGAATAAACTATATAAAGTTAAAATCTCTTCTTTTCACAGATACCCATGCTTCACTCACATTTTACAGAAAGCGAGAACAGTCTGCTCCGGTAACCTTACTTATGGGTTCCTTTTAGTCTAAAATATCCTCATCAGTTTTCTTTCAGGACAAAAAAAAAAAATTCATTTTTCCAGACGCTGCTGTGGTTTTTTAAATTGCCAGACTAATTTCCTTTCTTAATTGAGTTTTTTTTTTTTTCCTCAGCAGCAGCCTGTGGCTGCATTTTATAGGACTGATCTTCTGTAAAGAACTGGGATTCTCTGCTCACCCAAACAACTACTATTATTAAGCCACCAATCCCAAATTACACTTGTCTGTGGTAACTGAGAGGCCTTTTTGGCTGAAAAACCACACTAACTGTTTTTCTGAAGGGATTTCAGCATTGGGTAGGGATTTTTGGGGGAGCCGTGGTGGTTTTTGTTGGTTGCTTGGTTCTTTGGTTGTTTTTTCTTTACACTCCAGTCTAATATCAGTTCACAGATCAGACATTAATTTGGAATTTCTCCATTATAACTAGAATTTTTCCTATAATTTTTTCCAAAACATGTTTGGACATATTCAATTATTGATCCAAAATTCTATGAAATCTAAAAGAGTAAAAACTATGATAACCAAAGGACTGTACCAATATTCATACTAATTTCTATATTTATTATTTCTTCAGAATTCTAGGCAAGTGGAAATGCTCTAGCTTCCCACAGAAACTAAGATTAGGCTTGCTATCTGACTTCAGCAACAATAAAAAGGGATTATTTTTTTTTTATTATCCTTATTTTGACCAAAGGTCATATAACATGAAGTTAGCTCTCACTGTGCTGCTATACATCTCTTCAAATGCATTCCTCAAATCCCTTTCCTAAATCTTAGGTTTAGACACATCTTTTTCAAAAATATGTTTTAGGACTGTGGTTTCATGAGGTGCTAAATGTAGTTCTAAGACATCCAAGAAACAAATTAAAAATTGCAGTGGCTTCACGTGAGGTAAAATACAAATATAGTTCAAGTCATTGGTTGTTCACAGGTCTTAATATTTTAAAGGGTAACTTTAGTCAAACAATTTACAAGTTAAACTTCATGCACCACTCTGCAACTACAATTGTTGTGCAGCTAGTATAAAGGCTTTTACATCAGTCTTTTCTTACTCCCTTTCGTCACACACAGTGCTCCATGATTATCGCTGAATGCAATCAGGATATCTCTGCCTTTCTTATAAACAGGGGTACATGTAGATACACCTGCTGGTAAGTGACTTCAGCTCCAACACAGCACCACAGCAGCTCAATGCTGTCAACCAGCAGCGTGAGGCCCTGACACTCAAAGTTAACCGTCAAGTTCTCCAGACTATTCCCAAGCAGAAATACCAGGTCTACTGAAACTCCAAGGACAGCATGCGTTCTGGAGGATACTAGTGGAAGTGAGAAACAGACTTAACTTCTCTACCAAATCCACAAAACTGCACTTGCATGGACACCTTTGGGAGCTCAAGACCTTACAAAAAATGACCTCTTAGAATCACAGGCAGCATACCTGAGAAGTAAGGGCCTTTGTTACTAATTTGATGGCAGGCCCAGTGGGAGGCTGGTATCACATAGTTGCCCAGTATCTTACAGTAGGTAGCTGACCAGTACCAACCCAGCATATGAAAATGTACCCCCACATGCATACATGGAACTCTATCAGCAAGTGTTACATCTTTGTCATTAAAGCTGAGCATGAATGTTTAGAAATGTCACAAGCAAAACACCTCTCTGCCACTTCTAATGCTGCAGCCCCAGCTTGTCAGACATCATCCTGGCAGTTCGATCAAGCTTTTGGTAACCTTTCACCACTAGCCAAAGATTTATCCCCCAGCACCCCCATGGCTTGGTACTGCCTTCAGAAGGAGAAAGATAATTCACTAAGATCAG
This sequence comes from Anarhynchus alexandrinus, assembly GCA_008711295.1. Lineage (NCBI taxonomy): Eukaryota > Metazoa > Chordata > Aves > Charadriiformes > Charadriidae > Anarhynchus > Anarhynchus alexandrinus. Next base: position 4,930,061 of record VUYV01000022.1, on the reverse strand, counting down.
CAAAGAGCCCAACTGCAATAATCTCTGCATGTCTTTGCTGCCAAGCCAGGTGTGGGTCCAACTGTGCCAAAATAGAGAGACACCCAAGATAGCAGATGGTGTCCATTATGGCTTCTCACAAGTACCTTCCCAGATACAGGAGTGTAGGAGGCCTGAAAGAATAGAAGAGATAACCACTCAGGGACAGAATAACTAATTCCAGCAGCTAAGACACACAGCTCAGCTAGAGGTCAGTCCAAGGGAAACCCACTTGCCATAACCTTCCATGCGTCCATCAGTGATGCAAATTCTTCAGTTGCTTAGTTGGCTGTCAAGTCTCCAAGCCTCAAAGAACTGAGAAAGGTGCAACAGAAATCAAGTTACCCGTTTCCAAAACAAGTCAGAGCAATGCTTCTATGCATACAACCTTCTTCCCCACATTTTCATGCTGTGTTTTTCACCGGGTAAGCGGTGAGCTCAGGAAAGATTTCCACAAACATCACTGTTTCACACCAAAGGGTCTTCCACCAGTACTGATCCTCTCATATTTCCAGACAATCCTCTGTTCCCTGCCATCCCCCTTACAGAGTCAAACACCACATGGTCCAGGAGCCTGCCACATTTTCAGCATTACAGAGACTATCTTGAAATGCAGCCAGCTGCACCCACCCAAGCTCTAACTCTGTCTGGAGCCTACCACAGTGTTCTGTCTATGGCAAGCTGCAGCAGTAACGACTCTCTCTTCAGGGAGTCTCCATGTGTCTGCATTGCCATCTAGAGGATTGCTGCCACACTCCAGTCCACCCTGTAGTTTACAAACAGTATCTAGGGAAGGACAAGACAAACGGTCTTACATTCTGACAGCAGCAGGGCAAAACTGCATGTAATAGCAGCATGTTCTTTCTTCCAAGACAGTGACAGAAACAGGGAAAAAAAAATGCCTCAAACCAAAGGGTCCCCATAGGCATGATGAAAGGATAATAGGGTGCGCATAATGCAATCTGTGAAAACAGGCAAAACCTGTTACCACAGAATTTTTTTTTGATCATTTGCTCTGTCTAATGACAGAGGTACAATTTTACTGCCCTTGATCTAAATCAAATCTATCCTGCTAAGAGTACAGTATCAATGATCACAGAATTAATATTCTTAGCCAAAGATTTTCTGTTCCATCCAATGGGAATTTTGGACTCTCACATTGCCACTCCCCTTCTATTCCAAATTATTAAGAAGTGACACACCAGTATCACTATTTCACTGTAATCTTTGTGTCTTTATCTTCAAAAACTTGCTGAATTACTTGGACAACAAAAAGGACAAATACCCATAGTACCTACTATGACAGCCTTTTGAATCTTTTCTTATAATGTATACAGTTTTGCATAAAACTAGCAATATTTACATCACAATCTCGTTACTGTGCACAGCAATGAGGACTTCTAGATGCATCTCAAATAATGACAGGTACAAATGTAGAAGTGTTCAACAGCTAGGTAAGAGGCAATAAGTTTAGGAAAAGACTTCCACGTGTCTAATGCGCTAGGAGTATCCTTCCCACTAATCTTATTCCTCCTAATGAAAATACCATGTATCAGGGCATAGGTCTGATCTGATGCTACTGTCCATAGCTCCACTTGAGAAGAAAAAAAACCAAACCTGCTGCAATGCCATCCAAAGAGAAGCTTCACAGAGCTAAGGAAAACCTTACATTGGAATGCTGTCTATATGGGATGGAGGAGGAAGGAAAAACAATGTCAGGAAACTACAACTGCTAAATAAGCCTCCCCGATTAGCTTCAATTTTAAAACATCTGCAATGTAGCAAATCATCAAATTTCTAAACACATATGGACGTTGTAGAGTAATACACAGTGAAACTATTTCAATTCTTGTCAGGCTTCAACACATTTGCCTTTATCACGCTGCTTATGATTTCCAAACAAGAGAAGAACATACCATAAAGTTGTATTTAGTTATGTAACAGACAATAGCACTTTGTGACTTTTAAAAAAAAGCAGACTAATTCAGGTGCTTGGAATTTACTGCTGAAATATAAAGCAGTTACATAAGTTACAATCACGGTTAAGACAGCACACTATCTACTAATAAACATAAATCATGGTAAGAAAGTTGCTGAATAAAACTTGGTGGTTGATTGTCACAAGCCACAGTGACATCCCTGGAGACTTCTGTACTCAGTGTAACTGCAGCACAAGCAGCTGAAGAACAAGAGATAAGAGATGGGTTCATTTTTACAGGTCAATCCATCCCATGCCGAGTTCATACTTTCAAAGACGAACTCTGCTGTGCTGACATACTTCTTCAGTTAGGAATAGTAGGAAATAGTAAGAATATAAAAAATGCAATTTTTTTGTAGAAATACATCTTGCTTGACAGTTTGTATTTCAGTACTAACTTCAACTGCAGTTTGATGTAAAATAGAAGTACAGTTCAATAATCTGAATAAAGAGGTTTAAACTAAAATGACAAGTCATCTTCCTAATCCCACTCACTGGCACCACAGCAAAACATACAGTGAGTTTTGGACTCCTCTATGCCACATGAGTGAAAAATAATATTGGAACATGCAGAAGGTGAAATTACCTGCCCTGTAACTGGATTGACTAAAACAAAAAAACAACCAGCTGAAAACCCTGGGACATACTTAGTGTATCATTTTGCATTATTGTTAAACAGAGGAAATGGATATTTTTCACCCTCTCTTGTATCTTCTCCCTGCTGCGCTCTCTCATTGTTTCTCTTCCATCATATCTGATGCATACCTGATGCCTGAGAAGCATATTTAGAAAGATAAATTGGCAGAAAGCTAATCTTACCATTATAATAAACAGTAACGTTTTTCTGTGGATTTAGCAATCTGTGCCAACATACTTCAGAATTAGAGAAACTCAAGTACCTGTGAGGAAAAGGGGAGCTTCCAGTGGCAGATAAAATTGGATCAGGTTAGTTGTGCTGTGAAATTGCACCCAAATCATGCTGAAGTCAAGTTGTGTTCATGATCTAAAAGCACATCTAAGCATTGCCATCTTTGAGCAACATGAATTTAATTTAAAATATTATTTTTATGTGGGTGGAGGGTAGAAGGCAGTTATTGCTCAAAAAGTCTTAAAACAAAAATACAACTTACTGATCAGAGTCATAATAATCCATGCACTTCTTTTTCTTATTATAAGCTGCAACTCTGAAGGGTACAATCTCCAGTGCTCGGAGGCCTGGAGCCATTGTCAACACTTTGGCACCGTGGGTTGGTTCATACAGATCTTTCCCAGTGTCAGGGTGTGGCATCCCTGCTGGATCTCGCCCTACAATGTAAAAGTTAGCTCCTGCAACCATCCGTGATCTACAGTGCCACTGAACCTAGAACAGAGACAGGGAAAAACAGTTAACAGAAGAAAACTGTCAAAATATGACCCTCAAAATGTGCATGCGTTGTATAATTACCACTTTTTCGCTAATCTGACATGATTTTCACTATGGAGCCACAACAAAACAAAGAATCAATTATGTGAATCACCACCAAAGTTACAACTAAGATATACTACTCCCATTTCATTTGCAAATTAGGCTGCTTAAAAAGTTACTTTAGCACAGTGTTTGGAACAGTATATTCAGGACAAGAAAGGTGGAGCCCATCCATTTCTTAGCTCAGTTCCTCCTGATGTTGTCACCCTCCATCCCTCTCCTTTTATATAAAAAGATTAATGCAAAAGCAACTGATTTGGGAACCTTAGTGGAATGTAGCCGCATACTGCTCTATTTTAATCACAGTAATTTCTCTAAAAAGACACCCTGACCAATAGATAGCTGCCAAACATCTCATCAGAAGAAAGACAAGATAGGCTACTTAAACACAGTGTTCACAAGTGATCTAATCAGCCTATCTACACATTTAAAAAGAAAAATTACCCATACTCAGCATTTTCACGTGGTGCATGGATGTTGTCTGAGGCAGAACTTAAACACTTAGTGTGCGTCAATGTTAAAACCCAAAGGACATATAAACAAGGTAAATACTGCACCTGAATGCTTGGAATAGGCTTTCAGAACACTAAGACTGCCTATTTATACCACAGGCTTCCAAGATGAAAACTGATAAAGCAACTCTAGTATTGGTAAATATTTAGTCACTTTTTCCTGGATCGTTTTGAAATAATTTGATTTAAACACATCTATATGAACTGGGGAGGAACCAATGTCAAAATCAAAAACTTCAGCTTTACTGAATTTTTGCTTGGAGGCACCAACTCCTTTCCACCTAATATTTGAAGTATTATAAATATTGACAAACAGCTTTCCCCCATTACTTCGCTGCACATTTCAAAACAAGTGGTTTCATACCTAACAACTTGATTTTTACTTTTTTCGTTCAGTTACTACTGAAAGAAAAGAAACAAACAAGATACTTGAAAGAAAAATCTGCACACAGACTATTCAATCATCCACACCCTACAACTAAATAAATTCTTTCAAATTCTTTGAAATGCATCTGTTTTACTAAATATGGTGAAAAGATTTTTTTTTCCTCACAAAGACTGCAGTATTTACTAGATCCTCGACTGTTAGAGAAGTTACACTTATGACACTTTTTAAGACTTACTTTATAGGACCGTTGGTGACTTTTCTTCATTTTTATATGTAATATTTTCAAGAGAGAATTTAACTGTACAGTACAGGAAAAGTAAAGTAACTATTACATTACTTTAGGCAACAAAGACACCACTTCAGGAAATGTCAATATGTTCTCAAACTAGGAAGTATTCCCCTAAAAGAACTGTCATACCATCTATATAGCTTAGTATCTGCCAAAGGATACTCAGAGAAGATTTTTAAAAAAATACAGCAAGTATATAATCGTAGTTTCTTATACGTGCAGCCTTACCTTCACATTAACAAAAGGGCCTATCCAGTAACTACATAGTGTAAAATAGCTTCACAAGTTGAACAGTAATAAACATCTGTCAAAACATCTGTCAAGTGCTAAATGGAAAAAAAAAAGAAGGAGAGGCAGGAGGGAAAAAACCCACAAATCATAGGACAAAAGTTGCTGCCACTACCTTGAAGTAAATGGACAATGTGATGGATAAATTTTTCTTCCATTACAAACAAAAATTTGCATCTGCCTACTGCAAATCTTTACATTAAACAAAATCAGTGTTTCATATTTAGTCACTGCGCGTGCTGTTCTGTTAATAAGCTTTAGGCAAGAAGCTCAAAAGTGATTTCTCAAAGTAGTAACTGTTAGTACCTCATCAGTTCTGTAACTAATCATTATAGAAACCACTCAAGGAGGAAGTTTTGCAGTCAATATGGACAGAGTTCTGTAGATCAGTAGTCAGATAATGAAATTAGGAACCAGTCACAAGTTATGAGGGTACCGTTGGTATCAGTTTTCATCTTGACCACAGCCAGACATTACACATGACAGATTCCACTGCTATTCAAGCATATAGGGTGCTATGGAAGCATCTGGATGGATAGCTATGCTAATAACTTTAATATTTATATTACTGTATATTAACACTATTAATGTATACTAATATTTATGTATTGGGTTTGCATGGCAAGGTTTTGGTAGTGGTGGGACTACAGGGGTGGCTTCTGTGAGAAGCGGCTAGAAGCTTCCCCTATAGATACAGCCAATGCTGGCCAGGTCCAAGATGGACCCACCACTGGCCAAGGCCAAGCCCACCAGAGGTGGGCTTGCTGGTAGCACCACAGTGGTAGCACCTCTGTGATAACATATTTAAGAAGGAGGGGGGAAGCTCTGCAACGGCAACTGCAGCTGGAGAAGGAGTGAGAATATGTGAGAGAAACAACTCTGCAGACACCAAGGTCAGTGAAGAAGGAGGGGGAGGAGGTCCTCCAAGCGCTGGAGCAGAGATTCCCCTGCAGCCCATGGTGAAGACCATGGTGAGGCAGGCTGTCCCCCTGCAGCCCATGGAAGTTAACAGTGGAGCAGATATCCACCTACAGCCTGTGGAGGACCCCACGCTGGAGCAGGTGGATGCCCAAAGGAGGCTGTGACCCTGTGGGAAGCCCGTTCTATAGCAGGCTCCTGGCAGGACCTGTGGCCCCATGGAGAGAGGAGCCTATGCGGGAGCAGGTTTGCTGGCAGGACTTGTGAACCTGTGGGGGACCCACACTGGAGCAGTCTGTTACTGAAGGACTGCACCCTATTGAAAGGGCCCACACTGGTGCAGTTCATGAAGAACTATAGCCCATGGGAAGGGCTCATGTTGGAGAAGTTCTTGGAGCACTGTCTCCCATGGGAGGGACCCCACACTGGAGCAGAGGAAGAGTGTGAGGAGCCCTCCCCCTGAGGAGGAAGGAGCGGCAGAGACAACATGTGATGAACTGACCGAAACCCCCATTCCCTGTCCCCTGGTGCCACCTGGGGAGACGAGGTAGAGAAATGGGGAGTGAAGTTGAGCCCGGGAAGAAGGGAGGGGCAGGGGGAAGGTGTTTTAAGATTTAGTTTTTATTTCTCATAATCCTACTCTGATTTGATTAGTAATAAATTAAAATTTTTTTTTTAAACACTAGTTAATTAATTTTCCCCAATTCAAGTCTGTTTTGCCCATGATGGTAATTGCTGAGTGATCTCTCCTTGTCATTATCTCAACTCATAAGCCTTTCATTACATTTTCTCTTCCCTGTCCAGCTGAGGAGGGGGAGTGACAGAGAAGCTTTGGTGGGCACCTGGAATCCAGCCAGGGTCAACCTACCACAGTTACAAGCACAAAGTGGGCTGTACACATCAAATTCCAGCATATCACAGCAGCTAGCAGCATATTTTCTGAAACTATTCTAGTAAAGTTAGGAAATTTAAGCTTCACGTTGTCATTTAGGTAACAGCAAACAAGAACTCCATTTTGAATAACTGAAGCTATTTGACTAATACAATTTAGAACAATGTAAGCCACATGTTTGAGACAAAACTAGCAGCTCTTGTCCTATTTCTATACATCCCTACTACTTCAGAACATACTTACTTTCCTAAGCTAGTGAATTAATTGCATTTTGATACAGAATTTTCCCTTATAGAACTGTTTCTTTTTCTTCCAAGGTAATTATCAGGAACGTTAAAAATACAAAAATACAAAATCGATGCTTATGAAACATGTCCACTAAAATCTTTGCAGAAGGAAAGCCACATCCATCCTGTAGATAACTGTAGTAACAGCTGCTTGTTGTTCTGTAAAGCACTTGTGCTACAGAAACAAATCTGGTACCAATGTATTTTAAATGGCCTATGGAAAAAGATTAAAGAAGAGTCTCTTTTATTACTTGGCTACAAACATTATTGTCAGGCTGTACTCTTAGGTCACTGGAAATGACATATAAGTTAGGAGAAAACTCTTAATTCTGTTCAGAATTAGGATTGTGGATTTTGTTCCTCTTTGTATGCTTGTGAATACAAGACTGTATAAGACTGCAGTGTAAGATTTATGTTACTTCTCACAAAAGGTCTATGGGGAACAGTACAAGATTCCTTACAGTAACTCACTTACATGCCTCAACTAGATCTGGACTACAGTTTTTTCTCTGGACTGAAAGGCAGAGCAAGCTCTGTTTGATCAGTCAACTGGCCAGCAGAAAATAAGCAACACCTGTCAAATTTAATTCCACTGGTGAGATCTCCTATCTATCAAAAAGCTACCACAGAGTTTACCTCCTGGTCAGAATTTGAGTTTCCTGTGACTCGGGGAGGGGGGAGGCAGGGAGAAGAGTTTAAAAAAAATAATAATAAGATGGAGAGCCAATATCCCCTAAAGGAATTGCCCTCAAATGAGAGCATTTATTCTCTCTGCTGCTTCCCACAAACCTCTAGGGATTCCAACCCAAGACCTGGCTTCTAAATAAAGTGTTGCCAAAGAATTATTTCATACAAAAGCCTTGAAACAAATCTCTCTGAATTAAGTTTGCCAAAAAAATAAACAAAGACTCTTTTTTCTAATTTATGTATAGCCCTCCAACATACAAACTTTTTGCTTAACAGTCATAAAACTTAAGTATCTTAACATTCAGGACAATATTTGGTATGTTAACAAAGCTCATAATTCCTTCCGAAAAATACCGTAAAAAAGGAGGAAAAATTAATACATTATCATACCCTTATAACTGTAAAGAAAAGAGCCCATAAACCCAACATTGTCTCCCACCATTTCCAGCAAAATCCTCCAATACAGAATTTTCTTCATAGAAGAATGTTTTGGTTGATGACAGAGGGAGTCTTTACAGTCTGGTTTCACAAGGAAAATTAGTCTCCTCTCTCCATCAAAAAAACCCACAATGCACAAACATCAGGCATAGCACGAAATACTTTAGTGTTTTGTTTTAAACTTTTGATGTATTTACCTCAGTTGGTCCAGCATACATCATGGGGGAAGGGAATATAGCCACCACTGTAGTTTCTGGGTTCAAGATTCCCTCCTCCAGTACTGCAGCATGTTGCTTCATGCGCCACATGAGAGGAACATCATCCTCCTTTGTCCAGCCTCCAAGTGGATGCAAGAGTAAAACTGGGCGCCGGTAGCCACGTTCCAAAAGCTGTTTATGAGTATCCTGCATTAAAAGAGCATGCCCATTGTGCACCGGGTTGCGTAACTGAAATGCAAAGACAGCATCTATGGAGAAAAATAAAAAACAGACAAAAAATATAAGGAAAGCAAGTTATTTTACCAGGAGTTGTACAACCATAGAAAAATCTTCAAACAGTACAATCTTTCCTCTGAACTCTACTAAACAAGCATAATAGCAGTAGTCACAGGTCATTAAAGGATTATGAATTATAAAATTATTATACTAAATAAGCAAAACTAATAACAAACAAGCATACTAAAAAAAAACCCCATAAATCAGCTTCCTTCATTTTTAAGATTTCCACAGAATTACTCTCGTTTCTCCAACAACTATAATATTCTCTTTGGATTTTTCACTTGCATGAGCATATATCGTAACATTAAATTGTAAGAGGAAATCAAATTATGCTATCTGTCTTAAAGGTTCAATGTATTATCAGGAGAACAAATGGACATGTTTGCAACAAAACAAATAAAAGGGGATTTAATGTGCCTTAATAAGTTTTCTTCAACTAAACAGCTTAGAAGAGTTTATGCACGGTAGAACAAAGCAAGGCTAACTGCTATTCCAAAGTATTACAAATTCTTCGACAAAAAACCCTGACAGAACCAGGATTTCTCCCTTCTGCAAATCAAGATGAACTAAGGAACGCTGCAAGACAGCAAAATCACCAGAATTGAGAAGTTTCCCAATAAGGAACCAATGAAATGTACAGAACAGGTCTTTTTCAAGTATCAAATGTATCTATTTAGGGGCTAGCTAAATAAAGACTGGTATCTCAAACCTGTAGATCCTGGAAATACTGACCACACTGAAAAAAGACAAGCACTTAGACCAATCTCTGTTTGCATTCTTGATGTTAATCTCTTCCCTCGAACTTAGAAATGCTTAGCAGCTGCCTGCTCTCTGCCACAAGGCAGTATGTTTGATTTTTCTCTACTTTACGACACTACTCAGCCTCTTATTTATCTGCCTAACACAACTGCTTTACTGAGAAAAACTGTTTTGTTTCTTCTGCAATATAAAGCTAGCAGTTAGTTCACAATTTTTAACTGTGTCACATCTCACTTTGCACCAATCTACTTGCATTACTGTCATAAGCTTTGCTTCCCAGTAGCAGCATGGAACAGAATAAAAAAATAGAAGAGCTTTCAGCACTCAACCATACCTCTTAGGTTTTAGCCAAACCTGATAATTTTTAAATCACATTCTACCGGATTTGTATTATCTTTTCTTGCATTAGTAACATGTCTAGTGTGCATGGAAAGATAAAATTCAGAACCTCAGGCACTACCAGCTTCTCTTGTGTATTTAGGCAATGCAATGCCTGAGATCTTAAAAATTAATACCAGTAAAAGGCAAAGAATGCCACCTAAGAGAGCATTCAGAATCTTCATCCTTGAAACAACACTAGCCCCTGTGGTACTGAGACAGGAGGCTTTTGCATAAATCTTTGCAGGAAGAAACAGAACAAGAAAAATTTACTCACCAGCATTCATTTCCTTGAATTTCTGCCTTAGTTCAGCTGGAGTGAGACGGTATTGATCAAGTCCATCATTCCAATAAATACGATCTAGGACCTGTAGATCTCCACCTACAAGCCAGTTCCCTTGCTCCATAACCATCTAAGAAAAGAAAAGGAAAATCCTTGTTAGGATTAGTGGTGAGCTTCTCCTGAGCATCTAGAGCATTGCAATGGGGGCACATCTTTACCAAGGGAAGAGTTCTTTTACTTATTCGATAGTCTCAAGTCAAGCATCAATGTTTACAAAAAAAAAAAAATATCACTGGAACATAGTCCAGATATGTGCAGGAGAGATGCACAAGTCTTCAGTAAGCATATGCCTTTCTTTCCAAATTAAGGATTTTTTTAACATATAGAAATGCAAGTAGCCAGTATTCCCAAGCAATATTATTACATGACAAAAAGATATAGTGGCTGGAAAGCCTAATATATTAAGTACAATGAAGTTGCACTCTTTATAGCTGTTGGTCAAAGCAAATGCAGTTCCAGTATCAACCTGCAGTTTACAAGATTCTGGTCAGCAATAAAGTAACAAATAAACCAGTTTTGATTAACTATTCGTCCACTTTAATTTACGAATAAAATTAGAATCATTGAAGTCGGATAGCTTTTGGATTCATTTCACACCAGCACTTTACCAAGGTAACATATATTGTACACTCACTAGGATTCTTTTAATATTTTCAAATATCACCTCACCCTTTATAAAAAAATAATTATGGCAAGCTGCTTAAGATACTCTAGCAAAACGACCATAGAAATCACTCAGAAATTGTTAATTTCCGAGAATGCATTTGCTTTTGAAGATAGAACCACAAAAAACTTCCAAGTTTCATACACATTTCTGATAATTTTTAAGCCTTATGTAATTTAGAGATGACAACAAATGTTGATATAACATAAGACATTGCATGCTAAACCCACAAAGTAAGTGTGGATTTTTCAATTTATTTTTGAGATAGACGGCCTGCTGGAATTGAATGATGCCATCCCCCCCCAAAGAAAATGCCAGACTTCGACATCTTACCAAGGTGGGGGGAAGGTGTGATAAAGATATGAAGATGAGAACACTCTGCACTACAGTAACACTCAGGCATTCAAAGATTTCTCATTGATTTAGAAGAGCCACCAGATTCATGGGCTGTCATGATACTACTATGCACACATTCATATGCTGTCATATGGACTTTGAAAATCTTCCAGAATACTCTTACTTATATCTAGCAGGAGATATCCTTTTTCAGATATACTCCTGAATACAACTTCAGTCAATAAATATATGACATTACACATTAATAAAAAAATTGATTATACATTAATAAAATAAACAAGTCAATCTATAGTTTTCACATATATATAACTGTTAGTCATACATATACTTTTAGAATGCATCAAAGGTTTTCCCTTTTTAAGAACAAGCTCATAATTTGAGGTTTGTTTGATTTCTTTTTATCTGATTTTAAGGCATAGCTGTAAACAAAAGGATACTATAGAGACAAACGGGGAAAGAAACATATTTTGGCTCTGCAGAGCTAAGATGCAACATTTACATCAGCTTGCAAAACCAAGCACAGCATGGCGATGAGTATATTACAATTAGAATATTTCAGTATGACATAAACAGAAGGTCAAGAAAATAAAACATACTGAACACAGTGGACGGGAATTAACTCCCCAGAGAGTTAAATGATGAAGCCACCAGGAATGGGACCTATTTCAAAAGCATCTAAACCAGGCAGTTCTCACATGCTCCACATGCAGGAAGAACTGAAGTTTTCTTCCCTTCACAATGCCTATATCCGCTGATTAAGGAGCTTTGATGATCCATCTGGCTACACAGAGGGATGTGCTTCCTAGGCACACTAGAGGGCAAAGTTTCCTCTTCTGTAGCACAGATTCTACAGTACATTCTAAATTCATTTCATGTGTACATATTGACATTAGATTTTCACAAAGTGCAGACTATTCAACAGCTGCATAGAAAAAAAAAATCACCTTTGTTTCTGCTCAAACATTTAATTCGTTCTCAAAGTAGTTTTACTGTCAAAATACACCAGACATCAGCTTCACTTAATTTGCAGCACCACCACAAACAATACAGCTAATAGGACTAGATTTTTAACTTTTAAACACACACCTTGATATAGGGATGTTCTTTGCATGTTGTTCCCCATTGCCTAGCACAGCGTTCCTCTTTCCTGTGCTCATAAAATTCAGGATTACGGAGAATGGCCACACAGCGACCTTCGTACACCAGTGCAATTGCTGTACACCCATCCAGTCTTTCTTTGTCTTCTTGGGTAGCTGTTAGCACTATAGGCACTGACAGATTAATAACTCCCCCTGCAGAGCAAAGAAAAAAAAAGCCCTTATCCTTAGTAATGGTCATCAATGATATTATGAAAATCTACCCTCCCTAACAAGTTACAGTCCAGGCTGTAAGTGTATCACACAACAGGTAGTTCAAGTACTTATTTTAACAGGGGTTAAAAGCAGCTTTTAGAATGAACTCTTGCATAAGATATGTGTGCTATAAAAATGTGCAAGCATTGAGATTTGAGGAAGAGCAAAGACTACTGAAAATAGCAAGTACTTATAGCTGCACACAAATATGTAGACTGTGAGGATACTACTTTTTTGGTTTCACAAATGAATATCTTGTTCAAGAAGCTATATAGTAAGCAGAAACACACAACTGACATTTTTAAACAGATCATCTAAAATATTAGGCAAGATTGCTATTGGAGTGGATAATGAATAAAAAAGAAATAGCATTCTCAGTAGCCTTATGGACACTCAGTCCACAAGAAAAGTTCAATGCAATAAAAGCAGCCAAATGTACACCGGCAGTTAGCATATACAATTCAACTATTTCAAAAGGTGACTTTTGCTGTTTACTTAAAACAGTATTCAGATTTAAGCATATATATTTCAGAAAAAAATGCTGAGTTAGGCAGACATTTTGCAGTTTGTTTAGCTGAAAGCTTACCAACTACTTTACTTCTAAAACTAAACCAATATATCTGAATTTTAAGGTTTTGTGTGGTTCTCATTTTTAAGTGTTTACTTTACTGCTAGATGCTGGAAGTCTTGTTTTTCTTGACCACAAGACTGAGACTTGAGAAACCCAGTGGAGTAAATACTGTAAGTGTCATACAAAGGCTTGAATTCTAATGAGCATACACTTGCCAAAAGAGCGTAAAACTTTTGGTGGTCTCCAGGAGAAAGGTCATGAAGTTAATGGGGGTTTTACTGTTGGCTTTAGTGGGGCCAAGACCCTAAATAAGGCCGATTTCACCATTATTTGAGCAATACATTTTTTATAACCTTCTCTCAATTTTACCTTAAGTGTGATAGGATGTTAAAAATGATGAAGCTGGATGAAAAGTTTAAGAGAAAAATAGGTGCCCCCTTCCTTCATAATGCAAAATGAAAAGCATGCTGCGCATCTTCTCTTATGTTCAGTCTTAGTGCTCAGAATTATTTTCAAAGCAACTAGGTCATAAAATTGAGCTTGGCAACAGTCACAGAGAAGGTGATTTGCCACCCCTAATTTGATAATTAAAAAAATCCTTTTGCTTTGTGAACAAGTAAATAAATATTTCAAACTATGATGAGATCTCAAACCTGTCGATTATTAAAATTTTGTCAGTGACCAATAAAAAAATATATAATATATTTGACATCTGTCTTCAGCCGCAGTACAAATGAGAAACCGAGGCAAGGTAGTGGAGTGAGTTTTGTGAAGTCACAGACGAGTACAGTGTCAGCTTGAGACTATTTCAGATAACTCAAGCTTTGAAGTCAGAATATCAACACACCTGCACTGATCTCCATAATGTAGAAGTCCGACAATATGAACATTGCATTTAGAGCCCAAAGGATGAGACGCATTTCAGGTATTAAACCGTTTCCCTCTCTTCAAAATCAAAACCCTGGAAAATGACTGCTGCTGTGAGACTCCAAAACTAACATACCAAGCAGGGAGGAAACTTTCAGGTTGTTGCTTTGACTTAACTGTTGCCACTACTTCAAGTAGCAAGGTAGCTTTAAGGCAATCACATTTTTCTAAAAAGGTTCTCATATATAAATGTTGCAGTAGATATCTAAGAAGAGGAAATATGGTAGCATCTAGAGGAACATGACTGTTCTATTCAAGCTTAGGACGGAAAACGGTTTCCATCAATAAGTTATTCAATTCTTTTCATTACTAATTTTTTGCAGCATATGTGAGGTACTAAAAACAATTGCAACAGAAGGTTAAAAATTTGTAATATTGCCAAATATTTGTAATATTGCCATATCTGAAACACTCACCTATACGTGGTCTTTTAAGGCCTTATACAAATTCTGATTTACAGAAGACTATGTGGCAGAATAAAGAGCTACAAGCTATTTTAGCAGCTGAATGCTTACCATGCCATCTGCAGAGTATGTTTCACCTGAACTGACACACAGAAGGCAAATGAAATGGAAACAAATCTAGCAGTCCAAAATGATACTGCAAACCCTAGATACTACAAAATAACAAGATGGCATTACGTTGCCTAAGATAGTATCTGAGAGACTTATAGAAAAGGGAACTAGAAAATATAAGAGGGACAATAGATGTCTGGATCATAGAGATGAAAGACAAGTGACATTTTTTTTCCCCTGCTATTTGGTCTCCAGCAAGAGAAGAGTAATGCAGAAGGAAGTGTGGAGACAGGAATTTTTACCATCCCTCTTTGATAGAGAGGGTGCAAAAAAACCTAAAAGGCTGCAGGAAAACAGAGCCTTCAAAGAGAAATGACAAAGGATCACAATCAAATTCCAAAACCTGAGGATGTTATCACTTGTTGACTACCTTAACTAGTGCTTGCTCTTAGCCCATTGGTAATGCAAAATAAAATATATTTGTTTAAATCATCACAGGATAATTACTAACTCATAGTAATTCAATTACATGTGACAATTATCCATACTCAAGCTACCTCCTCAAATTCTGATTTCATACTTGCAATAGCTCCAGCACTCAAGTCAGTTTGTTGTCCTTTCCTTGATTACTATTATTGAACAAACCTTTTGGTGCACAAAGCTAAACAGCAACTAAATTGCAATTCTGAGTTCTAAAATCAATTTCTTCAAAACAAATTAGAAGCGTGGTTTAAATGTTTTCCAAAAATTAAAACATTTGAAAAATCTAATTTGTAAAGGCAAAAGGACAAGACATTCAAACTCTAACACTATGGAAGGTATAAAAGGAATAAACCCATGAAGTTTAAAACTGATGATTATAATATCCTATTCTCTTACCCCAGGTTGTGCACAAGCATAATAATATGCTACCACACCACCACTAAGAAGCAAAGCATTGGCAATATTTTAGAAGTATTTTAATTTGCTCAGTTTTACAAATGGCAAGTTTTACCCTACCATCGAGGAGACAGTCAAAGTGAAGGCACTGTAGGTATTCTCTCTCTCTCATGAAGCCATTCAAGGGTGTTGCCCAACCTTCTGCTAGCACTTGCACCCACTGCATATCCACCTTGTAAAGAAATGGAGAAATAGACTTAGAGCAGACAAAAGTTGTTGCTTAGTGGCTGACATCAGGTATTAATCACAATTGATCATGATGTACCCATAAAATGCAGGACAGTATAAATGGAAGTTTTCTCAGTATTACAGTTTTTAGTCACAAAGAATTCAAAGTTTCTACGTGTAAGAAAAAGGAAAAACTTGTTCCCCACTGTTCATATTTTTGGCTACTTTCCAATCCTTACACTACATCAAATTTCCATCTGTTAAAAAGCAGACCAACAAACAAGAAAAACCCCACAACGGCAAACTTTATTTGTAATGTTTGATAAAGTTCAACTTAACAGAAATAGATTCTCACTTGCATTTTTTTAACAAAGCAAGATAACCAAAAGGTTAAAAAAAAGAAAAAATAAGAAAAACAACGCATACAATTATCACAAGAATATCAGTTATGGGAATGAATATTAAGAGGTCTAATCTTAAAACAGATTAGAAAGTAACTTTTTATTGCAGAAACTAGTGAGACAGTCCAGAAGTAAAATTCTCTTGGATCTAGTACTTATTTTAGTTTAAGAGATATCAGCTCACAGAGAATTTCCTTCCTTAGCACTTAAACAGTCAAACTATGACTTAGTGTGTGGCCTCTATTATTTCTGCAAGTGTATTACTAAGACTTGGTCAAGTCTTTGACAAGGACAGGCTTTGCTTGTGCAAGTCTCTTTGGCAAAGAACATAACTAATTTTTTTTACACTGTTTAATCTATGCTGGGGCAAGTACAACACACATTTTCTTCCCAAGGTTATGTTATATATTTGCTTGATATTTAACAAACCACTGGTTAGGGGTGTAGAGGGAAAGGATTTGTTTTTCTAGATAGGGAGCAATTTAGAACGGGACACTACAGAAATTTAATAATGGTGATCTTGAATATTTATTCCTCAAAGCAATAAGTAGTTTTAGAGACACATCTGTGAAAGGAATCTAGTAAGATGCAGTGAAAGGAAGTATTAAAATTTACTAGTAGTAGAAGGCTAGGCAAATTTTAAAACTATTTAATGCAGTGCTTAGTATGTCATCGCAGTCCTTCAAAGTCAAGTTACTCACTGCAGATGCTAAACTCTGAGCTTACTCAGCTCCTAGATCAAATGCTTAGCTTTAAGTTCTAGTAATACTGTCAAAAAGCCAATGAAAAAAACTTATGCATTGTATCTGTATTTAGGCCTAGTTTTTCAGAAAAAGATGAGATAAAACACAAACACAGCCAGAAGCACCTTTGTCTAATTTATCTGAGTTGGAAAATAATGCATTTAACCAAAATAAGAACCAAGTTGATCAAGCTGATCCATGCTTTTCCACATTTTCTCTGCTGGGAGCCAGAAAAGTAGCATGAATATGTTCTAACCAGAAGAAAAAAACCCAAACAATAAAGTAGATCTGATGACCTCTCTGTAGACTTAAATTTAAAACTGTTTGAGCCTGGTATGTAAGGTTACTATCGTTCAGCTGAAGGTTACCACCAAGGAGAAACAAGAAGCAGTAACTGATTTCCTTCATATTTCTTGGTCATACAATTCAAAAATAAAATTATTTGTGTAAGTAAACTGAAAAAAAATAGTTAGTAATTCTTCTAGAAACAACTACACATACAAGACATGCCAGGCATGATTTAGTCCACGGATGGGGAGGGGGGAAAAGCGTGGGAGGGAGTCACTGTGAATTTAATCTCCAAATTTCATCTCCAGACTTGGGATAAACTAAGTAACAGTATACCAGACATTATTTATGAAATTACAAAGATTCAATTGTTATCTCTACTAAGTGATCAAAGAAAACACAGATACTGTGATTTCTCTCAAGAAAAGAGGGAAACGTTGTATTGAGATACTTTCTGTAAACAGTACAGGTATTTTGACTATACCTGCTTCCGCTGAGCAGACTGTCTTTCAACTTCAGCAATGAGACAACTGAACACACAATACCTTATTTATCTCCAAGGTTAACAGAGACTCAGCATCAGTTTTGGCCAACTGTAGCTTGTTTTCTGGCACATAAAGCTCTTTCACCTCGTAAGAGGCATCCACTGGCACAATGTCCTGCATAAAAGGAATAAACAGAACTCAATGTTTGCTCAGAATGCTTCTTGGACACTGAACACATAGTCAGGAAGTAAAATTCTAATGTAGCACTACTCTGTAGCAAAAGTTTATTCATTAAGCAATTTTTACTCATTTAAAAACCAGTACTGTTCCAAGATTATGATATATTGCTAGCCAAGCTGCTGGCTTAAGTAACTGAAGTGAAACATTCTGACAAGAGATTTTTTTCTAAGCCTTAAGTACCCCATAGAACATTTACCTAGTGAATATTTAACTACTAAATTAAGCTCAGTTTTTATGACTTATTAATGCCTTTATAATGACTTTATACTTGCTAAAGAAGTAAAAAAAGTTTTAGAGATTGAGCATTTATACATTTAAGTCATTCATTATACAACATACATTAGAAGTGGTAACATGGAGGTAAAAAAAACTCTCTCAACTGGAAGTGATTAATACAGAAGTACAAATTAAATGTATTATCTACAGCTAATAACACCGGTGTCCTAATCCATATACTAACACTTAGAACATTTAAATGTGAGGCCATCTGTACACATATACATGCAATGAACTGAAATCTAGTTTTGTAACCAGAATACCACAGAATATCAATTTTTTTATTTGAAATAACATCAATTTTCTTCTATGTGTTTTAAACAAGACATTCTCACTCCACGGTGCTCAAGACCTTAAACTTCTCATAAGATAGGTATATAGGGATAAAAACATAACTAAAAAAAATTAAAAAAAGAGAGAAGGACATAAAGCTTTAGAGTCTCCTCTGACAAAGGATGGTGTAAAACGTCAAAACTCAGTTAAATCTTCCAGTGACATTCAGTAGCAGAAAATCAGTGAAAAGCAGACGATAGTTCTTTTTAAAACAGGTTTTTCAGAGTTTTGGTAACTTTTGTAAAGTAATGCTTTACTTTTTGAGAAAAAAAGCTCACCCTTACAGCAAAGTATATACAGACCTATAACAAGAATAAAGACGTTATCATTATTTTTCCAGTACATGCAGCCGAGATTAAACAGGTATGCCGGTAGGAAACACAAAGTTTGCCCAACCATTTTAAAGCATTTATTCAAGCGTTTATCAGACATTAGGCACTACCTCCATGGAAAATAAAACAAAGGGAGCAGCATGATGAAAGCAAGAGGGAGATAAAATGACTGCGGGAGTAAAGACATGGTGAGTCTCACTGGCTGCCACATAATTCACATCTCCAAAGACAAATAAAAGGAAAAAAAATTAAACTAGCACTTAGAAATTGTGTTTTATAAGGAAAAGCTCAGTCCACTACATATCAGACATCATTTGGGAAGCTGACTTTATTAGATAGTGAGTTAGGCAAAACCTGCCTTCTGTTTTCTCTGCCTCAGCAGCAGCATTACAGCCCAGGAGAGCTGCAGCAGACTGCTGCCACAGCAGTAAGCCCAGAATCGAATAAGTGTATTGCCTGCTGTAAAGAACAGCAGACCTTACAAGCAAAGTATAATGACTGAGTATACATTATGCTGCTTCACAGAAGGGCCCCTCTGGACACTAGTTCCTTACTATGCTAGAATGTCCTAATTTTACAAACCATCAAAAGCTTAAAATAAACATGCCTATCAAAAAGGTCTCTCCCAATATTATCCTATTTTTAGTGTCCCACTCATGGGCAAAACAATGGAAAAACCAAAGGTTTCACACTGCAGTTTCTGTCAAAAACCTACCTTATTATAAGGATATAAATAGCTTGAAGACAGTTCTAGCAACACCGTCAGACATTTAGAAAATTTGTAGGACTAGTAAACCTAGACTCCCTTGCAGACATAAAAATGGTATTTAAAACAACATCTTAGATTTAAAAAAAAAAACAAACCAGCCAGCAGCAAGCAGAAGCCATAGGTCTTTAAACTGTATGAATTTTAGGAAAATGCTAGGCTAGCAAGCCATCTAGCGACCACTTTAAAGTAGTAACTTTACTCAAAGGTTCATTCTACCAAGGACAAGTTACCCAATATTACTCAACATTTATTATTTCTCAATGCATTCATGTAAATAATGGGAAAATAATAAAAAAAATAAACTAGATGCTTTATGGGAATGTGCCTCCTCAGACTGTGGTGGCAGGTTCTTTACTGATGCTGTCCAACATCCTCAACAGTCTGTAAAGAAAGGGCCTTCAGGCAAGTTTTCAGTAGATGGGCATTCACAAGTGACCTCCAATTTACATCACTGAATGACTAGTCTTATAAGTTCACATTAATTGAGGTGTGAGGCCACTTAATTATTTATATATGGAAAAAACAAAGAGAAGTATTTGCTTGACTATAGTAATCACTGAAGTTTTGGTACCTAGAGCTTGCAGGGAAGTTTGTCAGTACTCTAAGTACAGGGAAAACTGAAAACTGCAATGACAGCCATGATCTTATCACAGAGATGTGCAATTTTCTGGACTGACGGCCTCTTCTCTGCCTGTCAGTTGTGTTCTATCACACTTTCAATTCACTTGAGCCATAGAAACACTCTTCCTCTTGTGCCAACAAGAGGAATTTCTGACCCCAGCCATTCACTGCTGCTTCTCTCAAATGTGTAAAGATGCCCTTTACACATTTGTTTTGGTTAAAATAAGTCATGTTTAGCTTACATAGTATATCTATATCAACCTAAATCATCTTAACTGCAAACATCTAGGAAATACTTATACAAACTCATCAGTCAGCAGATCTAACTGGATGACTGTTGCCTAACAGGAATCTGCAATTAACATAGAATTGAACCAAAATCTTGGCTGTGCCTTTTCCCTGAATACCAAAGTTAAAAACAAGAGAAGAAAGCAAAAGAAATAAGTAACAAAAATTACACCATCACAATATTTAATGACTACACAATTCAATGTAACTGAAGCTTGTCCTTTAATAACTCAAAAATTATACATGCTTTTTTACAAATTCAAGCTACTGAAATCTATTTCTATGACATTGAGGTGGATTGAGAACTCGCTAAATGTCTCATTTGGTTGTGGCAGTGGCACAGAGTCTAGTTGGAGGCCTGTAACTAGCGGTGTTCCCCAGGGGTCAGTACTGGGTCCAGTCTTATTCAACGTACTGATCAATGACCTGGATGAGGGGACAGAGTGTACCCTCAGCAAGTTTGCTGATGACACAAAATTGGGAGGAGTGGCTGACACACCAGAAGGCTGTGCTGCCATTCAGCAAGACCTGGACAGGCTAGAGAGTTGGGTGGAGAGGAACCTAATGAAGCTCAACAAGGGCAAGTGTAGGGTCCTGCACCTAGGGAGGAATAACTCCATGCACCAGTACAGTTTAGGGGTTGACCTGCTGGAAAGCAGCTCTGCAGAGAGGGCGCTGGGAGTCCTGGTGGAAAATAAGTTGACCATAAGCCAACAATGTGCCCTTGTGGCCAAGAAGGCCAACGGTATCCTTGCATGCATTAGAAAGAGCATGGCCAGCAAGCCAAGGGAGGTTATCCTCTCCCTCTGTCCTGGTGAGGCCACATCTGGAGTACTGTGTCCAGTTCTGGGCTCCCCAGTTCAAGAAAGATGGGGAACTGCTGGAGGGAGTCCAGAGGAGGGCTACAAAGACGATCAAGGGACTGGAGCACGTCTCTTATGAGGAAAGGCTGAAAGACCTGGGTCTGTTTAGTCTGGAGAAGAGAAGACTGAGAGGGGATCTCATCAATGCTTATAAATTTCTAAAGGGCGGGTGTCAAGAGGATGGGGACAGACTCTTTCAGTGGTGCCTGGTGACAGGACAAGGGGAAACAGGCACAAACTGGAACACAGAAAATTCCATCTCGACATGAGCAAAAACTTCTTTACTTTGAGGGTGACAAATTAATGTCATTGTATGTATTTCATACAAATGCTTACTTCAGCATTATAAACCATTTATAAAATCCCCACAGTCTGCAGTTTGTCTTATGAATCCCAGTTAGTCCCACCCAATCACCTTTTGTTGTAGGTATTTGGTTTGAACACTGCATCCAAGCAGTTGTATTCATACAAATTTTCTGCTGAAATGACTTTGAAAGCAGGAGGAGACGGGAAACAAAGTTCATGTAAAATGATGATTCAGTACCCAGCTAGCAGCTAAGTATAATCAATTGTGTCAAATATACTCTACTGAGCACCTAATTTACAGTCAAATAATGAAAAAGTGGGCTGAAGACCTGTAATGCCTGCTCTACATGAATGTTACAGATATTAAAAATACCAAGCTCCCATGTTTGCAAGTTTCTCAATTAAAAAAATACTGAAAGATGCTTTAGAGCCTACTGTAATTCAAGTCGATGACCAAGATGACCACACGGAGTATTCTTTATTATCAAATTTTTTTTATAAGTGAATGCGGAACTAGACAAGATTGAGAACTTTGCTCCAGAAAGAATCACTGTGCTGTTACAGTGATAGCTGCAGTATAATTTGAGGTTAAAAAANCAAATATTTTAAAAAACCCCCCAACCACAAACTCCACCCCAAAAAAAAAAAAAAAACCAAAAAAAAAACCAAACCCCAAAACAAGCAAACAAAAAAAACCCCAAAGAGACTGACCTTATAAATCACAACAAAGAAAATCCTCTAACTTCTACTCTGCTCCAAAATACAGAATTTGAATACAATTGCAGGGAATTGTGTGAAAATAGCTCGGAAATCAGTACTATAAGATGCCACGAGGACCACCTTCCCAGGCACAAGTATAGTGCTAAGTTTAGATAAGAATTTGGCTGTAACTGCTTGGGGATGGGTGGAGACAGAAGAAGAGACAAAAAGTTTATACATACACTCACAGCGGATTGATCTAAATAGTAGTAGAAGTCCATAATCAGATTCCAGTTTGGGGGGTGGTATTCGCAGAGCTGCCGTAAGTTGATGTCCTTAAGAATAGGACTTTTATACAAAGGTAGTTAAAATTTTATTAAGGTACCTACTGGAAATGCAACTCTTTCTTTGTATACTTTTGCACTTACTTAACAATAAAGGTGGCATTCCTGAGCTATGACTTCTTCAGAAAATATTTTCCAGTCTAAATATTGAATGTATTCCATAGTAAGGAAATACAAATTTTGTGCAATGGGCTAGATCAGCTATATTTGTTGACAGGAAAAACAAGAACAAAAACAATGAAATCTTTACGGCCAAAGACCCACACCAGGCTTGGCTGACTCCATTGGAAAATATCAGCATATTGAAAGCCAAATTTATCAAGCTCAAAAGCTACGTGAGCCTTTCTGACTAGAAAAAAAAAGCGTCCAAGCACTGATTTGTATAGTACTGAAAGCAGTTGGGGGGGGGGGGGGGGGGGAGGGGGGAGGGAGAAAAGAAAAGAAAAAAAGGCACTTTCCATATGACTCAGACTAGGTAGCTTTAGGAGATGCTCATCAGTACCTTGCATTCTAGGTCCCTGAAAAGAATTTTGAAGTATCTGTTGCATTTACATGCAAAGAAACCAAACCAGGTGACCCTCAAAACAGAGTTAGGCCACACAAGAACTTTCCAGATTCAATAGCTGCTTATTACTCCTATTTCTGTGTGGTTACCTCCTTTTTTCTGCCATAAAGGATTGAACGTGTTTCTGGAAATGACCTGATTAATTTGTTTCAGAGTTCATTTCAAATATAATGAAAAATTTTAAAATACAAATAATTCCACTACCTGTAAAAGAACAATGTTTCAAATTCTTGTTTAATAAATATACATGTGTGCATATCTATCTATCTCTATCTGAACGCATATTTATACAGTTTTACCTGTCTTCTCTTTACTGCCATTATTGTCTGAACTAGTATAAAAACAGTCCTTAAAATTCAAGGATTACCAATACTTTGAGTGGACTTCTTCCCAAAGTTTTTCACAGCTATTGAAACAAAAAGACCATCTCAAATTATTTTTGATCCTGCTGGCCTATGGTCTTTTTCTTTACTAATCACAAGGGATTATTAAAGAACACAACTACAGGAAACCGACAGAAATTATATTCTCCAAATATCACGGTATTAATATGGTCTGAGAATGAGACATGCCTGTTCAGCCATGCCTTGATTTCATTGTGTCTCATTAAAGTAAGCAACCACTAAGACATCTTGGCATTCATGAAACTGTTGTCTACAAAGAAAGGAGGAAAAAAAAAAAGGGCTAAAATAAATGTGCCTTAAGTAAAGGACAAAGCAAAGCTGAATGGGTCAGGAGCCAGCATTCAGTACTGTGTACCAAGTGTACTAATGCAAGACTTTGGGGATCACTATCTTGGCACAAGTGACATTGGTTTCCACAATTATGAAACATACTAAATTGTTCTTCTGAGCAGGAGGCACAGGGCCTCCCATAGTCAAGAACTGCCACCTCCCATAGGTAGGACTCTTATACAGCTCTCTCCTTTTTTTTTGCAAAAAATATTCAGATGAACATAAGGGTAAAAATCTAGAATTCTCCTGTGGTTTTCTGCCCCGTCTTATATCCTGAGCAACCTTGAGCAAGCAGTGATCTATTAACAGAGTCTTCTTGAAAATTTAGATACAAGAGACTAAATCTCTCCAGAGTTGTACTGGCACACAGCATTAAAATTAACTCTATGCTGGCTACATGATGGGGTCTTTGCTTGTACTAACTTCAACACTCAGTGGAGCTTTACTCAAGCTACTGCCTACTGCGTACACCCTAAATTTCCAGAACATCCACCTCACAAAAATACCTGAATAATTGTCTGCTAGAGTATCTAAATTAAAATAATCGTCTGAAATGTCATCCCACTACCCACTGACTATAGTAAGAATGTAAGGAGATACCTTTCTTCTCCATGAAGATTAAAAAATTCTGGGGTGTGGTTTCAAGAGGATAAAGCCATCTCATGGCTGCCTTGACTTTTAGTGAGGCTTGGACTTTTTTGTCTGTTTTGTTTTCTGTGGTGGTTTGTTGTTTTTTTTCTGTTTGTTTGTTTCTTTGTAGGTTTTTCTTGTTTGCTTTTTTTTCAAGTTGGGTCATGAGCTGAATCCACTTATCAGACAACAGGAGGAGGCCCAGAGGCTTCAAAAGGGATAGTGTAGATTGCAGGCATGAACAACAAAAGAGACAGACCTTTTCAGAAGCTATGAACCATTAACTCAACTCAGCCATGCCAAGAAGATCAGCTTCCTGAAGTGGTTATTACACAATTGCAGGACCACTTTTACTAGTGCAACAAAAACAGTGGAAACAAGGGACACCAGACACAACCACAGCAACCCCTATTTAAGCCAGCTCAAATTACTGTGTAAGTGCATCCCTGTCTCTTCACATCTGCAGTACATATTAACTTGTACACTATAGAGACAAAGTAAAAAATTTCAGACTCTTACAAATACTACCAACCGATTTTAAAGTCGGCATTCATTTTCGGTTCTGTAACAACTGAGACAGTAACCCCTCCCTTCCAGTTATCATTTATGATAATTAATATAAATTAATTTTCCAAATCTTATTTCACTTAGAGATCAATGTTGTTGCAATGTTTAGTTTTAAAAAGGAAACACACAATAGGACAACTTTAAAAGCTAGAATTGAAAGATGTGTAAGCCTTTAACTCTTAAAAACTGTCTCGGCTTTTCCCCGCACATACAGTCAGATTGCAGGCACAAATGCTTTGAAAAAAGTTACAAAGATATATCTGCATTTCTGCTCACCCTCTCTTGAAGTAGTTCCACAACTTGTTGTATGCAATCATTCACATCACAGGAATCAGTTTTCAGCACAAGCTCTGGGGCTTCCGGTTTCTCATACTCAGAGTCAATCCCAGTAAAACCTACAGAACAGAAGACAAAAATCTTAAGTGACTTTTTCCAAAAGATGACTGCATTTTAACATTGTTCACAGACAGTTTTCTAAATATAAACCAACACAACAGGCAAGAGCCCAGAGTTTCGGCTTCCTTAAGGATTTCTTACAGAAATCAACAGTTTTTTTCAGACCATCTGTTAATCCTACTACATGACTGCATCAAACTTTAGCATTCTGCAGCACATACACAGCACATTTTTGTTGGTGAAGTTATTTAATTTATACTGTGAATAAAGAAAGAAGCACTGGCGGAAGAACTGTGCACATCAACCCAGAGTTAGTCATCCATCAGCTGTGATTGTTGTGGGGTTCTTTTTGAACGCAAAGTCTGACATTGAATGACCAGTATATATGTAAATTTACTCGTGCCACCAAGCAGTACTCTGAAGAGTAAGGAATTCCAACGCCTATTACATTAGGTTAGCTAATATACCCATCTTAAGATAGCCATTAACCTAAGGTAGATGTGTGTGTTTATTATAGTTATAATAATAATTGTCATAGCTGTATAAGCTACCAGTGACACTTGTTCTGGCCTACTTAGCTAGCAATCTGCTTTGAAATAGAGGAGATTCTGACTAACCATGCATAAACAAGAAGAGAAAATCAAGCCCAAAGGCAAAGCATGTAAGCACTACAAGTCAGATCTGCAGGCTGGGCTACAGCAGCTGAATGTCTGCATCCTCTACAATTGCAAACGCAAACATTAGAACTCATGTTTTTCACTTCAGACTTAAAATACTCTCAAAATTAGCAGCTTAATTCCCCACCTAAGAAAAATATACATTTTTGTAGTACCCCATGTGATAAAGAAACGCTGGTATCTGTTCCAAAACCTGTATACTTTATAAGTGTCTGATTACTGGAGGAGTGGGAATAGGGGCAAAGAAAGTGTCCCACTACCATTGCCAGAGAAAAAGACAACAGTTGCTGACATTCCTTGTGAACAGGCAAGTTCATTTAATTTTCATCCTTCATATATCAGATAGGCTGTAAGATACACCCAGTGCTAGACCCACTTGTAAATTACTCAAGCACTGTACACCTCACTACCACTTCTAAAGTAACACATTACGGGGCTTGTAAAATTAACAAAATATTAAGAAAGTTCTACAGCACAAATAAGGATTCTGTACAGAACTATATCTCTGTATCATGCCATTTCAAGCCATCTTGTTTTGATTCTGAGCAAACCTTAGTTCAGCATTATTTATTAGAGGTCTTCACATGATATATTTGGTAGTACTGGAAGTATCAAGCAACCAGTCATGTGGAATGTCTTATATTTCTGGAATTTTGTATCATTTTTTATTAATGGTGAGTTCATCATTACGGCATCTGCAAACTCAGCCCCTGAAAGTGATTACTTTAAAAACTGCTTTGCTTCTTAATACAGGTAAAAAGCGCTATGGTCAACCTCTGCAAACCATAATATAACACAGAGCAAAGCAGCACTTGAAACAATACTTGCAATGGGTGATCACATATTTAAGCTTTCTTTATTGCAGGCTATACTTAAATCTTGATCTGAGGCTAGGGATAGGAAATCCTTTTCATGAGCACTAGCATAGAACCCTAATTTCAAAATAAAAGTTAGTCTCTTCAGAAGTGGTTTGAGTGGTCTTTACAGAAAGATGGTGACCATGCTTTACTTTTTGGAAGAAGTTAGTAACTCTTACCAATGCAATTCTTTATAGACTTTAGAGAGAATCAGGCTCTTTTTTAACTAGTCGATGGACACACAAAGGAGATAGATAAGACTAATCCTCAATCATAAGAGCTTGCAATAGAAACCATGTAATCTGCTCAAGGTTTTTCCATGTGAGGATAGCCAGTTTCATCCTTTTACTGTCCTATGCATTTAACCATTCTGTTCCATGAGCTAGAAGTCGATCCAAATTTTCTGCTTGGTCCTGTACCCAGTCCTTGCTGCTTTTAAGGGTGGTACAGATTTGAGCACATCCACTTATGTGGAGCCAAATTACACCAATATTTCACTTATGTAGAAAGATGTGACGACATTTTGGTTCACCTTTAATTTCTCCAGCCCTGGCTTTCTTATAGAGTCCTTTAACATCCCTCTGCTCACAGACATGCAATGGAGCATCCACAAATACTTCAAAAAAAGGCAAACTTGCCCCTTCATGAATTCGTCTGGCATTATTACGATCCTGAAAGAAAACGGAAAAACACCTGAAAGATTTCACGCACATATTGTTATTGTATTTATGCTTTCAAAGTTCATTTTAAAAAAGCTGATTGTAAAATATAAAGAAGTTTTCAAAGTTTGAAAAAACAAACATGATTTGATCAACTGATGCCCTGAAAACTACATCAGTTTGGCTACAGTTCATCACATGGTAAAAGCTGACATGAAGATATAANCTTATGCCCTGAAAACTAAAAAAGATTGTCTAAAGTTCATCACATGGTAAAAACTTAAATAAAAAAATAAAATATTTCACATTAACCTTATCTATTAAAAAAAAAAAAAAAAGGAAACCCAGGCATAGAGTGCAGAATTTTCTATACCTGCCCATATCTTAGGAGTAACTTCTGCCTAGCTTATTAAAGTCAGAGGAGGTACTACCTGCTGCTCCTGATATGACCGCCCTTCTCTCCAGTGCATCAGATTTCTCTGTATTCGTTCATCTGACAAGACTTGTATGCTCCAAATATTATTTTATTTGTATGGCTTGCCAAGCATTGAAACAATTGGTGAATTTCATTTAGAGAACAAAAAACTTCTAAAAAAATCCGCTAAAACCATGTCTTACTAAATACAGTTATTTTTCCTCATATCTAAAGACTTCTGGTTTACTGCAGGATCTTGATATCCCCAAGTTGTTATCTGAAGAACTGCACCATGATAACCCGAGAAATGACACCCTCATGCTGTGAAATGTCTCAGCTACAGCCCTTGGGTCATTCTTCAAGACACTTGGTGTTCACACACCCTTTTTGTCTCTCCCATCCATCTCATCCCATCTCATACAGAGACGAAAAAAAGTCTTCATAAAACAAAGTGAACATGGATTTAGGTTAACTTTCAGTCTTATCTAATTTCATGTTGTATACACAGCATGAAATAAAGTAAAAAGAATTACGGGCAATTAAACATTTTTCCCTTAAGCCACTTGGTAAAACACAGATCATGCCATTCATTCACTGAAGGAAAAGCTGCTTTTAAAAACAATTCAACCGAGTCTTCAGGTTTAGTGTATACCCAGTCTTTGTATTTATAAAGTACTGGAATCTATGTGGATCAAACAAGATACTGTAATTGTAAGACTCTTTCTTGAAGTATCATTTGGGTTTCTTCCTAATATTAGATTAATAATTCTGCCTAATAGACTGAAGGACAGTTGCAGTTATAGGACTAATGTAAACCTTTTTTATATTTAAGATTCATGTTTCTGAAATTTGAGTAATCATCTCTAGGAAGCACAAATGCCATTAAAAAAAACCCAAGCAAGCATTTGATTCTGGCTTAGTTCAGCAAGTGATTTCTATAATTAAAATTCTGAGTGACATTTTGCATTTTGTATTTTCCCTACACTTTATCTAGAAGGTTTTCACATTTACCTGCGTATAAGGAGAGATAAAACTAGTAATGCACACCAAACCAGCATCTGCAAACAGTTTAGCAACCTCAGCAATACGACGGACATTTTCTTCTCTATCTTCTGGTGTGAAACCCAGATTCTTATTAAGGCCTTGGCGAATATTGTCACCATCCAATGTGTAGCATGGAATGCCATGGCATACTAAATACTCCTCCAGTGCCATGCTCACTGTAGTCTTCCCAGCACCAGATAGACCTAGAATATTCAATAATAATATAAATACAAATTATAAGCACATAAACAAGTTAGAGCAAATTGTAACACAGGTACTACTGTTAGTATGAAAAATCTAAAGTGAGAAGCATCAGCAGCAATGGCTTTCAGAGATGCTTACCTGCAATATAAGCCAAGTGCCTTTTAAACAGACAATAGGTGTAGGGAGAATAATGCAGAGAGTTAAGTGTGCAATTAGAAGCAGAGAAGAGTTTTGGTCCTGAGAGCTGCTGCTGCTTATAGATGTGGAGCAAACTAAATTCAGAAACCCAACACAAAGTTAAGATGTTACGTTTACATCAGAAGAGGAAGATCTCACACTGAATTGAATTTCAGTCAAGAAAAGAAATAGCATCAGACCAAATCCCACTCTGTTCTTACTCCTTGCAGAATAACAGCACTGAATTAGACACCGCAGACACAACAAAACTCACTCACTCAAGATTCACACACAGCAGTGATGCCCCACTAACCAGAATCTGTTAGCAACAAGCAAAGGCATTTTTAATTTTAAACTTTGGTCTAGTTCAGAATCTTTGGCAATAAACCTTTAAACAATTGAGAAGTCTTGCTTAAATAATTTTCCAGACTAGATTGCAGGAGTTTATACAGAGTACATGCTTCAGCTTAGACAAAGCAATAAATTCCTAAATGGGACACAAACTCAAAGCTTCATAAAATGACCTTAATCCTTTGAGTAAGAAAAAAAAAAAGGGTAACGATAGCCTATAAAAAAAAAGTGGATGAAGAAAAATGTTTTGATTTTTATTAGTGGTGGTTATGATTTATTCTAGCTTTCAGAGAAAGAAGCAAAAAATCACATAAAACAGCAGTTTGTTATTACTTCTAAGACCTTTACAGCAAAGGATAATCATGCTAACAAGCATGTCCTAAGAAAAAAAAAAAAGTGCAAAGGAAACCTTGATACCTGCAATGGTTTAGGGTAATTTAAAGGAGACACTGCATTGGTTCCTCCTTCACTCAATATCCAGAAGATGCAGAGCAGTCTATTGAAAACATAAGAATATGTGTATCCCAGGACAAAACCTACACAAGAACTTATGATACCAAGCTGAAGGACATATGGTTCCCTCCCTAGAGCAATACACCCAAATTTCAGGACGTTTTAGGAGCAGATAGGTCAAACAGGTTCTATGCTTGGGTATATAAAAGGAAATTTTGAGGCACAATAGCCTTGAATAGGGTAGATAAGGAGTATATGCTAGAATGAGCTAGTTTTGTGTAATTAAGTGTTGTCTAATTAGGCCAAAGGGCAAACTGAGCATGCACGAAGACCGAGTTCAGTCAGCGGACACGGTGAGGAAGACTATCGACAACCACCAGAGAGCCATGGAAGACCACCAATAGACATAAATGCACATGTGTCAAGGACATTTACATGTATCAATGCATTATGGAAATAGTATAAATATGTTAATCATGTCTTGAAAATCTAATGAATATGTATATTTTGATTGCATATAATCTTTGTAGTTGAGCAAGTGCGTGCACACACTAGGTGGAGAAATCCCCTGTGTGCCCAGCGCTGCAATAAAGAATGACTGCTTTCTAAAACTCCAAACTGAGTCTTAGAGAGTTATCTTTTTGCTGACTTATGGTAACACTTAAGCCAACACCTCTCTCACAAGAAAATCCCCCGCATCCATCTCACAGATTTCAGTATGGTTTGGCTCATACTCAAAACAATCAAAAAATTGCAGAGTTGTGAATAATGACCTATCATCATTTATAAAAGTTATCTACATTTTCTTGGACAACTCAGGTTTCTTGTGTCAATGCTTACCTGTCTACTTTGAAAAGAGCACCAGCTTTACATGATGAAGCTGAATGTTATAACTTAAGCCAGAACCAGCTTCCAAAAGGGGAGGTCCTGCTCTCTTGCCCTCCCCTCTCTCCACTCACACCACCCTGCCTCTATTATTCCGCTACCTCTGGTGCCAACTCAGTTTGAGAAATTTTTTTCTTTTTTTTTTTTTTTTCCTTTTTTGAGTGTATGAGGAGGCTGTGTTAAGTTCACTGATGATTTAGCAAGTTGAATCAGCTCAAGGTTGGGCTGGGCAAGTACTACAGCTTGTGCAAGGCAAGAGAAGGAAAGCAAGGCTGAAAACAGAACAGTCTTCTTTTGGTAGCAATTAAGTACACCCCCAACCTAGAAGATAAGCATGGCAATCCAAATTAATATTTCAGCAACTTCATCATTTACTTCTCATTGAAGCAGTCTTCGCAATTTTTGTCCCCACATCTAGCTTGCAATTCACTCAAATGATCTTGCCTTTCATACATTATTTGTCTCCAACGTGTAATGAAATGCAAAAGTTAAGGTTATATAAGAACGAATTTTTAAAACAGCTTTTGAGCTGACAAGTCTTCAAAATAACTTACACTCTCAAAACTGCATATTATTTTACACATGAAAGTAATGCTTTTCCATACTTTTGATATATTGCTCATGTGTTTTTTTTTTACTAGGACCCTCTGACTTGACAGCACAAGACATTCATCAGAATTTAGCTCTCAAATAAATCTTAGCATAACAATGAGAAGTGATCTCTGAAACAACTTTCCATACGCTCTCACCCCATGAGTGCCAAAGAGGTGAGAGAATCTTGAAGGAAACATACCACCGTTTCAGCTTTGAGACTAAAACCTAGCAGAGTTTTGAAGATTTATGTTTGCATAGTTCTAGAATGGGTAGTATTGCTTACTTCAATACCTACACACTGCTTCACTACCTAACAACAGTGCTCAAAAATCTTCAAGAACCTAGCTTCCCTGACACACTCTTCTTAGTATCTTACAGCCTTCCTACTTTTCTGTATTCTACCACCACCCTTCTTCCTCCTGAAAAAAAAAGGAAATTGGGCATTAAGATTACATTTGTTTAAAAAGGATGATGACTGGAAAATGTTGCCGTGTAGACAACTGAGTAAACATTTTTATCATGACTTTTTTTCAAAAGGATATTAATGAATTACCAGGAGAAACAGAGAGGCAGCATACCAGACCATTTGAGCATTGAGAGACAGGCTGGAGCTACGTGACAGAAACAGGGAGAGAAAGGGCCCCATTCTTTTACCAAAGAAATACATGACAGCAAGCTACTGTATCGAATCTCTTTGGAATGGCTCTCAGCAATTTGTTATCAACTACTTCTTTACCTTTTACACACACTCATTAACACTAGTGGAAACAAATTTTACTTAGAGTATTAAGTTTCTCTAATACTCTGTGAAGGTCTTTTGTATCGCATTATAACAGTGCTCTAAATAGTTTACAAACTAATTAAATAACACATTTTGTTATATTTTCTTTTATTTTCAGTTTTAACTGAGAAAAAAAAACTCCTAAGGAAATGTGTTAAAGCTTCTGGGAACTTTGAAAGAAAAAACAAAAAAATCCCCTCACCATTATGAAACAAAGCTGTCTTCCAGAATTTACTTACCCCCTCTTTTTACAATCAAAACAATTCAGTGAAAAAAACACTGTGCTGATTTCAAAAATAACTCCCAGTACGCATTGCCTCAACATGCAATTGCTGTCCAAAGGCAGGTTTATGTTCAAATGTTATTTCAACCCAAGGAGACAAGAACATTCCAAAGAGAAGAGATCTTTACAGAAAAGATTCAGAAGCACAGACTCTAGAAAAAAAAAGTTAGGCTTCATTTGTTAATAGGTAGAATGGACAGTAAGAAGAACCAGAATTGGTTAAAACACACAAAAAAAAAACCCACATGCTCCAAAACTCAACTGGAATTAAGCAGTGGACAGTGCCAAAGAAACAATGGTCCTAGAGCACTGAACAAAATACATTCTCAAGTTACTATCTGTCCCAGAGCAACTTCTTGCTCGTCTACCTAAAAATAGTAATAAAAATCAAGGTCTCAGATTCCATTCCAATATTCAACTTTGCACGAAAAAAAGGAGCTACAGATAAGTAGCTTTTCAGAAAAGTAACTAAAACAAAAGGATCCTCAGAAATTTATGACTTTACCTGTTAACCAGACTGTGCAGCCACGAAAACCACTTCTTGTTCCTACCACTTGGCCTCTCTTATTCCTGCTGACATGATGAGCTTGGTAGGTAACATTGGTTGCTCTCTGCATTCCCTGTAAAAGAAGTAGTTGATTAGGTTTTTAACTTCTGAAAGGGTGAGCTGGTAAAGCATACTAAAACTTACTCACAGGCACAAAGACAGACTTGAAGACAGACCAATGAAAGTAAAAACAATACAAAAATCCATCAGCTGCAGCATAGATCAAAGGACACAAAGGAAATTAGAAAAGCCACCCATAGCAAACCACATCCCTTGTACTCCTGTGAAACTTAGGATTGCCGGGCCAGTCAACTACCACTTTCAAATACAACTTGTTTAAGAAAAATCAACTATAGAGATGAACTGCTAGATCTGCTAGACTTGACTTCTATTCAAGTCATTTAAATCTAAAAAGCTCAAATGGATCCTCTCTCTCTGAGCTAAAGATTTCTGTCCTAAAACAGCCAAATGTTGGCTCATTTTTAATTCTTAAGAGGTCTTTTCATTGCAAACTATATGTCTGGTCCAACTTTCAGTTCAGCAGACACATCTCCCAACCACTCTGCCTTTACCTATGATATCTTCAGTCTCCAGAATTGAGACAGTTATCATATATTCTAACTGTTTAAAGAAAGTACTATTTCTAAGCATCTTATTAAAGAATTTACTTAAAAAGATGGGATTTTTGTAATATAACTTTAATTAAAACAAAGCTGGTTACAGACTTCCTTAAAACTATTTATTCATCGTAATAAGCTGTTGTATGAATATCTTAAGTAAGACGACACTGCTGTCAAAGACGTTTCACAATCTAAGGCAAGGGAACCCACAGGAATATCAGCCCCAGTATTCCCTTAAGCTTTAATGGTATCTAGTTGTATGAACTTTGTTCATAAAAGATCAAGACCATAGATAACCAGACAGAGCATGAACAATCAAACAGAAGAGAAGGCTTAAAAAAAAAAAATAAGAGGGGGAGGGAGGGATTAGCGGTGTATGTAATGCTGCCTTGACTTCTCTTGCTTACAAACATTGCAGGATATTTACACTAACTTCTCTTTCATCATTGTATCAGTGCTAACTGGAAAGCTGAGCACTTATGACATTTAATAAAAAAGAAAGAAGGGAGTATATTCATCTACAGAGTACTAGCAGAGAGCTGTTCATAGTTTTAGAGAGAGACACCATAAAGTAGGGTTAACAGAAAAATGGCATCTACTTGTGGCTTCAAGAACTGCTGCTGCATCATTCTTCTGTAGCAAAAATCTTCAAAAGTTTATCTGTAACTTAATTAGAATTTACGAATTTGTGTGATTGTATGTCCCCACTTCTAGACACAGCTGGACTCATAGTTAATACAAACAGAAACTCAAAGTAGGAACAGATGTTCAAGTTTTTAAATACAACAACTCCGTAATTCAATGGTGACAGTCCAGCATCTAAAATTAGATGAAGACTGAATACCAACCCATAAGAAACCACCACCTGCAAACAGTTTATAACCATGCAAAATGAAGTTATACTTGCCGATCGTGTTATCTCCAAATAATTTATTTCCTAAAACAAAGCTGGTTTGCACACAAAGTCAGTGCAATACAGCTAACTAAAAACAGAAGTTAAAGAATCAAAAAAATCAAAAAGTCTTTCTTCTTATTGTAGAAACAATTATGCAGTACATAAATTGGACATCTCAGCAAGCAAACGCATAAATAGTGGAATTAAAAACAACAAAAAGAATTTAAGTACTTAGCCTTCGATTAAAAGAAAGATGTACTGTGCATAATGAATGTACACAGCAATTCAAACTAATACATTAACAGCAACATTCTTTCTCATTAATTCTAGTTGTAGTGTATTGTACCGGGCACTGAATAAACAGAAGACAGCTTCAAAGCACAGCTCCCATGCCACTGTCTCAGTAAGCTCTTTTACCTTAAAACATAAAAACACACATGCTTTGTTTTTGACTCCTGGCAATGAATCTATTATCAGACTCAAATACTCTGGAGCTCAAATATTTCATCCAAGGAGATTTCTCCCAGTCCGTATTCAGTAAGTTATGTCAGTTTTCTTTGTTTTCCAGAACTAGCAAAGCTGCAATTCAGGGTATTGCACTAGGCTTACGAAACACATGAAACCCCGAGGAAGCAGGCGAGAAGGATTCTTAAAATGATGAAAAAGACACAACTTTAAAAAAGCAAAACCAAAAAAGTATCAAGTAATGAATTAGCAGAGATGACAAATCACAGCAACCAGAAGGCCAAGAGATTGCTAGCGTACAAGGCATGCAAGTGCAACAGAGCAGCCAGCAAGCTCAGCGGTGGGACAATAACCCACCTGTACTTCAGAAACAGACATCTAAGACTAAAGGTTAAAGTGCCCAAACAGTCTGCATGCGTTCAAACCACACCTGTCCCCAGCAGCCCCACCTTTTGTTTATGTGTGCATGCACACAAACAAGACAGCTCAGTACTACTCTTGGGCAAAGCAGGAGCAAAATCCTCTTTATCCTCCAATAGAAAACAGGTTTTTATAGAGGAGCTCTAAAGAGTTAATAATTTAGCAAGTCATTCTCTCTTGTTGCAAAAAAAAAAAAAAAACCAAAACCTAGTAATGTTTCCTAATCATGTCCGCTTTGCTACTAGATGTTTCACTACCACCAACGACTAACAAAAGCTGAACATTGGATCCTCAACAACATAAGCTTTTAATTACTACCCCTAATACATGCACTTACTACAAATACTGATGTGGCACAGAAAAATACTCAGGAGTAGAAATCAGTGGCTCACATTGGGCTGTGCTCTTAAATTATTTAGCCAGTCTTCAAATTCCTGTACATAACATTTTATGAGTATCAATTGATGAAGTTAAATGGCCATTTAAAATGATAGCAGAAATAAAGATCAGCCATTTCCTTTTACACTGTATCAAAGCATCACTCACCCTGGAGATCCATATTATCAAAGTTAAAAGAAATGAAATATAAGACAATGAGTAACAGAAAAATTGTGATGAACAATTACTCTTTAAAAAAGCTATTTTAAACTTCTTAGCCTAATTACATTCACTATAATAGTCGCTACTGAAAGGGCACACTACATTTTTGTAAAGGGTCTAATGAAAAAAAGGGCATTAACCTCAAAAGTCTATTTATTGGCCCTTTTTTTTTCTTAACAACCATTGGAAATTTCCTCTCTGATTTGCCCACAAAAATATTTCTTCCACCCTGTGTTACACATTAAGTGCTTCTGCACTACTTATACAAATACTGCATTTTATTATTTTCCCTCCTACTCACCATGTTAAATAGAAATAATGCTTCAGTCCACTGCGTTTCATTTTAACACTGATGTCAGGTGAGAAGGCTGACATATCCTTCTTTTCTTCTCCCCCACTATGCTAGTTTGTTCCTCACATGAAATCTGAAGTGCCATAATAGGCTAATAACTTTGTATTGAAGATAAAAAAAATCGGAGTATTAAAGCAACAAGCCTTTCACAGCCGTGCACTGAAGAGCTGTAACAGTAAGAGAGTGAGGAAGGATGACTCCACAGCTTACTTTTTTTGGCATAAAGGTAACCTTTCAGTCGTGCAGGTAGCTGACCGGGGAACAAATACAGACATCTAAGAACTATGGGAACAGAAGAAAGAAAGAAGATGCGGACCAAAAGGAAATACTAACCCTGCCAATTTCTCTATGTAAAGATTTCCTGCAATAGACTTGACCCGTATTTTTTTTCTTATCTTATACTTGTTTTGTCCGGTTGCAACTACAATTTTTTTTTTTTTTGCCAAAGCCAAATCTGACTATCAGTGCCAAACACCTTTGATGTTAGAACTCAGATCAGACATCCAGATGAAGAGCAAACCCAAGTTGCAACACCAAGATGAAGCAACAGCAGAAAGAAAAATAACTCATTAATTGTTTCATAGTTAACAGACAGACCACTACACTGGCACAAACTGAATTTGTTCTTCACTACCTCAGAGCAACAATGAAACACGGTGCTTCTACAGTCACTTTACATCAAATTTTAACTTTTTACAAAGCAAGATCTCCGAGGTAGGAAGTAAAGCTTTCAATGGCAAGCAGAGACTCGCCAAGCTACAGCACCAACTTGAGAGAGCTTTGAGGTTGGAAGCACTAGGAAATAACTGTGTAAAGAGCAGGCATGGTTTCTATGCAAACCATATATACTCAAGGAGCTGTGACTAATTCCATATTCTCCTGCTCTAAGATGACAGTATTGATTCCCCAAGCTAACAATTCCCATAAGCTAACAATAGCAACATATCCAGCATCACCTCTGAAATGTGGTCTTCTCATTAATGCCTTTCCCATTTCCCAGTCATCTCAGATATTTTCTAGGCCATTTGCTAAATTGTTCACCATGTGCCTCTTATGAGCCAGGAATACCCTGATACCAACACACTTTTATTACATTTATTCTTCAGCACTGATAACCAAATGATAGGTTTCTTTTTCCCTCCAAACTGTTCTCCTCAATAGCCAAACGGCAACTCAAGCAGACTGAGCACTGCCCATTTTCTTTTCCTACATACAAACACAAGCAAGGAGAACAGGCATAGTTCCAACATAAAAATTCTACTACCACAGATAGTAAAACGGCACTTCACCTGAGATTCTCTTTGTTTGCATATTTAAGATGAGGTTTCAGGACCCGTTCACCAAAAGATCTGCCAGAATACCTTCCAATAGCTACTTTCTCAAATTCTGGTTTGAAAATTTGTGCTTTGATTTGGACAACTGTGCTTGCAAAAGAAGGGTAAGCCCAGAAATGGTATCTGAACAATAAGATGTTTTACAGTTATTAAAAAACTAACAATTCACCAAACCATATCTTTTCATAGCCTACAGCATTACATTTTCTCCCACTTACAACAAAAATTCTTCCTTTTATCTTCTCAACTGCCTTCCAGAACACAGTTTGCCACAGTAATATTGATACAATAAGGCATCTAAACACCTTTGCACGTAGCACCACCCAATCTGCCAAATGCATGCTCTCCTGCCACTTACACAGACTAGCTCATCTTTGCCAGATATTCTAATACTGAGAGAGTTTCAAAAATCACAGCAGCAGAAAGCAGCCAGAATCTTCTGTGGACACAACCAACTCAGTGATAACTGTACTATGAATATATCTTCACTTGCCACCTGCTGCAGTAAGAGCATGACCAAAAGCAGACATAGTTTATTCACCAGTGCTGGAGTGAATTCACTGGCTGGCATCAGAGGGAATGGACAAAAACAAAGCCAGAAATGCCTCTGTTGAGTATGCTCTCAGAAACCAGAATTGGAGCAAGTTCTTGTTACCTGCAAAATGATGCAACAACTCACTTGTGTTAGGAATTTGAGCTACACTAAAGAAAGTGTTCCACAAGTCTTCCAATCGAGCTAGTGTAATGACAGTATTTGGGGCTATGTTGTGTGCTGCTCTGCAACTTGGAACCAACCTCTGTGCTCAGAGGTGGGCTTGGCAAAGGGATTTCCACAGACAGAGGTGTATGTTGCATAGAGAAAGTTTGGGAGACAAGGCTCTGCCTACTCTCCTAGGGGTTGCTGATTCCATCGGGGTATAATAGGTTGCTTTAACTTTACTCTCAGCTGAACAGACACAGAGTCAGAAGTGCCAGAACATCTGCCTGTGGAGCGTGTGAATCAGCAGCATTTTTTTTCCTGGTGAAGTTTATTGGGTTATAAAAAGCATTTCAGCCAAGGTCTTCTGAAGAAAAAGGGAGAAGCGGAAGACTTCCTCTGCTTGCCACATAGCATATAGGGGGTTGCTAACCTCAACTGAGCTCAGCAAACAGTTAACATCAGTTAACTTTTTTTTAACATATCATTTCCCTGGTTTGGACAAATCCATCTTGGCTTTGCTTCTGACAAATTAGACAACACAGACTAACTTTTGAACACACTTTGTTACCCTCACCCAGAGGTGATCTATTTCACCATCTTCATAACATTTGATTTTGCCTTTTCCTTATAGAAATTGAAAGAATGTAACTTACCAATTACTCTGTTATGTAAACAAGTTTGAACTTGTACATAGTGAACAAGGCTTGGAAGGGCACAAGATCTATTGAACACCTCTTAGCACAAGTACTTCTCCATTTTTGAGGCAACCAAAGAGACTCTTTTCTTCTTCTTTAATAGATGCCATTTTAATAAGTTGTGGCCTGTACTACCCACAGCAAGATTTCAAAGACTGCTTTACACTGTTACTTTGATAGCAAATGTTTTCTGGATCTTATCTCTCATTTGCTTCAGCTCAGCATTGCTTGAAAGAAATCATACTTTTTTTTTTTCCACTTGTCTTGCATCATCAAAAGCATCAAATGTTCTCAGCAAAGGCCTGCAATGTATCTTCTAAATAGCTGCATTTTGGTCTTCACTGTAAACCGATCTTCCCCCATCTTTATGAAGAAGAATGAAGGCTTTGGTTAGATTTTTTTTCAAGCCCTGTCTCGACAGTTTTCCACATAACACCCACCATACAAAGAACTTCAGTCTTTGGCCAACCCAGGTTTATGAATGGCCACATTGTACAGCGCATTCTTAAGCCTTCCTTCTTCCAAAACGCTGGAAGCTGAGGGCTCACGACGGAAGAGGGCAGGGATGGAACCCCCAGGCCCCCGGTCCTCTCCGGAGGGGGCTTCCTGCCCTTCCCCATAGGCAGCCCCCGCCTTCCCCAGGGCGCCGACGGAAAACCAGCACACCGAGGACGGGCCGCCCCCGCCGGGCTCCTTGGCGACGCTCCCCTCAGGGAGCCCGCGCGGCCGTTCCGTTAACCGCCCCGGCTCGCGGCGCCCCGCGCGCAGCAACCGCCGCCCGCGCGTGCCCTCCGCCTCGCATCCCTCCCCGCCCCGGGGCGGGCGGCAGGGAGCGGTGCAGGCAGCCCACCGTCCCGGCTCCCGCTGCCGCCCACTGCCACATCACCACGGGGCTTGGCCGCTTCTGCCTGATCCACTCTTCCTGACCCATCCTTCCTTCCTTCCTTCTCCTCTCCGCTCCCCCCCGCCCGCCTGCCCACAGCCGCATCGCTCCCCGCCCGCTCACCCAGCTCGGCACCCTGTTGCTCAGCTTGACTTTCTTGCACTGGCTCTCGGGCAGCTCCATGGCCGCGGGGGCAACGACAGGAGGGAGAACGAGGAGAAGGAAGAGGAGGAGGAGGAGGACGCGCGTTCCCCACTGATGCTTGACGCGGACGAAGCTGCCGCTGCCGAGGCCGCTACCGCCGGCGAGCTGTGCCGTGTGCGCGTCCCCGCCCGCGGCTCGGCCAAAGGTGGTGCAGGCAGGCGCCGCGGCCCAGGGGGAGGGAGGGGGGGAGAAAGGAGGGGGGGAGAGGAGCTCCACCACGCGCGTGCGCCGCGCCGTGACGCGCGCCAGGGTGGACGGCGGCCACTTCCGCCGCTGCGGCTCAGAGACCCGCCCGCTGCTGCCCCTGGTGGGCAGCCGAGGCTGCCTCTGCCCGCCGAGCCCAGCCCATCGCCCACCGGCGCAGCTCGCTTTATTCTCCCCCCCCCAGCTCTGCGCTGCAGCGTAACGCTTGGGCGGTGTTACGGAGGTACCGTCTCTTGCGTGCGGTGCTTTGGGTTGCACAGCCGGTCCTGCTGGCTTGGAAACGAAGACGGCGGCAGCAACCTGAGGCCGTTTGCCCGCTCCTACTGCCGGGATGGCTCAGCTGGCACCGGTAGCACAGAAGCTCCCCACCTTCTCCAGTAGGCCCACAGAGGTGGAGAGGCTGTTGCGCCCCCGAGGCCGTCAGAAAAGTTGGGGAGGGGGAGCGAAGTGGCTGTCTCGTTTTTCTGTGACGGGGCGAGCTAAAGACAGCCAAAGCAGAGCACTCTTTCCCCTGCCTTGAAGCCTTGCTTCAAAGCTTTGGCTTGGAGGTGATGACACTCCGAGAAGCATAAGAGCGGGCACCGGTGGTGATGTCGTCATAAGTGACTTGGTAGGCAAGGATTGTTTTGATTAAATCTCCCACTTTACAAGGATTTCCCCAACAAACAGCTAATCCCATGCTGCATTCTAGGAAATGTCCCTTACTGTGGATTTAGAACCAGAAGTTCTTGGGTTCTTACTTCCAGAAAGGAACTGCTTTAGCTCTTGGGTGCTAATCTTAAGGCGGAGATGATGCCATACTAACAGGAGTTACGTTTGCTGTATAAATATTAGTCCATTTATATTACTTTGAGAAAGTAATTGCTTTAGCACTTAAGTGCTGATCTTAAGGCGGAAATGGTGATGTACTAACATGAGTTGCATTTGCTGTAAAAATATTAGCCCATTTGCAATCTGTCTGTAGATTATTTGTTCTCTGACAGTTTAAACAGGAAATAAAAAGTCGCTCTTTGTGGATGAATGTTTACTCCTGCTCTATCAGAAAGACATCCCTCCAAAGATACTAAGGTGTTGGTTTTAAAGCATATTTTGAAATTCAGATTAAAAGCTTAAAATCTTTATGCAAGGTACATGACCTCTCTGAAATCAGGAAAAATAATTAGATGTGTTCTCAGGCACTTTGAAGGTCAGATAGAATTAATACAACATAACTAAGAAATACAACAATTGCAGTTATTTATTTAGGCTTGACTTGAATGACAAGGTTGTACAGCATGCTGCCCTGCAAGAAACTGTTCAACAGATGGTCCCTGGCTGAATACGGACATTCTGACCATGACAAACAGTGACAGAGGCAGGGCCTGGATTTTAATTAGCAAAATCTCTCACAAAATGTTCTGCCAAGCATGGAAAGAGAACCAGCATACTGCCGTGGAACAGTGGGATGAGGGCTTCCCCCTGTTGACTACTGAGTTACATCTAGGGCACACTTGGTTGACTGTGCTTTGCACAACATTGTTTTGTGTGGCTTAAGAGTAATTCTAAATTTTAATTGCGATCACCTTCTTTTTAAAATTCTACTATTACTTTATTCTAACTGTATTGGTATAGATTGGTAGTGTTCATTCTGCAGTCTGAGAAACAATAGTGGAAAGACAGTAGTTTGCAAGAGTTGTAAATTAAATCAAAAAACACAGGCAGCCCACTTAACTCTGCAAGTGACTTCTTACAGGTACATTGGGCTCCCCTGTAATACTGACACATTGATTGGGAGCAAGGCACATTGGATTTTTTCAAAAGGTCTGCTGTTTTGCCTTGTTCAGCTGTTTGCCAGTAAGGAGTTCCATCCCATCATGGGTTTTTTTGCCACCTGGTTGCTAAAGAAACTGTGTTGGATTCTGATTTGAAGGTTCAGAAAGTGAGGTTTTGAGCACAGGTGAAGTTTTAGGCAACAGTGGTTACAGTTTGGAAAATCACAAGAGAAGAAAATGCAGTTGTATTAATCAAGATGTATGCACAGTACTGCACAGACAGACTGAAGGCAGGGAGCTGCATGATTGCTTTCAAAAATGTTGCAAAAAACCTGATGAATGGACCATATACTAGTGAAAGCTGAAGTGTGACTGCAAATATTGACACTGGTGGTCAGATAGATGACATAATCTTAGAGGTAATTAAAAAACCCCATTTCTGAACAGCAGTTCCTAAAACAGATCACCCTTTATGATTACACTAACATTCTAAAATTACATAGGTATTTACATATACAATTACATACAATAGCAATTACATATACATAGGTATGCATATATAGTATAGTAAAATATTAACTATCATAAAGCCACATGTAGGTGAGGTATATTGGGCAATAACCAACATTTACGTATTTTACAGAGGCTAATGTCACAAGTATAGGTTATACTTAATCAGTTCTTGGCAATGCTGTTTCAGTGAAAATGTAAGTATATTTTTGGTGTTCAGAAGTTTGACATGTAAGTCCATCCAGAACTGCCGATGCATTTTTCCTCTCTAACATCTTAGCCTCCTTAAACTATTAAAAAGGGAGATGAGAAAAGAATTCTTTAAACATAGGAAGCAAAGATATGTTAATTTGTACAAAGATTTTGGAAAAATGAACAACCTATGAATTCTTTGTAAGGTTACGTGTAAGTTCTGCATGGCTATTAAGGGGTAAGTTCCAATTCCACTTTCCTGAAATCTTTAATGATGGATTGATTTAGATATCCAAGCCAGGTGTTTTCTGAACTTGAA
Organism: Anarhynchus alexandrinus; assembly: GCA_008711295.1. Taxonomy (NCBI): domain Eukaryota; kingdom Metazoa; phylum Chordata; class Aves; order Charadriiformes; family Charadriidae; genus Anarhynchus; species Anarhynchus alexandrinus. The sequence continues at coordinate 4,886,480 of VUYV01000022.1, read as the reverse complement.
AAGCAAATTTCTGTGGGAGTCTGTAGTGAAATTCAAATCAATAAACAATCTCTGATGAATTGCTGTTCTTTCTTAATCTGCTTCCAACCTGAGATCAAAAACTCTTCTCATGGCAGCAGGTGCTCTTGCAACCCTTCTCTATGGAGCTAATGTGCTGTATGCCTATGCCCTAACTAAATGTTAAAGTCTGGTAAGAGAATGACGGCAGAAATAATATTATGAGCTAAATCTTTGGCTAGTATGAGCCCCCCAAAAGAAGACCTACTCTACCTCTAGAAGAACCACCAGGATTTAGCATTCTTGAGTTGATTGTGGTGCCAAATACGTCTGTCAAGGAGCTACTCTGTAAAATGACCATAATAAATTTGAATTGAATGTTCTTGCTGGAGCAACAAAAACAAAACATCGACTACAGTTGTGCTTAATTTCAAAAAGGGAAATTACATAAAAATGGAGGTACTTGTTAAAAAGGAATTACTAGAATCTTTATAGGCAGCACAGGGACTGCCCGTTAAAAAAACTGTGTTGGATTCTGATTTGAAGGTTGAAAAAAACAGGCTTTCAGCACAGATGAAGTTTTAGACAAAGCGGCCTACACACACATAATACCACTGAAGAAGGACTGACAGCCCAGAGCAAATTCTACTTATGGAAATGCTGACCAGACCAACTTATAGGGAAATCCTTTCAATTCTACATAGGGATAATGCCATCAACAATAATTCTCTACTGAGCTAGCTTCTGCATACACAGTTATACTATCTAATACAAATCAATCCCAAACACATTGTAAGAGTCCCGGTGTGCATTATTTAACATTACCAAACAGATACATGGTACTGTATGGTTTCAATCTCCAGTAAAATCTGAGCTACTAACCACATTGGGAAAACGATGAGAAGATTTAATCCTAGGTTACATTCCAAATAAATGTACAAATTTGCATGGGGCAAATCAGCTTTTAAAAGAAAAAATATTTAATCATATTATTAAAAAATTATGATGTCTGATATTTACTTTTTAATACAGTGTTTCACCAGGCAATCTGTCCCAAGACGTCAATTGAAACAAGAGAGCTAAATCAAGCTTTAGAATGTTCAAAAATAGACAAGATTATTTTGAGTAGCTTCCAGACATCAATTATAACATAAAAGGAATGTCTGAATTAGACTTGACTACAGATTAGAGTCAAAGTATCCTCCTGTTGAAGACTGACCATCTACTTGTATATGACTGATACACAAACTCAGAAATGCCTTACCTATAAATATTATCCTTAAGATGCATGTTCTCTTATTTCTAGGAAGAAAAACAGTATTAATGAAACATTCCCTAGAATCCACCTACTGTAGTCACTTTCAGTAAAATGAGAAGTTAGGGTAGAAATTCCTTTAATACTGGAATTGCTCCTCTGGTAACCATTCTGATCAAATTCTGATGACATGTCGTGGTCATGTAAAGATGCATCTATTCAATTTTTTTTTCTTGAAAAATACCCACAGCAGTGTATCCCAGGTAGTCATTCAGGCTGTCTGCAGTTTTGCTTTTTTTTTCTTTTTTGAGAAGGATGTCATCTTCAATGTAGATGATGCTGCCTACATAGAAAATGCTCATCTGTTAATTCTGTCAGGATTGTTTCCAAACTTTATTTCTCCCATAAATCATTCTTCTTTTGACACCATTCTGGTAAGTGAGAACTTCAGAATGCCTTTTAAACAGATTAAGCATTTTGTTCAAGCTCTTCTCAAGTGTTTTTTGACACTGAAAGTAGGACCATGAAGCAATCTTTAATGGTTCTTAACCATAAATTCCTTATTCAGTGGTCTTCTGTTGGAGGTGCTACTTTTCTTCTGTCACCAGGTTTGTGTAGCAGAAAAGATGACCGCCAAAAGCTACCTGAGATTAACAAAATTAGCATATGGATACTTCACCTGTAATGCAGCTTGCGTTTGCAGACAAGATATACTCGTCTACATACAAAATACACAAATGCAGGAGGTCCTGTATAACTCCCATATTTGAGAAAGATAGGAATAGAGGAGATATTTCTGGTCATTAACAAAAGCTTTTAATAAATTCTTTAATATGTGGACTGATATGTATGTCCAGCAGAAGAACAATCTGGCCCAGCTTTTTAAAGAAGCCACAGAAAGATCAGCAGAAATGCTAATAAAAACCCTGGGTGATGAGAATACCATTTGTTTTCTGACATACTGCTGAATGTTGAACTCAGATTTCTTTTCATGTCCCACAATACTGAGGATTAGCGTGCTCTTCCCAATTATGTTGCCCATATTCCATCTGCTGAGTTTGCTCTTTAGACAGATAAACTGACTTCATGTGCTGTCAGTGTTCACAATGAAGTGGTCTCTTTTGGCCAGCAGTGAGAGATGATGGTTGGTGGCCTGTCCCAGGTAACACAATGAGGTTATGAGAAGCTGAACAGATGTCATACAAGGTAACAGGATAGACAGCAATGCTGTGTTGTCCGATGGAAGGCTGTGTTATAAGTTAGTCTCACAAATTGAGGCGAGGGAGGTGCTGGTTAGCAAATNCTTTAGAATGTTCAAAAATAGACAAGATTATTTTGAGTAGCTTCCAGACATCAATTATAACATAAAAGGAATGTCTGAATTAGACTTGACTACAGATTAGAGTCAAAGTATCCTCCTGTTGAAGACTGACCATCTACTTGTATATGACTGATACACAAACTCAGAAATGCCTTACCTATAAATATTATCCTTAAGATGCATGTTCTCTTATTTCTAGGAAGAAAAACAGTATTAATGAAACATTCCCTAGAATCCACCTACTGTAGTCACTTTCAGTAAAATGAGAAGTTAGGGTAGAAATTCCTTTAATACTGGAATTGCTCCTCTGGTAACCATTCTGATCAAATTCTGATGACATGTCGTGGTCCTGTAAAGATGCATCTATTCAATTTTTTTTTCTTGAAAAATACCCACAGCAGTGTATCCCAGGTAGTCATTCAGGCTGTCTGCAGTTTTGCTTTTTTTTTCTTTTTTGAGAAGGATGTCATCTTCAATGTAGATGATGCTGCCTACATAGAAAATGCTCATCTGTTAATTCTGTCAGGATTGTTTCCAAACTTTATTTCTCCCATAAATCATTCTTCTTTTGACACCATTCTGGTAAGTGAGAACTTCAGAATGCCTTTTAAACAGATTAAGCATTTTGTTCAAGCTCTTCTCAAGTGTTTTTTGACACTGAAAGTAGGACCATGAAGCAATCTTTAATGGTTCTTAACCATAAATTCCTTATTCAGTGGTCTTCTGTTGGAGGTGCTACTTTTCTTCTGTCACCAGGTTTGTGTAGCAGAAAAGATGACCGCCAAAAGCTACCTGAGATTAACAAAATTAGCATATGGATACTTCACCTGTAATGCAGCTTGCGTTTGCAGACAAGATATACTCGTCTACATACAAAATACACAAATGCAGGAGGTCCTGTATAACTCCCATATTTGAGAAAGATAGGAATAGAGGAGATATTTCTGGTCATTAACAAAAGCTTTTAATAAATTCTTTAATATGTGGACTGATATGTATGTCCAGCAGAAGAACAATCTGGCCCAGCTTTTTAAAGAAGCCACAGAAAGATCAGCAGAAATGCTAATAAAAACCCTGGGTGATGAGAATACCATTTGTTTTCTGACATACTGCTGAATGTTGAACTCAGATTTCTTTTCATGTCCCACAATACTGAGGATTAGCGTGCTCTTCCCAATTATGTTGCCCATATTCCATCTGCTGAGTTTGCTCTTTAGACAGATAAACTGACTTCATGTGCTGTCAGTGTTCACAATGAAGTGGTCTCTTTTGGCCAGCAGTGAGAGATGATGGTTGGTGGCCTGTCCCAGGTAACACAATGAGGTTATGAGAAGCTGAACAGATGTCATACAAGGTAACAGGATAGACAGCAATGCTGTGTTGTCCGATGGAAGGCTGTCTCTGGCAAAGTTCAAGAGAGGTAGATTGAGGGAGGTGCTGGTTAGCAAAGAGAGACAGCAAGGGACAGTGCAGATACTAGAATTCTGGCTTAAAACCCCTGCAGAGTTCACAAAGGTGCTCACTTTGTAAAGTGAAATAAAATATGATTTTAATAGTGAAAGAAGGAAGCCTTCCAGGTGTAGAGCAAAAGTGCATAGTGTGCAGTTTTGAAAAAGTTGATCTTCATGCTCCTTATTTTGCAAAAATGCACATCTCCTCTAGAATGTTCCAAGCGCTGGCAGTTCGACTGCTGTACAGCTGTGATGACCACTAGAGGTCATTCAATGAATAAGAAATAATTCAGCCTCTTGCCTTTCAGTTTGGTGATTATCTGGTTTGGGGGTTATTTGTTTTATTTTGTTCTTTTTCATTAACAACATAAAAAGTTAACTTTACAAGAAAGCTAAGTACTGGATTTCTGAAGATAATTGACTATCCATGTGCTCTATAGGTATATGGTGATTGTAGGTAGACCTAGGTGACTGCTGACATTTTCAGGAGCGCTAGTTAATTTAACTAGACATAGTTAATAGAACTAGAGGTATACCTAGAAACTTGAATACTTTGCTGTGTGCTTTTTTGTGTCTTTAGGTAATTAATACCCTTTAAAAAAATCTGGTCCTAATTCCAATGTTCAAAACTTCAAAAATATTTATCTATATGACAAAAGTCTATTTTCCATATAACTTGGTTTATTTTAAATGTAGGTACTATACAATTTCACCTTGTTGTATCAGTCTGACAGATACAAGGGCGTATGTCTTGTTTATTTAAGCATCAGGAGCAAGACTGATAAACTCTAGATAGAGGAATCACTGGTGAAGCAAAACTAAAGACAGGATAATTTTAAAGGTGATTTCTCTATTCCTATTAAAGTCTTTGTTCAACATGTGAAGAAAACTAATTTTTTTTCTTTCTTTTTCCACAGCTCTGGATGTGACATTATGTGGGAAAAGAAATCTTGTGACAATCTTGTAAATAAGCTAAACCTGGTGGGATCTCTGGGATTTGGAATGGAACGGAAGAAGGTTATCAGGCAGGAAGATGAAGAAAACTGGGAGAAGGATGAGCAGTTACAGCTCCTGTCAGGTGAGGAAAAGATCATAGAATCATAGAATGGTTTGGGTTGGAAGGGGCCTTAAAGATCAACTAGTTCCAACTCCCCTGCCATAGGCAGATGAAGAGATAAGCAGCAGTTCTTACCCTAAAGCCAAAGAAGGACCAGCTCTTCTTAGCTATGATCCCAGTACGAGAGACAAACTGAGAAAGTGAATGGGAACTAACACTGTTTTCTTAGGAATGAGGACATACAGAGGACTTTCACACTTGTCAACAATCCCAGGACATAATGTCCCTAGGACTGTTTTTGCCAAATCACAACTGATGAAAGGGAAGTTCCTTCCAAGAGAGTAGATGGTTTTCAACTAAAGTAAATATACTGTACATAAAGTTTTGCAAAGTAATTTCTAATGTCACTGTGCTATTGAGTTGCTTTCTCACCAGCTACAAGTATTCTAGCCCTTTCTGTTTGCTACTCACTATATACATCATTTAGCTTAATAATAGTTTTTGTCATCAGAACACAAATTTTCTTTAATGAGGAAAGCCCTTTCTCAGAAATATTTGCAATACAATTTCTTTTTCAGTCATTTGATTTGTTGCAAATGGAAAGTGAGCCACTAGAGTGCTTTTCAATAATTTATTGCTCTCAACATGCAAATCCACCTCCTAAGAATAACCTGTTTAGGAGAAAAATACCTCTCTCATCTTGAAAAGATTTTTGGACAGCTAAATAGAGGGTTGTATCACAAGCATACCCACCTGTTGGAAACAACTGTAGCAGCCTGACTATCTGTTTGCTATGACTAATGGGATGAAATTTAACAAGACCTAATGCTGGATTCTGCACCTAGGATGGAGTAACGCCAGGTACAAGTATAAATTCAGAGAGAAGTGGCTGGAGAGCAGCCCCGCAGAAAGGGATCTGGGGGTGCTGGTCAACAGCAGGCTCAACATGAGTCAGCAGTGTGCCCTGGCAGCCAAGAGGGCAAACCATGTCCTGGGTGCATCAAACACGGTATAACCAGCCGGTCAAAAGAGGTGATTATCCCTCTCTGTTCAGCGTAGGTGCAGCCTCACCTTGAGTACTGTGTGCAGTTCTGGGCCCCACAATTTAAGAAGGATGTGAAGGACCTTGAATACATCCAGAGGAGAGCAACAAAGCTGGTGAAAGGGATGTAGGGAATGTCCTGTGAGGAGCAGCTGAGGACTTTGGGTTTGTCTACTTTGGAGAAATGGAAGCTGAGGGGTGATCTCATTGCTCTCTGCAGCTTCCTGAGGAGGGGAAGTGGAGAGCGAGGTGCTCATCTCTTCTCCTTGGTATCCAGGGACAGGACCCATGGGAATGGCTCAAAGCTGCATCAGGGAAGGTTCAGACTGGACATTAGGAAGCATTTCTTTACTGAGAGGGTGGTCAGACGCTGGAACTGGCTTCATAGAGAGGTGGTCAATGCTCCAAACCTGTCAGTGTTTAAGAGACATTTTGGACAATGCCCTTAACAACGCTTTAACTTTTGGTCAGCCCTGAAGTGGTCAGGCAGTAGGACTAGATGATCATTGTAGGTCCCTTCCAATTGAAATATTCTATTCTATTCTATTCTATTCTATTCTATTCTATTCTATTCTATTAAAACCATGGCACATTTTGAGAATGTAACTGTTTACCCCAGGAAATATTTCTTCTAAAGAAATTTTAAGAAAAGTTATTTTAGTTGTCCTTAGCAGTTTTGGCAAATACACAGAATTTCAAGCTGTATTTTTTTCTAAATAGAACTAGCAAGTTCCAAGATAATTTATAAATAGAATATTGCCCACAAAAACTTTAAAAGATGGAAAAAAACATTCTGTATGAAAATGTTACAAGTTACAAGTGTTGTACAAATGCATACTAAAAGATAGATTGGTGAGTTACCACAGAATGACTAAACTTTGAAAGGTAGCTTCACAGGAATCACCACTGAAAAAGTACATTAAAGGCTTCCAGAAGAGTATAGTCTGCCTGTTAGAAAACAGGACAAGGATCATGAAATGCATACTGGAAGGGGAAAAGTAATTTATACATTATACCTCCATTATTTGTTGTTCAGTATCAGATCTTTTGACATAAGTTTTGGAGGAATACCCAGAACTACTAAAGCTATGTAGGTGCTAACCATCCATGAAAAACAAGTACTTTGAATAAGTCTGCAGAATTACTACCTGACTCTAAAGATTTTTGGCTTGTCATTCTGTTTTTTTAATTTCCCATTCTGTAACATATGAATAATCTTTCTTTTTATTGTAGCTACTTAATTTGAGGAAAATGCTTTGAAACCAAAGACTTTTTGTATATCCTATATATTACTATGTCATATATGTTAAATAAAGTTATTCTACCATGGTGGTATTAACTAGTATAGAAATATAAAATGTATTTTGGAGGAGAACACCTCTTGGCCAAAGCTAATAGAGACTCAAAACACATTTCTAGTTCAGTTCATAAGGTGCTTAAATCCAACGACTCAAGAACAGGGAAAACTCTAATCTGAAATATTTAATCAAACTACAGACATTTTCCTAGAGGTTAAAAATTTGGAATTATTTGTCAGATGTGCAAGTCTGAAGCAGCTGTAACTGAAAGATTTTCTTAAAGACTTCTCTAAGGAACTTCGAACTCTTATTTTCCCAGAATAACTGCTTTAATCTGCAATGGGATGCATTGCAAGCTGTCTTGGTGACGCTTCACACAAAGAATTGCTCCCTTCTGTGGCCCCCCTTCTGGTTCGTAGTGGCAGCAGCAACAGTTGGTTGGTTGGCTAGTTTATTAACAGCTAACTTGGTTCCCAAGTAGCAACCTCTCACTTCAGCGCCTTGGACAGATTCTCGTGTCAGCCTGACTTTACTGTGGCTTTGGTTAGAGAAAATTTGATGCAGGGAACAGCCTGTGAAGTGTTTTTACACGGATCTCTCACTGACTTAAGTTAGAACAGATGATCAGTGCACTTAATCAAATCAAAAGGAGCTGAAGGTTTTAGCCCTTTTTAAGAGGCTTTCAGCCCAGTAGCTAACAGGATCAACCTCTAAATGCTAGAGTAATCGTTTATTTCCTTTCATTCCTTTTGATGTCTGAGAACAATACTCTTTGCTTTGCTGACAAACACACCAGCAAAATTGAAATAGGAGAAAAACAACCAAAAATGCTGACAGTTTAACTATTCTTTCCTGTGGGCACAGTCAGTTTGGTCAGATCCATTTATTTAGTCACCTCGACTCCTGTCTGTGTCCTCAAAAGTTCTCTCTTATGTCTATAAACAATGTAAAAAATGGGAGGGAGTGTTTTATAAAGGTCTCTGAAACATAGACCTTTCAAACCTTTTCAACTTTGCAATCTCATTGGAGAAATCCTTTGAGTCACTAGAGGTCCCTAACCATAGAACTAAAGGAGATCACAAAGGTCACGCCCGGAAAAAGGTCTGGAATCGTTGTTACTGTCTGAAAGAGACTGCACAATCTCTTGGGCAAACTCTTCAGTGAGCAGACCAGATGGGATTGCATCCAGAATCTGACAGTCTATTCAGTAACTTCAGATAATGTTTTGATGCTGATACCTGTCTGCTCAGCAAAGCTTCAATTTTGAACTGGGGGAAGAAATCCTGAAAAACATAGCCCCAAGAATGATGCCTTGGAGGCCTTCAGAACGTGACATATTGAGGTGGGAGAAGAGTAAAAAGAGCTCCTTTCATCGTTATGTGAAGAATGGAGAGAGAAAAGGAGGCAAAGAAACTAGGAGAGCAGCTATATGTCTGGTGGGAAAGTTTTTCTGAAATGTCAGCCTGTAAAATGTCTCAGTAAGAATGAATCATTACTTCATGAGCACTGTAAGCATGTGTCCTTATCATGAATCTTTCTTTGTTGTAGTATCATTCTGCCATAAACACTTCCAATCATATCAGGCTTTCTCCCCAATATCAAATGGTTCATTTAATGTAGAATCCAATCAGATAAATTGGATGACTGTTAAACATTGTCATGAATATACTGTGTCTATGTGAAACACATTTGTACTCATGTACCTATTATAAGGATTTAAGTAATCTGTCTGGTTATGAACTGTGTTTACCTTGGACTTAAAAAATATTGCTTGTAAGCCCATATATAATTTCTTTACCTGCATTTTGAAGCAGAATTCCAAGAAAGGACACTTTCTTGTCTGCAGCAGGAGAAAAGGATGGGGCATTTAAGCTACATATCACCTGGTTCCAGAAGTGATAACAAAGACATCTTATGGAAGAGGGGCTGAGATCTTAATAAGAACTAAGCTACTTGGGCATTTTCACCCAAAGCAGTTAGAGCAATTGCAGGAAGGAGTCCTGTCACGTTGAACAGATAGACTTCTAGTGGTTTGAAAGAAAAAAGCATATTGCATTTAGATACTGTTTTCTAACCAATAAATCTGCTACCCTGTAAGTAAAGACAGATCATATTTTAGTTCTTTTGCCACTCACTAAGTCTTTGCCTTCACATCTATGTATGCCCAAAGAACTAAAACATAGCCCAAAACGCCCATTCAAATCGAATTCTTCTTGAAAATGTACTTAACAAAGGAGCCTGAAGAGTCAACAACAGGCACAGGAGTCAGTTTGTTGAACTGTATGTTCAGTTTCAGAAGGGAGCATTAAAGTTTGCACCTCACAATTCAAACACAAATGAAGCACCTGGAGTTTCTTCAGACTCCAGAAGCTTAACACATACCAGGCCCAGTGGACTGGGAGCAAACAGCATAATCTGGTAAGTGTCCAAGGGGCAGACTGACCTGGTTTGTGGCAGCATTAACTCATGTATTACATTGCATTTCATTTAGTCATGAAAGATGTGGCTGCAGTTTGTTCGGCATTTGTAAATCCTTGTAACGGTTATGTCTGTATATGGCCTTTAAAATCCACGGTTTAATATACATTCACTTATATGTTAATTCATACAAAGGATTCAAGTAATGTTCAAGAGAATGCCTAAAAGTAATTAGAGAAATCTTAGGAGATTCATTATTGTGATGAATAATTTTTCATCTTAACAGTATTACTCAGAGTTGGATTGTAATGATATAAAATAGAGCCATGCAGGAAAAAGAATGTTTCAACAGTGTGCTTTTGTTCTCTAGAAAATTGTGCTGCAGAATCATCTTTCAAGATGTTATGAGAGAATGAAAAATAAAGCTCACAGTAATTTGAAAAAAGAGAACTTCTGAATAGGAAGGACAAAGAAACAGAACGGAAGAAGTTAAATGAGGTAGAAAACAAAGAAAGCTTTGAATTTGTAAAGCAAGGTGTACCTCTGGCAGAATCATCACCGTATTCATATCCCAATTTTCCTTTATACAAAGCCTCCCATTTCAATGTTCTGTTAGTCTGGAAATCAAAGCAGATGATCAAGATGAAATTATTTGAAATGCAGGCATTCATATATAGAGTCATCCTTTCAAGAAAATTGTTCTTCCTGAGTAAATTTTGGAGACAAACGTCAGTGCTCCATAAACATCACTGCAATGCTTCCAGTGTTTACATATTCACTGATGATTTAGGGTGATAAACACCATGGTTGTTTTGACTAGAAGAAATGGTTACATCTAGGTTTAGCTTACCACAATCTATATACCTCAATCGGCAGTCAATCAACAGAGTGCTACCTAAAGTCAATCTACAGTACAGAGGGGAAGAAGCATGAGGATTTAGTTGGTTAGGTTCTAAGCCAAAATCCTTCTACATAGACCTCTGACTTCAGTAATTTACCTAAATAATTACATTGAGTACCTTGAAGTAAGGCAGCATTAAACTCCCTCTCTGTAGGAGCTGGGCAGCGGAGCAGAGTGAAGAGCATGGTCTTATTACTAGAGTAAGATAGAAAATTGCCAAAGGACTATTTTATCCATATTTCAACAAACTTTTTTTTTTGGGGGGGGGAGGGTGGTGTCATGTAGAATTTTGTCATAGAAGGGTAACCTGCAATGATCAGGGGAAGGGTCATGACAGGAAATACAGCTATTTGTTGTGTATTTTAGCATTTATGATTTCAAACTCCTCCAGTTAACCAAAACTACAGCTCAGAGATGGAAATGAAGTTCCTTCTAACTGAATAATTTTAATTTTGCTTATTAAGTTTCTCTTTAACATTTAGAGCATTTTTACTGCTTTACTAAAATTCTTTGATTTAGGGACAGTCTCTTCACAGCAAACTCATTAGACTTTGTTTCAACTCACATTGATTTTAGTCCCTTAGCTTGGTAAAGTTTTCGCTTGACTTCACCCAGGACATGGTTTCAAAGCTGCACATGAACAGCTGGCTACCTGCTGTGGGGGTAGCTCCATGTGATCCTGAGCCTTTGTGCTCAGTCCCTTTGATCTGGTTACACTGACCTGTACCATAAAATTACTTCATTTCTTGCTGCCACTCACATTCACCTTGCCTCATGTGCCTGGAACCATGTCCATCTACTTGCATTCTAAATATTTGTCTATACATACAGTTTTTCAGCAGAGTTATAGTGACCAGTCCCCAGTGTGTGGAGACAGGATTTACCAGCAGAAGTTCTTGTTTCTGAGTCTGGCTTTAGCTACTGGCTGTTCTCTTCTGATTTTTTCTGTTTTGGTTTTGTAGAGCTAAAAATGAATGGGGGGGAAGGGGAGGCTTTGTGGAACCTGTCATTATGGCACTCAGTGAAAATTGCACCAGATGAAAGCCTAGAGCAACTATTGTGGGAAACCACATCAAGAACCACTCTGTGTATATTTACACAGCAGCCTATAAAGTTTTATTCTGATCTGACATATGAGTATGTCCTCCATAATCTTCCTGTGTAATTTGAAATTGTAAAGTACAGTTTAAGGTATCTTTTTTAGCTCAGAGAACACTTTCTTCTCAGAGAATTTCATAGGTTGGTTGGGAAATTTCCCAGAGATATAACTAAGGAGAGATGGGCTAACCTGTCAAAAATAGAAGAAAAGAAGAGAAAAAAAGAGAAAACCAAGATAAGCAACTTACACATTTGTCTTTTAAACAATCTCTGTGTCTGTTTGTGTATATCAGGGAAGTGTAGAACCTGAACCTTTGTATTAAACCGAACTATAAACCCAGTAACTTCTTCTCGACAGATACTATGTCATGAGAGGGCTCAAGGCACAATGTTGGCTGCCAGATCTTTCATAGAGAAGAACAATTTGTTCGACATGTAGAACACAAACAAACTTCTCACAGAGTTTTCCCCTGCTCTTTAAACAATGCAAACTTTTATTTACTTAGAAAATGTAATTGAGATCCAGCAGGTGGTTTTCCATGGCTTCATACTGCATAAGCTTTGCAGCTCAAAGAAAAAAAAGAGCAACCATCTTGTTCTGAGATGACACAGTGATGTGTCTTCCGACTGAAGGAAAACATGGGATCAACAGTCCCCATACAAAACAACTCAAGCACACTCCTCCACACTCCATGCATGTCAGTATCTATACAATTTGGAAGGTTTGGATAATTTCCCTTTTGCTCCTCACTTCAGCCTCACCCTTTCCATCTAAGACTGCAATTTTCAGGCCACTGGCTTGAAAGGCTCTGTTGTAGACCTAACATTTATAGCAACCCTTGTGATATATCTAGACAAGACTGCCCTCTTTTCAGAATCTGTAGTCTCTCACTTCAGAGCTCACATTTGAAGCCCTTCATTCATTGTGGTTTAAAAAAACTTTGAAGCAAAATGCACTCTTTGGCAACAAGGAAACCCACAGGTTTCTGGCCCTTTTGATCAATCTGTCTGATGCGTAGGCAAGCAGAGGCCTTCATCTTAATAGGCATGTCCCTGAAATAGCAGACATGGTACACATTGACCACCTATTTACATTTCAGGAGATCACTAACCGAAACAACCCAACAATTAGGAGACACTGTTTTCAAAGATGCAGAATAAGCTGCTGCATTTCCTTGAATACCACTGTTAAAAAAGGAAGGTATCAGACCAGTGGAGCTTTCTTTTCGGATGCTCTGGCTTCAAGAGAAACAGCTCCAAAGTATCTGTGGCCAAGGCTTTGTCCTATGAGTGCTAAGAGAGTAAGACAGACAAATATGGGAGAGTCATAACCTAGTGGGAAATATGAAGGCCTTCCGTATTTCCAGATAAATGGTCAAACTTTAAACCCTTGCTTTACAGAAATTCTAAGTTGAAGTGCTTTCTTTACTAAACAAAAATCAGATTTCTCTGGAGTCATTACTTGGTATGCTAAATGACTTCGTTTATAGCAGATGTTGCAAAGTAAAGTCGAGTTCCCTACGCAAGGAGCAAGAGTTCAGATTCCTTCTTGAAATTTTCGCAATTCTCCTTCATGATCCCTTTCTACAGCATAGGGCAAACAATGAAATTACTGTTTCATCCCAGAATGGCATTTTTTAAGTAATTTTGAGATGGCTGTTGTAAGGATCTAAACCAGAAGTTTTATTTTTCACATTAAAATAAAGGATATAAGGACAACAGTTTCGGATGCCTTAGAGATTTCAACTCTGCAGTGCTCTGCCAACATGAAAAAATTCAATTTCAAATATCTGTTACGCAGTAGGATTTGTACCATTCCTTATGGGAATATCCTGATCTTTGTTTTCGCTTGTGCCCTCTGCAAATTCTGACAACATTCTCCAGAATGCTGGTCAGTCAGAACACTGTATAGTTGATGCATCTTTCCTGTTTTGGTGTAGATACAGGAAAAACATCATGCGTTAATTATGAAATATATCTGAGAAGGACAAGATAATATAAACAACTGAAAAAAGCATATGACAGAGAAGAATGATTCAGACCAAACTGATTAGTAATTGTTATGGTAAATCACAGTGACTTCTAACAACCAAGACAAGGAAAAACAGGCATTTCAGCAATTAACTTAAATGAGATACAGTTACAGTGAAGCGCCTCCTTTTATTCCCTAGTTTAGATACAACCCTTGTGGATTTGCTGACCGTTAGGCAGATAGCCAAATGAGTCCTGGATAGTTGTTGCTTTAGGCACCTCAGTTCTGCTCCTAATACCACAGTACTCCTTACCAAGCTTAATTTTAGAATGACAAAATTTTAAAAAAACTGTTACTTTGCCTGAAATGGTGAACTGAAAAGCAGAGGGCTAGTTAATTAAGTGATCAAGGCAAATATTGTATCACAATTACTAAAGATTAGCAAAGAGAGTATGGGGAGAGAAGAGGAAGTAACAAAGTAAACTATAACCATATTAAACTGACTACAAGGTTTTAAAACACACAGCATAGGAAAGAACAATTAACACATCAAGGTAAGTGGAAATTTGAAACAGCAAAGAGTAAACAATCATTTTATGTGAAGCAGACTATATGAGATCTACCTAGCTGCCTTTTTTCAGATAAAACCAACTTCTTTTCCTAGTTAAAATAAGCCAAATAAGCCGAATTTTGATGTGCCTTATTAAACCATTTATACATTAGCCCAACAAAAATTAGCCCCCAGTGGGAAAAAGGCTTCACTGTGAGAGAAAATAAGAATTTAGAGGTAGGAAATGAACTGGAATCAGATCAAAAATACAGAGAAAACCACAAATTCCTTGGTGTTGGATGGATTGTACTATCTTCACTGCCAGGGCAAATATACAAAGATTCAACCTGTTGCATTGAAAGGGGAAGTGTATGTTTGGAGGAAAGTTACCAGCAGAATTCTCTAGGATTAGTTTGGAGACTAAAAATAGCATATAGTATCATAGCTAATTTTGGTACAGCGTAAGTGTGTGCTTATGACATTTTCTGATGACAAAGTCTGGAGGCAGTGTCAAACTAGAAAAGGCTTGGAATATCATAAAGGTCATTGAACTTCAGTTACTGGAAGGGGATGAGGTTAAAATGTACAAAGTGCAAGGTTGTACATGTTTGAATTAATAACAGGAATTTTCTATTACCAGCTAATAGGTCACAGTTTAGAAAAGACATGGGTAAAAAAACTAGTATATTCATCTGTTGCAGCAGAACTATGTACTAGTGCGGAGATGAAGCTATGAAACCCTCCCCACAGTTTTCCTACAGACAGGCAAGTGTACAGCCTATTACGTAAGAATTTGTTATGACCTTTTCTGAAGTAATGTAAAATGGGTGACAATCTCGATAGAGGAGGCTGAAAGTATTTACCTTATTTGGCTTATTACCTTATTTCCTTATTTAAAGAAAATCTGAGAAAAGGTTTATAATTGCTCTCCAAATAGACTGGGGATAAAAGAGGATAAGAGAAACACTGAAAGATACTTAGTAGAATTCAGTATCAGCGTAAGATCACCTGAGAAATTGCCATGAAAATTTATCATGGAGATTAGAAAAGTTTCCAACTGTCAGGGACATAAAGCTTCCCAATAGCAGTATGGAGGCAAAAACCCCAAACCCATTTTAAGATGAAAGCTTAATAAATTTACAAATGGGATTATATGATCTGTTTAACTGCTGCAGGAAGGAACTAGACTCCATACTCCATGACATTTTTTCTGATCCTCTGTTCTATTTAGAAAAAAAAGCAGATGAGAAGGCTTAAGCAATGAAGGAAGCAAAAGGCAACAAGAAGATTTCAGTCCAAATATAAAGGAACAAAATTTAAATGAAATGCAGCTGTGAACTGATCACCTGGACCTAGGTTAGCTAGCAATAACGCAAACTCTCTTACTTGAATTTTTGGGAAACATTACTATTCTGTTTCTTTTACAGCATACCCAGCTGCTCTTACAACTACAGTTCTGGGATGTTTCCAAAGGTGCTGTGGGAGATAGATTTGTGTCCTCTCTGAGCGGTTCTACTTTTGTTTCTGTTATAGCAAATGAGGGCCTATACTGATAGTCCAGAGCCAGGACCTCTTTTGGTAAGGCTCCTGTATACCCCCCAAAACCCACACTTTGCTCCCCGGGGATATTCCCTATGTAGCAATAGCTTTCAAGTCTTAGCCTGAGAGTGTTTGGCAGAATGGAAAGGAGATCCTGTAATTCATGTACCTATGACACAACTGCACAAACCTGAAGGTTTTGTTTGCCCTAAAGCTTAGCTGTTTTTGCCAAAAAGAACAGTTAGCCCAATAAAAAACAATGCTTTTTATAAACCTTGCCTTAAGCATCTTGTAAACAACAGTGGAACGTCAAAACCTAAAAGCAGTTCTTGGACCACTTTATTTACGATGGAATCAATTTTCAAAAGTCTAAATAAGGTAAATCGTAGCCATTTTTTCACCCCGTCTTGGGTTCTGCATTTTGGTGCCCTCGTTTGGCTGGATGCTCGTCTCTGGTTATAACCAACTGCCACAGTTGCACTGCCGCCATCACTGACAGTTACTGGATTCGTTGCCTTGCGATAGCCGTGCCCTCACTGGAGCAACCTGCCCTTGAACAGTCTTTTCTCCTGTCTGCCCAGCATGGGTGATCCCAGGGTATGCATTTGGGATTCATTCTATTGTCCCAAATCTGGGTTCTTTCAGTCCAGCAAGATACACAGAGGCGAGATAGCTGTTTATTTGACATCTGCGCAGAGATGGGTGCCAGGTGGAAACTCCACAAAGCTAGCACAACTTGGCTTATACACTGCAAGCTTTTATATTTTACAAAAATTGGCATACTATACTTATCAGCGGCTCATGATTTCACAATAAACTCCTATTGGCCACTAATAGTTTCACTTCAAATTAAAGGCATGGTACATTCAAAAATAACTACACATGCTCAGTGAGTAGGGGTCTCTTCTAGGAGGCGTATAGCTTAAGATTTGGAGGTGTGGTTTCCACATTATAATAAGCTAAGTTCACCTAAAGGACACATACTTTTTATTACCAATGCTTTGTAACAAACAGCAGCCTTGCCTTGCCAATGCTTTGTAACAACCAGCAACCTGCTGGGACTGTTTATTTTGAGGAAGAGGAGGCTGAGGGGAGACCTCATCACTCTCTACAACTATTTGAAAGAACACTGTAGAGAGGTTGGTGCTGGTCTCTTCTCACAGGTAATTAATGACAGAACAAGAGGGAATGGCTTCAAGCTCCAACAGGGTAGATTTAGACTGAACATTAGGAAAGAATTTTTCACAGAAAGAGTGGTCGGGCATTGGAATAGGCTGCCCAGGGAGGTGGTTGAGTCACCATCCCTGGATGTGTTTAAGAGCCGTTTAGATGTGGTGTTGGGGGATATGGTGTAGGGGAGAACTTTGTAGAGTAGGGTAGATGGTTGGACTCGATGATCCCAAGGGTCTCTTCCAACCTAGACAATTCTATGATTCTTGCAGTTTTACTGGAATGCCCCAGTTCTCCCAAGTTAGGTTCCTCATGTCTTCTTGCTGTGTACAGGCTAGCACAACAGATTTGTTTTCTTTGATCGCCCAAGGTCTTTTCTCCCTTAGCAACATCTTATTTGCTACGCCTTCATCAATTTGGGCCGGTACCTGCCTCAGGCCAGAGCCTTCCGCAGCGGCTCCGAGGGGGCAGCTCTCACCTCCGGGGGCCCTGGGGCCTGGCCGGCGAGTCTTTCCGCCCGCCTCTCACTCAGGCCTCACCCCTCCCCCCCCGCGCTCCGGGCCAGACGCCTCTTGTCACCGGCCCCTGCGCCCGGGCAAGTGCGGGAGGCCTCGGAGGTAGTCCCGACGCTGGGCTGGCGGGGCCAAGGTCGCTCGTTGGCGAGCAGAAATCGCGGGCTGCCGCGAGCGGAGGCCCCGGCGNCCCGGCGGAGAGCAGCGGCCGGGGCGGAGGGGCTTTGGGCCCGCCACGGCCTCGCCGGGGGCCTGAAAGCTCTGCCCGGGCGTGGGAGGGAGCGGGCCGTGGGGATGGTGAGTGGCAATCCCAGCGCCTCGGGGAGGACTCCTATGTCGCTCCTATGTTGTCCCCAGGCAGGAAAACCTCACCCTTTCCCTCTTGTTTCTAGTTAAACCCTCCAATTCAAAACAAAGCAGCCCCCTTCTCCCCACAAAAATCGGCAAGTTTATCCATGACTCCTCTCCGTGCGTTCCTGCAACTTGCGCTTTTCCACAAAGACATTTCGCTGTAAGGTCATGGCTTCAGGTGGTCTCTTCGGGCAGCCAAACGGGCAGGCTGTGCTTTTATTTTAAGGAGAAGTGGGGAAAACATTTGATTACAAAGGATACTCAAACAGGCCTCTCTAATTTCTTCCCGCTTTAGGCTACAAATATAGCTGAAGATTACAAAGGGTTGTAAAGTAAATACCAAAAGACAACATTTACAATTTTCCACACAGCTACACCCTAAACCAATAATATATGGAAATCTGTCCAAAACTTTGAAGTGCTATTATAGTTTGTTACGTGACAAAACACTGGGGTTTCTATGTATTTATTTAGCCACCTACCACTCCCTCACCAAGTTTTTAAATCCATTTGTTTGCTATATAGAAAAACATAATATTAAGGGGGGTTGTATTTTCAAGTTATTTGTATTACAAAAACATTAAACAAAAGTAAATTCATGCTAACAATGTATCTTGACTTGTACTTGCACGATAAAATCAAGATCTGCTTTTAATCTATTTTGGGGGGTGGGGGGAGGAAGCCTTTGATCTGATACACCTATTTTCTCCTTAATTATTTTCCTCCCACTGGATGTTTTTCCTATGATTCTAGCAAGAAACTTTTTCAAAAGTAATTTTGACCTTGGATCCCATTAAATAAACAAAACAAAACACAAAAAGACAGATTAGTAGTAGTATTTGTGCTCATTTGGGAGCGCATTGAAGGCAGCAGTTGGTACAGATGATCTAATTTAACCAAATGATGTAATAAAGCAATACTGAGGATTAGGAAGATTTCCTTTCCCTATTTAAATTCTCTATCATCTGGATTATAGTGCCTCGTGCCTTTCAAAACCAGATTCTATTATTGCAGCTGACAGAATTATATCTGAAGACCAATTTTTTTTTTTTTTCATTAGGAATTTGTCAGGTTGCACTGCCTACTTTGTGTTTTAATCAGTTTTTTCCAAAGTGTATCCCATTTGCAGTTCTCTGTGATGTACCCAACCTAAGCCAAATTGTGGTCTTGCTTCAGATAGACATCCTACATTGTGATTTCACTTTAGAGCATTATCGGCATATTTAGTATGAGTTAAATCTCAGATCTGTTCTCGTATACTTTGGTCTACTGAAGTTTATGGAAACACCTTAATGGATCTGAATTATCTCAGCCAGGTGCTGGCTGAAGGATCAGGATGCTTATTTCTCAGGAACAAATGATAAACTTTTCCAATAGGAGTGGACTTGATATTAACCATGTAACGCCGCTTCTCTCCTTTGCTACATTTATAAGAAAGCCAGTCGGTTTATATGGGAAAGCTTGAGTAGAATCCACTGAAGTCATGTGTAGTTTGGCAGCTACGGATTTGAGGAAAGCTAAAAGAAAACATTTGGTTTAAACACTGGATTGCAGTGGTGTGTTCTTGGAACAAGAACAAAAATATTTTGCCATTAAATGAAAATATTTTTAATTACAGGAGAAACCACAGAGTCTGTGATGCCTGTTTGAACCACTGTGTCTACAGAAATGCATTAACAGTAAATTTCAAGTGTTCCCATCAGATGGCTACTATGCATTGGATGGGATTATTAGTGCAAGTAATTCTGCAGTACTATATAATAAGTTCTTCCTAATATTAATAGAAGCTATGTTGCCTCATTTTAAACACTTCTGACAATTACTCAATCATCTATGCATCTAAAATTTGTATTATGCATCTAAAAATTATTCAAATCCTAGTGCTGTATGCATAGGTGTGTACCAGCATTGATAGATATGTGCTCACACTGTGAGATAACTGGAGATGGAAAGTGTAAGTTGTGTGAATATGCTACAACCTTTTTTAAAAAGGAGGTATATATAGGCAAGCTAACTTGAAATTTAGTGTTTCTGCAATGGAAAGTTGCAGCTAGCAAAGAGCATACAATTTCTCTCTTCTGTAATTTTAGATAAGAAGAGAGTAATACTAAACCAGTTAAAACCACTAAGCCAACTGCAATTACTGAAGTAATTTACTGAGATTACTCAAGAGCATAAGTGTGGGTACTTGTGAATGTGCCATAGGATTTATCATACCCACAAGCAGTTCTCACCTCACCTCTCAGTTTCCAAGGAACAGAGTAGAATTTTCCAATAGTACTGCTTTCCCTATACTGTGTATGTATTAGGCTCAACACTGACTTAAGGGAATTATGGCATGCTACTAATACTGCATATCAGTTCACCGCCTAAAATTATTGAGGAATATTTGAATTTTAGTAACTGTAGCAATGAAGAGAAAACCTACATGAAGTGGAAAGAAAGGCTTCAGGAACAATATTGTCCATATGTCTTTCAGTGTTCTTTATTGATACCCAAAGAAGGTAGTTTTTTGAGATGCAATACTCCCCCAAACACTGATCCAGCTTAAAAGCTTCTTTACTTGATCATCAGTGCAGCCAAAACATTATATGGTGTGTATGTGCAGGCTGCACCACTTTAAGAACAGTCAAGAGAAATGGTTTGTGTTGGTTCTTTGAAAAACGCCACTGACAGCAATCCAGATTGTAAGAGTCTCCTCCCAATACCAAAACCTGAGTGGGTACTACAGACTGTGAGGAAAAAAAATAAGGCTAAATTTGAAATGAGAGATTGTTCATTACTGTTCACTAATTTCAGTGACAGATTATTTTAAGTTGAAGCTGTGCCTCATGGCCTCTTTCAGGACACAGAAAATAAACTACCTTTAACATGTTCTTCAGAGAACCCAGGTCTGTCTGATAGGGTAGGATTAATCTCATTTAACTTTAGCTGGGTATGTATCAGAACTGAGCTAGTAGCCTGCTCTTCTTCTATAGTTACAAGAAAGAGAAGGGAAATGATTTATCCAAGCTGCTTTTGAATGGGGTGAGTTAATTTCTGTCTTTTTACATTGGCTAAAGAAAGCCTACATGACTTTCAGTAAATTCCAAAGTTTTAGAAAGCCAAACCAGACAAGATGAATTTCATAGTCTGCAACTTGGCTGCATTTCTTTCATATAAAGATTAACAATTTTGGAGCACAGCTTTAATCTTTCAAGAGTTAGCTGCATAAATGTATGTATATAAATAAATATCTAATAATAAATATTTAATATGTAAATCTTTAGGGGTTTATAGTGAAGAATATGTGGAATCAGACAATCCAAGGGAAGTTTGCAATAGGACATTTAAGTGTTGATCAACATAAGGTTGATCTATTTTTATCTTTATAAATGTGATCTATCTAAAGGCAAGTTACATGGGAGTTTAAGGGGCAACTAAAAAATAGTGGGCTTTATATTGTAATTATTAACATAAATTTTAATGGTCTCCTCCCTCTTTACAGGTATTTCTGGACATGCTTCACTAAAATGGAGGGTAAGTAAATACATCTGCATTTGGTATAGAGTAGTAAACTGAAATCAAACAGTCTAAGCTGAACTCAATTTTCCATCATCTAATCCATTTACCGATTCAACTGCACAGCTTTAATTATAGTAACATGATTTGTAATATGTTAAAGCAGTAGGAAAGGCTATGCTAGATCTGGAGCAACACATAACAAGAAAGTAGAAAAAAAAAAAGGAACAATCCAGGTTTTACTTGTAGACTCTAAACTCTAAAATATACTCTCCATAGCACAAATTAAAGTCCTGGAATGCCTTGAGTGTTTCCTGAGAAGTTAATGGTGTTAAGGCATCTTGAGAAACACCTTTAAATCCAGCTGGTTTTACATGCTTTAGCATGTAATCCCTTTACAGTCATCAGGGAGTAATTCTGCTTCATATGTGAGATTTTTTTCTCATTGATATACTTAACCTAATCCTCCAATGTCTTATATGCTATGGAAAGTGAACAGAAAAATTGCTATATTGGTAACTGAAGTCATATATGTTGTAGAGCTGTAGAGTTATGTCTGCAGTGTTTTGAAGAGAAACTCAAGCTAGATTCAAATGAACTAGCTTGGCTACTAGAAGCAGCGTAGCCATGGCAGCAAGCAGTTCAGTGTCAGCTGTAAAATCAGCCTGTAAAGGTAAGTAAATATTTGGACAACTTGCTGGCACAGAGTTCTTGTGCTACAACAGTTACACTACTTAGCTATTTTATGTGCTGCTCAGGATGACCTTAGCCTAAGAACACAGCATAGCTGTACCTGTTGGCTGCTCAATGCCTTGCACAACAGGCTTGGAAGCACTCATGAAATGAAAAAGAAATGAAAAACCATACCCGTTCCTTATGAGTATCTGTGTAGTAATCTCTTAGTCAAAAACGTTAGATTGTAACAGATGCTTATTCCTAGTCTTGAGCTGTCAGTACCTTTTCCCTCCCCGGTACTCAAGTATCCCACATTATAGAGGAAGTGATAATAATTACCAGTCTATCCAATGAATATTACCAGTTCTTGTATGTATATCTTTTCTATAAACAATGTGTTTACATATTCATCTAATTATTCAGGTGACCACTTTACAAACTTATTTTTGTTTCTGTACTGTTAAACTGAAGAGTCCAAGAAGACTAGTGACTTTGGCCAGTACTGTTTCAGGGTGCCCGCTGTAGGCCCGATTCCATTCTTCTTGAAAATTGCAAACCTGGATCATATCACTAAGTTGCTTTGTAGGGCAGCCCCTACGCAGGGCAATACACCTGTGGTAAGACACTATTCAATGTGTTGAAGAGTGTTAGTCTCAAGCCTCTAGGACTGATCGTTTAATATCCACATGGTTTTGTTTCCTGCCCTGAAACAACATAAGCAGGCTAGCACTTCTGGGGCAAAGAGATATCCCATTAAGGTGCCTTCTGAGGCCTGTTATCTAAACTTACTCTGCGCCACTGCTTTTATATTCAGTGTCTGATGGTGGCTTTTACATGGTGATTGAGGTATTATTAGCAACCGAATGATTGTTAGAAATCACTATAGCTAAGCCAGCTGACTTTACAATTCTTCTGCCCTTAAAATGGATTTCAGTAAAGGTTTTTTTCTAGAATCTAATTTGGTTTAGACATGAATAATTTACAGGCTTCTTTTACGAGACACCACAAAGGATCAATACAGATATAAAACATACCCACTACTGTATACGCCAGCTATTGCAAAATGCCACACTGTTCTTTTTGCAGAACAAACTGCAAACATATGCACCAATTCAATACAGATTATTTTCTTTAATTCGTACAAGCTATCCATTATTTCAGTAGCTAATCGTGATTTTTAGTTGTTTTATCTCTCTTCTAATTACAAAGTCAGATACCAACAAGAAAGAAGTTGCTTTTCAGTGCTCAGCTTAGGGAACAATAATGGCTATTAGTTTCTCAAGGTTTATTTCTATTTTAAATCTGTGTACATATGCTAATAGTTAGAACCTGTGGTTCCATAATGGGGGTAGCAAGGTGTTTGATACACACATTTTGTCATATTTATGCTTATATGTACTTATACGCAAAAGAAAATTGGACATCAGTAAATGTGGTTATTTAGATGGCCTGTATTTATTTGGCTCTACGATTACAAATAGGCAGAAAAATGCATAGAAATGCCTTTGTCTGTGAACATCTAAGTTCTGCAAAGTACATAGGTCTGTCTTTATACTGTTATAATTAGGCTTCAAAAATTAATATTGATGTGAATGATGATAGCTGGCTCTGTCTAGAATAATTTGGATTTGATTTGAAAGTTCTACATTTGAGACATAGGTTTTGTAACTGAACAATTCACATAAATAGAATTCTTGAGAATCTAGAATACAGCAATGCCCTCATATATAACCTGAAAATTTAATTGACATTAATATCTAACTGGAATCTAGTTGGTTAATCTCAAAAAGTGGACAGAAACCAGTGTAAGTGGTTAGCTGCTGTAAACAGCACCATCTTAAGATAGATCACATTTACCACACACCCAGCATTCATGGTTTTTACTGTGAAACCTCAACATTTTTTTCTGGAATATGTATATGCAGAGTTTACCACCCACCAATACAAGATAACATCATAGTCAAGATTTGCCTGGTTCCAAAAATAGCATAAAATATATTTTTGTTTAACTTCTTTAAGTTTGGAGAAAATAAATATTTAGAAATTAAGCTTAGTTTATAATCAAAACATAAATTTTGCCAAACTCCCAAGTCTGACAGGTTTTACTAGTTCTTGCCTTCAAGTTTCAGTGATGAAACAACACAGAATTTATCCTTGGGGTAAACAGTTTGTATGGTGTCGAATATGTGACTATGCTGAGTATAATACAAACCTACCCTTCCCCAGGTCTGGCCATTATTGTTTAAATTTAAATAACAAAGTAATATGCACCTACACTTTCATTTGACCTTGGCTGCCGTCAGTGTTTTAGACCACATTGCTCTGCTGCCTCTGCTCCTAAGAGATTCTCTAGTGTGTTTTATATTCTGCATTAAAACTAATGTTACCCAGCTGCCCTTATAGGGGATATTCTTCTGTATAATACTGGAATGACTCAGCACTCCCAGTGCAGGTCTTACAACGTAGGCAGCTACTGTTAGGATCTAGTGATGTGTCTAACTTGTACTTTTTCCTTTGAAACTTAAAAATGTCCTTCAGAATCATTTGTCAATTTTACCTCTCTCCATTCCCATTATCTATAGTGGAGGGAAAAATTTAAAAAACCCAACCTCACTTCTTTTCACTTGGAATAGTTCAGTTTCATTTGCAATGTCAGCAGAGAAGTGCATGGCTTTGGAAGGTATTAGTTAACTTCCTTTTCAATGTTAGGGGTTCAGAAACACCAGCAGCTGTAGCAACAGCGGCACTGATAGCAGACTGCTACTGGCAGTGGCAGCTCTTCTGTCCCTGTCTTAGATTCTGCATCATTTTGAAATAACTCACTGACCAAGAGCAGTGCACTTACCACAGACATTCCCACTGGAAACTCCTATTCTAAAGACAGAGCAGAAAGTATGACTTTTGATGTGCCACACCAAAATAAAGAATGCTACATTTTTTCTCTACTAAAAAGACTATAAATATTTTCAAATACTAGATATGATAGGACTAGAAGAGTCTTGAATTTACACTGCCATAGTCTGGTAGACCTTCAAGAAGCTCCTTATGTTTCACTTCACCTATGATAAAATGTATTAAATATCTCTACTGCTGCAGTGTGCTAGACCACCTTCTACTAGGTTAGTTACATTCGATGCATATAAGTTTGCCAAGTATTGTTTCTTGAATAACATGGATAAACAATTTCCTACATTTTCCAGTTGCAGTGGTGCATAAAAGAAATATAAGAAAATGTTTTAATCATTATTAGGCAAATGGACAATTCTTGCACAGACTACTAATACATCTTTTAGTTGTCGTGAAGTTGGATTCTGCTGTGTCTGTTCTGTTGTGATATTTTAATCTTTTCATAGTTGATTTCCTTTCCATGTTTGTCCTTATTTATTAATTATTGCCTCATTTTGTTCTAGCATACTATGCTTTCTGTTTCTATATCAATATATGCAGATTTGCATCTTGGGAACGACCCTTTTTAGGCACTGTGGCACATGTCTCTAATATTTAGCTAACTTCCACATACTTCAAAATGCAGTGCAAGTGGTAGCTCAGCTTCAGAAGTGGGCCATAATATCGTAAACCATGATGGACGTACATTTGTGGCAGTGTTTCTATTAGTGCAAAAGCACCTGATCACCTAACTGTGAGGATCACGTGGACAGAAGAGTTCAACATGTCATTTGCCATACATTGGCCAAAAGCAATGGGTAGAAGGAGGGTTTCCAAACTCTGGGACACATTTGAGTTGATTCAGCCACTCATACTCTTGCATTAATGACTGAAGAAGTTGATAATTTAGAAAAAATAAATGGAAACAGACATTGGCATTAATAATGTTGCTTGTTCTCTGCAAATGTGCGTGTTCTTTCTGTGAGCTTAGCTTGGATAGCACAAAAAGTAGTCTCTTTATTAAAGAAAGAACCTTCTTTCTTGCCTCATTTTTACCCATTGTCATCAATCGCTCTCACACAAAGAGAATGCAACATGAATATAATGTTCTTCATACACCCTACTCTTAGGGTTTTTCCTAAGAGTTTAATCCAGTTTAAAAGGGTTTAATCCTGACTAAAGTTGTTTTTTTTTTAACTTGGATCGTTTCACTGAGCTGATTTAAAGTACAGACACAAATAGTTGTGTTTTTTTTTTTTTCTCATAGCAAAGGAAACATTAAATTGTAGCCCTTGGGTAGAA
This sequence comes from Anarhynchus alexandrinus, assembly GCA_008711295.1. Lineage (NCBI taxonomy): Eukaryota > Metazoa > Chordata > Aves > Charadriiformes > Charadriidae > Anarhynchus > Anarhynchus alexandrinus. The sequence goes on along the minus strand of VUYV01000022.1, from coordinate 4,860,184 downwards.
ATGAGTACCAGGGGAGGAGGGGTTTGTGGGCAGAGGGTAGCAAAAACCGCTTTAATTGGCTTCGCCCTTCGACGAAATCGTAATGTCAAATTTGGTTGATGGTATAAAATGCTAATTCTTCAGAATAAAAGCATTTTAAGGGTAAAAACATTGCACCTAGTTTTTAGAGATGAGAATGTCTTCAGCAATTGACAAAACTTGACAAAGCCCAGCAAATTTCCTTATTGTTCACATACATAAGGTAATAATTACTGTTAAAACTGAACAATTTAAAAAGTTGAATCACCTTTCCCTACCTGTATCTGTTATCTGCATTTGATGTGTTATGCAAAGTATACAAAGTGCGCATACGCAAAGTGCGTATACAAAGTTAGCTGTGCTTTCCATTTCTTTTTTTTCCAGGCATTCACATTTTCTCCTGGTGTTTGGTTTATGCCACTTCAGGAAAACTTAGAATTCAAAAAAATATTTTCAATATTAATAAGAAAGCATATCAGTTATTAAATGTCAGAATTGTCTATCAGAGCTCTTTTCTCAGCTTTAACTATTTGACAATATTTATATATCGTGTAACAAATTTATGATCAAAAGTGATTAACATTTTGATCAGACAGTTACTAGAGATTTGACATTGGTTAATATGGTCTCAGGGGTTACTGCTTACACTGCAAACCTGCACTCCTGGCTTGCTGCAATGTTTAGTAAAACATGTTTGTATAAAATACTATGGAAGGTGGTGTAAAATAATTTTTCCTTCACACTGTAATTGTCTGGTGATGATTACAAATGGGGATCATTCGAAATAGAAAAGGGAAATGCCAAATAGAGAGAAGGAGAAAAATGTCCCAGTAAAAATGTTAAGCACTGGAATTTTTTGACCAAAATCCTAGGGAATCTACATCCTTCGAGATACTCAAAACTTGACTGGACAGTCCTAAGCAACCTGATAAAGCTTTACATTTAGCCCTATTCTGAAACAGGGATGGACTGCCTGACCTCCAGAGGTGCCTTCTAACGTAACCTCTGCTATGATTTACAGTCAACACTCTGTGCCCTCAATTACCTTATGTTTCAATCACAGGAAAAGATGGAAATACTGTAGGCCAGAAAATTTATAATAGAAAATGGATACTCAGTATAAATTTATGTTTTTGTTTCCACTTGTACTATTTTAAAACTTAGTTTCCAGACTGACTTGTTTGAAATATATTTTTTAATGTGTTTATAGACTGAGCTGATCTGTATTAACTCTAAAAAAGGCATTTATCATGGAAAGCTTGACCCAGAGTTAATTTTAGAGGTGCTAGCAAATGCTTCTGTTATAAAGCCTCTTTTCCTGTTTATGGTAAGAACAGATCTTCTCTTTTCCTCATACTTACTATCTTGCCAAAACCAGAGGTCATTAGCAAGGTGAATCTCTGTTTTTTCAGTGCTTCTGTCAATATAATTTTAGGAAATACACACAACTGCTGTACAATACAAGTTTTCAGATGGAAACATGAAATTTTCAAATAGTTAAAAAACATATTTTAGTCCTATTACCATTATTGATGTTATTTGTATTTGGTATGAGGGATGTCAAGATTTATTTTTTTTTTCCCAGAAACTGTATGGGATATATTGTTGAAACATAAAAAGGTCCCTGCAGTTTCTCTTACACAGTTAATTTCTGTAGATTAAGAAGGGGTTTTCGAAAAGCTGAAATGGTTACAGCTAATACAATCCATTAGGGCTTAGGATGCTGCAGCCCATGTCTTAGCTGAGCTAGCATTAGCAACACTTAAACAATACAAGCAATATACCTGTATAAAAAAAAGAAATACCCCAACCTATTTAGTATATAATCATGCAAAACCCTGGGAAGTCAATAAATATAAAATACAGAGAAGCTTAACTTTTCACCCATACTCAGTAATACAAGTGCAGACATACAATCAGTTTGCCAGATTTTCACTTTTAGGTGAGGATCTCAAAAGTATTTTTAAAAATGGACAGATAAATGGGGAGGAAAATTAGGGGTTTTTTTCCCCAAAAATGTATCTTTAAACTTAATTGAAGGTTTCAAAATACAGTCCCAACCCATCAAAGTCTTTGATAGAGGAGGCTGGTCACAGGTCCCTTGTAACTGGGCTGTCAAAAAACAGTGAACACTCATAAAATATAATTAGAAGCAACTTGTCCAACATCACAATGGAGAGCTGGAAACTGGAAGAATTCCAGTCTTCTATTTAAAAATCATAAGATAAACACTAGATTTACAGTGTTCCCTGTGTTCTATACAGTTTGGGATATTTTTTTTTGGCAGGCTAACAAAGTTTAGCATAACACTTTGGGCTTATGTGGCCTTCTTTCCCTCTGTAGCATTCTTGGAATAATGTTATAATACGGTCATGTTAAAAGGACTTTTCCAGCACTTTCTGATTCTGAAGTTCCTTCTCATATTTTTTATACCAGAAGCTCACATCTGTGCAAGCATGCACACAGCCACTCCCCCTATTACTAATATGTTTGAATTCTGGGCTTATTTCAAATTTCCAGGATTTATTCTAGACACACTAGATTTCCCACCAATAAAAAATACTGTGACATTGGCTTACAGTATATAGATCAGGGAGATGAGGTCAGGAATCTTCATACTGTTTCTGATGTGCAGCTGAACCTTGGAGAAGCCACAACTGTACAATCTTATTTTTATCTGATAACTGGGAAAATCGTACATACCTTCCTTTCTAAAAAAGCCTGGAGGCATATGGATAAAAAATACTGAATATTACATTACTAATAATAAATGCTTAGAAAAATCAACTTAATATCCATTACATATTAATCTTTGCAGGAGGATTGAAAACATTAAAATTATGTAAAACTTACATTAACACTTAAAGAAGACACCCTTACAGTGTGTAAAAATAACCATATCTTTGTTTTCTTACTGACTTAAGTGTTTTTGTTCTTCAACAAAGTCTTAACTTTTCGTCTCATGGAGAATCATATAAAGAAAAGAAGGCAGGCCATACAAACTTTGAATGAAAGTGAGAATATACAGAAAACATTGCAGCCATCAGAAAATTTGCAGAGCACAGGGAAGGAGTAGCAGAGGAGGATGATGAAAATAATAATGAACAGGGAAAGTTACAGTAAATTTAGGCAGAAGAGAAGCAGTCATAGTGTATATGCCTCAAGACTTTGAGTTTGGTAATTCATGGCTGGCTTGGATTCTACCATCAGTAAGAATTACAGTTTTTTACAACTGAATAGTCACTGTGAAAATGAAATATTTATAACTATACATAAATATATTATTCTTATACTACAGCTTCTATTCTTTATAAAGAAAATTTAAGTAATAATTTTAAATCTTGCAGAACAAAAGTTGTTATTGTTCTCAACCTTTTTCATGTTATCCCAAATTACAGAAAAAAAAAGGATATAGGGCTTTCTTCCATTTTATTTTGGAAACTCCCTCCTAGATCAATATCAAGAAAGAGCTGGCGATTGTGACCTATCACCTACTTGGGTGTTAAGGACCAAAATAAAAAATTACTCTGGATTTCTCTTAAAAATGTAAAGTCCACAAAAATATTTCTGAATATTTTATCAAACAGAAATTTTGTGGAATTCTAGGATTTTATCAGTGACCTGCAAAACTTCATGTATTGACATTAACACCAACACTTTTAATCCAGTACTTCCCTAAACACTTTACAGATTTAATAGGTGGTCAGTTAGAGCAGAGAATAAATTTGTCAGAAGAGAAGCCTTAGTGAGGACCAAGCAGCAGCCTTCCAATGCCTAAGAGAAAGTTACCAACCAAGAGTCCAATGCCAGGCTCTTTACAGAAGGGCAGGAAAACAGAAAGAAAGACAGCAATCAGAAATTGAGAAAGGGAGTTCCAGCTAGATATAAAGAAAACATATTTCAGTATGATGATATTTGAGCACTGGAGGAGGTTTCCCAAAGTTACTGTCAGGTCACAAAGGTTTTCAAGACCCAATTGAACGAAGCTGTGGGCAGCCTGGCCTGAATTCAGTGTTGACCTGGCTTTGAGGAGGGGGTTGCACTAGGTGACCTCCAGAGGTCCATTCCTTCCTGATTAAGTCTCTGATTCGATTTGCAGCTAACCCTGGCACTGAACATGACAACTTTTTAACGGGCAGCATGCAGCACTGCTTAAGAGTTTAGGACAGAAAGCAAGATGTAACTCTGATACTCGCAAGGAAAATGTAGCTAAGTAGAACAAATGTAGGCAAATTGCAGTCCACTTGGCTCCCAGTTACTGAAGTGGAAACCAATGAACATGCTACAGTTTTCCTTTAAGCCTCTTTGGGCAATCACAGTGAGCAGTATTTGCATGCATCACATTTATGTCCTAGTCTGCCTGGTATTTTTTAAAAGATAGTGGCATAAAAACTCCACCAAGTGGAGTAATTTCCATAAATCCATTATAAGGACTAAAATGTAATTCTGCTAGTGACCTTTGAGTATTGCAACTGTTTAAGAGAAATATACAGGAAGCAAAAATTATCCCAGGAGTGAAAGCATGTGGACTGTAGTGATGTATAAGAAAAGAGCAGAATGGAAGTGATATTAGCACTGGTCACTGGTGGGTTCCAGTTCTGTTCTCGGGATGCCCAGTGTAAGCTAGATAATGATCTCTTAGGCAAGAGCTCTCTGGTTCAAAGGCAGTTAATCCCCAAAAGATTCCAGAGATATAAGGAGTATAAGACACTTGTATTCCACCTTACTTCCCACATTTTGTATTTCAGATATTTTTTGCTGTAGGAGGTGTTCTGGTGCCTACTCTAAAAATCTGGTTTTCCCCTCTTTCTGTCTGTAACAGGAGTCAGAAGCACAAACAAGGACATGTGTACTAGGGACTATCTCTACTTTGTCTTTCTCCTTGTCTCCATATGCCACCAAAATAACAATTCCTTAAGACGTAAAGAAAGGCATTTTGAATTAAGTAATTATAGGTTTTAAAAAGATATTTTGAAAAATCTCAGTACCTCTAAATACAATGTTTAACTAACTTACATAATCACTGCAGCATGAAGTCCAGGAATCATTATGTAGACTCCACTTACAGCTCTTAGGTGATGTGAAAATGCTTTTCCACTGTATTGTGGATTGTGCCATCCCCAGTCTGCATCTGTCCCAGGCCCCAGCAGAAAGGCGTAGAAGGAGGAGGTCCTAATTAACTAACTCCCAGTTGCCACAATATCCAGTTTAGCTACGACTGCCTACTATAATATAGTTGTTGTTGCAATATTTTTCTGTTATTCCCATTAGCCTTTTCCTCAACATTTTTGTGAAGAACTTAACAAAGTTGTGAAATAACGTTTAGAAAATACAACTATCAGGCAGAGTAGGAATAAGAGATTTGAATGAGAATGCATACTGGATATTTACAGTGGAGGGGTTTTTTGCCTTAGAAAAGACCACAGGTACTGCAGGTTTTCCAGATGGACTAGAAAAATGCTTGCCTGGAGTTATTTCTATGAGGTGATCAACAAAGGTTCTTTTGGTTCAGGGAAACATGTTAAAAAATGCTTCTTTTCATTAATTACATTTGATCAGTAGCTCACTAGGGATATTATTGTCAGGGCTGTGGATGCCAACACTTTCTTATAGCAGTTATATGATCAGCAGTGTTTCCACAAGTCACTCAGTTATTCCTGAGTCAGAAAGGAGCGCTGCTCTCCAGTCAGAGCATAATATGCTTTGCCTTTTTTCGTACTCTGAAAGTATGGCTAAGGATCCTCATATTTCTGGTTCCAGTATAGTTCCTTCTTCAAAGGCTACCACCCTGTAGATCTTTCATACTTTCATGCTTTTTATGTCTATCCATGAACTGGCACAATGCCAATTCAGCTCAGCGCATAATTAATCAGTATTGATTATATTCATAGTAGATACAAGATTCCCATCAGCTTCAGATTGCAGAATACTCTTCCATTGCCATCTTACTTTCTATTGCCTTTCCTATCGTGTGCAACCTTGGAGACATCTATATTTACAACTCCTTGTGATTTATTTATAAGAGCAGAACAAGAATCTCCACTCTTAACAATGAAGACATACCAAAGGTCTGCCTACATATAAACTTGTAGTACCTAAAGTCAAGATTATGCTATGGTGTTTTCCATTGAGACACTTCATGGAAAACTGCCAGCCACCTCATCTCTTCTGCGATCTGCCCCTCTTCTCAAGCTACAGCCTTGAGAAGACTCCTCATCTTTTTTCTCATCAGATTATAGGAACAACTCTTCTCCCTGTATGATGACTCACCCTTTCTGCATCCTCCTCCAAATCAATTAAAAAATATTAATCAAAGAAAAAGACAGTTTAGAACATGTTTTTACGACAGTAAATGTCCATTTGGCAGGACATAACACTACCCGGATGCCTTTACTTTGGCTTCATGCCATCAGAAGCCATCTAGTCACATCTGTGTGACAATACATACAAGCTGGCATAAAGACTTACAGAAAGTAATTTTCAGTCTAAAAAATGATCCATTAATCAACATTTTCTCAACTGGGGCCTTTGTGCCAAATCTCCTGGCCATGACTTTCCCAAAGTAGAACCGGGGCATTTTGCTTTCATGTAAGAATAAGCCCAAAATTTCTTCTGCATACATTTCAAATACAGTGGAACGGAGATCTATATGCATCTTTTCACCAAACTTATTTATCTTTTGAGTCTTCTGAAAAAGAAGACATGTTAAAGCCATGCTAACACACAGAATATCAAAAGAAGCATGTCATATTTGAAATTCAGAACTGATATATGAGTCAACTCTGTCTTTTACTTCTTCATATCTCTGAGGTTCATGACTCATTCACTTACTTGAAGGATATCTGTCAGAATGTCTTGAGTCATTATTTCACAGTCAGACTTTATTCTACAGTCTTGCAGAAAGTAATAGTGTAATTTCATTTGAGAGCATTTTGTATACCTTCCAGTATTTTTCCTCAAACCTTTTTAAACTCTTGGAGAAATAGGCATGGGATTGTATTAAGATCTTACATATTTGAGGAGTATCACACCCTACACAAAAAAAAAATGCACCAAAAGCAGCAACCTTTTAGTGTTCAGTGCATAACTTCATTAAAGCCTACTTGTTGGTTGCTGGTCCTTTTATTTAAAAGGAGAAAAAGCATCTCCTGTTATTCTAGCCAGAAGGAAAACAAAAAGTGAGTACTGTGGAAGGGTAAGTAGATAAGCAGCTAGAATAGAAGGATCGTTTACTCCTTTCTGTCCTTTTCCCAGCTTTTATCAGTGTTGCCATTGTGCCTCTTCTGAAGCTTCTTGCATTGGCTGCTACCAAAGCCAGGACAGCAGGTTAGATAGGAGTTTACCCTAGTATGATAGATTTCTCCATATGTTTCATACTGAATTTACATTCAGATGATAACAGCAGTCACTTTTTTTTAAAGTAGGCCACCTGTCCCTCATGCAATTGTGTCAGCTGCTTAGGTTTAAAAATAATTTTTGCTAAAAAAAAGTCTTCATACTAATAGAATTCTAAAATGTAAGATAATGAGATAAAAATTATATTGCTCATAAACTTCAATGGGGAGGGGTAAATCTGAGCAGTTTTAGATTGCTCATTCACATTCCAGTCTTACTTCCCTTTTCCTCTATTTTTTTTCTCCTTTCCCCTCTGAATAAGATAAAATTCTCCTTCATAGAAAAATCAGACACACATGGACAAAAAAGAGATCATCTGGTAACTCCTGTTCTGCTTCCATTAGTTTGTATTAAAATTTAGGGGCTTTTTGTTTTGCATTACTGGGGAAAAATCCTATAAACTTTTTGTTGAAGAGGACAGTTGCTAGCAGTCACAGCTTTGGCACAACTGTTCTGCTTCAGATGGGCCTGCTGCAAAAAATCCTAAGGCTGAGAAATGAAAAGAAAGCTACAAAGGAAAGATGGGATCAGAGAAGTTAGAGAGGAAAACTATTCAGGAGCATGAAGAGAAGATAAAGTACGTAAGACTGAGTAGCAAAGAAAATGGGCTAATTCAGCTGTCAGTTGACTTTGTGATAATTGTTACAGCTAAGCAGTCTTTTAATTTTCATGCATTTAATGTCATATCCAGAAATTCTTGTGATGTTACAGAAAAGCCTTAATAAGCCTTTTCAGCTGTCTGGCATCATTCTTCTGATGTACTAGTTGTTTCCAAAAATGTTACCTCTTTTCCTGAAGATGTTGACAGTATTTCCCATACTTCTGTTTGATGCAGTTTCCTAGAATCAACTTGATTTTCAAACTTGCAGATAGAGATGATAAACTAGAATTTATTTTTATTGTTCCCTGATCTCCTGTTTCCCCTCTACAGTCCCTGTCAAGTAAGTACCTGCACTCTTACTATTTCTTCCAAAGCCTTGATTCATACAAGAAAAGCATTTCTTCAAATGCTGCTGTTGTGTGTAGGAAAAGTTCTGAAGCGGCAGTCAGTGATTTTGGATGCATGTATTTTTAGATAGAAAAATCAATTTTTGGCTTCAGTCATAAGGGAAACTGGTTTAAAGAAAGTGAACCAGTTCTCTTATTTCACAGCTTCTAAAGCATGCCTGATTTCAGGTAGTTTGACTACTAAAAGAATTACCAAAACCAAACAAATGAACAGCCTCCCCCACGCCCCCAACCCTACCCCACAGTGGTATCCAAAAAAATAGGGTGACTGCGATACAGCTTTTTCTGCTTATGTAAGTGAAATATTGAGGAGAAAGTGCAAAGTTTGTGTCCAGTTATTGCTTTGCTAAAAACAAAAAAACCCAAAATAAAACAAACACAGTAGTCTAAATCAGTTTTTCTCTTTCCCGTGAGCTTTAGCAAGGAACATAAATTCCACAAAGCTTCAGCATTTTTTTCCTGAAATTATCCAAGGATGTTCTCAATAACTTGAAAGCCTTCGGAAAAATAGTCGGGAAAACTTAGTATCTCTGCTTAGCTTTTGGTTATGAAAACAGCCAATATAGCATTTTTTGAGGACTGTAAATTGTATAATGTACTTAGACAAATGGGAAGCAATAATGACAGGTTTTGTAAGTCTGGGACATCGAAAGAAAGTAGCTGGAGGAAGGCCCTACCCTTCAGAGATGCTTCGAGCAGCCCCAGGCTGGACAGGCTGTTCCTGCAGACCGGCCTGGCTGCCAACGGCGGCTGCCGGCGGGGAGGGCCCCTTCCCTCCCGGCTCCGGGCGGCCCTGCCGCACCCGCACCCGGGCACCCGCGGGGCGCGGCGGGCCGGCTCCCCCCCGCCGCCCGCCATTGGCCTACCGCCGCTTCCCGCCTCCTTTGAACGCTTGAGAAGGGCGGGCGGCGGCAGTGCCTCCGTAGTAGGGCGGCAGGGACGGTACAGGACGGGAGCGGAGCGCGGGGCCAGAGCAGGAGGCCGCAGGTAATCCCCGGGCAGTCAGGGGGCGGCTTTCTTCGCCCAGAGTTTCACCTCATGAGGGTTGATGGTGGGTTCAATTGACTTTAGTGAACTTCGCCCAGGTTTCTTTGCTCGCGGGTCTTCTCGCAAAGTGGTAGCCTTCATCAGAGTCTTCAAAGTTTGTACGCTAGGTATAGCAGTGCTTCTCTTGACAACTTAGTGCTTTGTAGTAGGTTGTATTCTTTGCAGATTTATTTGGTTCAGCTTCTACTGACTTGTTAAGGTAGGCTTGCTATCTAAGCAGCTGAACTTGTGGTTGTGCTAGCTGTGATGATTTATAAATGTGTTTCTTAAGGTCCAAGCTCTTAAAATAATAGGGCAGTACTCTGTGTTTTTGAACCGTGATGCTTATGAAATAGTAATGGTAAAACTTGTCTTACAATTTCTTTTGTGGATTATCTTTTCATCTACTTGTTCACTTGCCAAAAAATAGTGACATTAATGATGAACCTATAAGGTAAGCTTTTTTTCTTGTTCCGAAGCCCTTGATGATGAAAAAGAGCTAGTGAATTGATTAAAATAATTAGCTGGAGACATAGAATTCATGTCACTGCTGAAATGCATCTAATTCCCCAACTGTGAAACTTATTTTTGTTAGGTGCTGTTAAGTACTTAGCCAGTGTATGCTGATGAATAATCTCTTTATGAATTGATATTCTACATACGTTTGGCTTTAGTGTATTTTATTCTTTTGTAATTGGATGGGAATAACATCATTCTGGAGTTACTTCATCTGCTTCAAGGTAGGAGTATCAACTAGCACCTTCATATAGGTATCATAGGGCTGCTGTGAGAACCAGGGTATGGAACATAATGTTAGGCCTGTATAGAAGTAGCTTGCAGGATTACCCTGATTTATATGCTACTTGAAGAAAAAGCAAGGATGAATTATGAGGGACTATACTTATGGGGGGGGGGGTATGGAATACTTCAGTGTAAAATACCTATGTCTGTTTTCATCTGCCCGTAACACAGCTGTAACAAAGGCTACAAATATGTGTGAGTTCATTAGAACATGTGTTCTTATACAACTCACTAGTTCTGAACCTACTTAGGCTGAGCATAGATATATAGTTCTTCCTTATCAAATTTCTGCATCGATGTCTGCTATGTCTTGGCTATACAAGTAGGCTATTTTTTTGTACTACTGTTTACTCTGTCTATAAAGTCAGCTTGAACTAGAAATTCCTATATGGTTCTTGCTTCCCCCTCATAAACCCCATCTTGCAGCTTTAGTTCTGTCCCGTGGCAGAATTAAGCAGGATTCTGGTGGTAGCTGCCTTTGAAAGCTGCCTGGGTATCTCTTTGGAAATAGTCAGAATTTTAATGCACAGGCTGGCTGTGTTCGTTTATAGAATTACTGTTTCCAATAATATCCCTGCTGATCTCATGAAAGGGGGAAAAAAATAAACAGTAATGAAAAAGATGCTGGGCTTGTTCCAGCTGAAAAGAACAGTAATTTTTTTCCCTCAAAACTCTTCTTCTCTCCTCCATCCCTCCCATCCGCCTCCCTGGGAGGTGAGAGGGAATGTGACTTGCATCTTGGTCTCCCCATGGGATTTTGTATGTGTGTGAGAGGTTTCTTTTTCCTTATAAAATAAGTCATTTTTCTGCAAGTCTTAAGTTCTCTCCCTCATAATTCCCATCTGAAAAAGACCTTGTGAAGTTTATCTAGTTTAAAGTAATGATCAAGAGATGTGCTGCCAATTCCTCTGCCAAGTTTTGTGACTTCACAAATATGCCACTTGCTCTCAAAAGTTTGTTGATATGCAAGACCTGCCAACAGTAGTTACCAAATTAGTTACAGACCATTTCCTGCAAACTACTCTTCATAGATGCACCTCTGAGCTCAACAGGAGCTCTGTGACCAAGTTCTGCACTTCTTCAGTAGGTCACCTGTGAGGATGGGCTTGTAGAGTTGGATGTGAAGTGTAGCCTTGAAAAAGAGTGAGCTAATGTACTGTTGTTTTTTGCTCTCTCTGATGCAGTGCTTCAAAGAATAATATTTAAAAGTAAGGACTGTGTTTTGGATGAGTGTTGTATCTAAATAATTTAGAAAAATGCCAGTAACTTTTTCCTTCTTTCCTTTTAACCTCCCTTCCTTAAATGGCTTTTTTTATTAAAAAAAAAAAAGGGGGGAGGCCTCCGCCTAGCATTTGCTATATCTATGTTTGCCTGTAGATACTTTTTTTTTTTAAAAATTCTCATTACTAGTTCTACTCTTGAATTGTTACTCTGTCAGTCTTTATCCTCTTTGTAATCAAATGTCTTCAAGTAAACCCCAATTCTGCAAAGGCTTGCATGTAATTAAGTGCATGCAATTAAGCATATGTGTATGTCTTTGTAACCAGTTAAAAGCAAACACCCTGCCCTGCCATGGTAACGCTATCATTTTTTTTCAGATTTGTTTTAGAGAATGCATTACCCAGCCATAGGAATTGGGGGTGTGGAATCGGAGCGGGCAGTGAGGAGTGCTGTGGGGGTCACACAGATTTCCTTGGTTCAGCGCCGCAGGTGCGTACATGCGTTCAGCTAGCAATAGGAACGGCCGTAGCCTAGCTGAGTTGCTTATCTGGTTATAACACACTATTCGTGTTACGCCTGCAGGAGGGGAAGGCTTAAAATCCTGGCGTCCTGTCTATAGCAGCCCTCTGCCTGTCGCTGTTAGGTCGGGGTGGAGTTTCCCTGTCCCACAGAACTCTGAGAGTGCAGAAAATGTTTCCACCCTGTGCTGGAATAAAGCAGATTCCCCCTTCCCTTCCCCCAAGCTTTTGTGGGGAAAAAACAAAGTGTGAGCAACCCAAGCAGAACAGCCGACAGCCGGGTGAAGGGGCTCTCCCGGGGTGTAACAAACACAGGTCAGGTGCCCTCCTTGGCTGTGACCCAGGTCCCGTTCCTTTCCTCTGCTGCCGCTGCGCTCGTGGCCGAGGCCGCCCGGCTCGGAGGCAGGACAGGTGTATGTGCGCCGCGGCCGGCTGCCCGGGGCACGGCTTGACACCTTCTTCCCCCTCCCTCCCTCCCTCCGCCGAATCACATGGTTGTTACGCTGGAAGACTCCCAACAAAATCTGGTTGCTACGTAATGACGGGGAACTCTTTTCCCCCCTCCCTTTTTTGCTTTTAAAAAACCTACCCCTCCACTCCCCCTCAAAAACCCCACCAAACAGTAAAGCCAAGTCCGAAGACAGGGGTGAAACACTGGAGAAGCAGGGGGTTTCGGCGACAGTCATCCTTCATTTGAGAACGGAGTTCAGGAATTGAATCCTCCGGCAGAACCGGGAAGCCCTTCCCCGCTCGGGTCCGGCCTGGCTGCGGGGGTGGGGGCTGGGGCCGGGCCGCCTCCCGGGGAAGGCAGCGCTTGTCTCTTCAAGTGTTTCACGGGCGCCGTAATAGATGTCGCTCGCATTGCGAGCGAACTTGACCCTTCCCCCGCGGCACGGGGGGGGCTGAGCCGCCCCCCCGGGAGAGGCGTGTGTGGTTTGAGGAGGAGAAGGCGGCCGTGGGCACGGCAGATGAGATCCGGGCAGAGGCTGCGGGTGGGGGTAAGCCGTGGAAGGGCACCGGCATCTCCGCCTCTGCCAAGACCCGCCGTTCCCCCGGAGGAGGTGCCGTCCCCGGCGCGGTTCGGGCGGCTTCACAGCGCCGGGAGGAGGGGGACCGGCCGCGCGCGCGCAGAGGCGCGGGTTGGGGCGGCCGGCGGGGAGCGGGCGGGGCCGCGCCGCCAGCCGGCACCTTTGGCGGCGGGCGGGGGCTCCGCAGAGGTCCTGCCGGTTTTTCTGGCCCTGCCTGTGAATAGCAGCAGCGCCGGGGTGAGTCACTGTTTGGAAATGGAGTGGGCGGGTGCGCGTGTAAGAGAATGAATGATGTCAGGGCGGACCGTGGCTCCGGCGGCGAGCATGAGACTGGCGGTAAACACGGCGGCGGCCCCGAGCGAGCGCTGCCCCCGGCGCCCCCCGCCCCGGAGCCGCACTCCAGCGGGGGAGCGCTCCCGGCCGCGACACTGCTGAGGTAGCGCCGCGGGCGGGAAACCTCTCTGAGAAGTGTCGCCTCCGCTGACGCCCTTAAAGCCAGTCCCTTTCGCCAGGAAGGAGAAGAGTCTGAGGCCGTGAGAGGAGTAAATTGCAGGGGAAGGTAGAGATTGTGGCAAACTTTCTAGCTGCTTCTGCCTGCTGCTGCCTCAGTGGTGGGAGTGTCTGGCCATAAGGAACTGCCAAGCCCAAACCTAAGAGCCCCGGGGCTCAAAAAAAGACTTCCAGTTGCCTTTAGAGGAGGAACTGCCGGCAGTGCAAGCTTTTGCATATACAGCTGAGTAGGTAAGTTGGGAACGGCACAGGTGGATTAAAAGCATGGCATATCGCAGATAACGCACTTAGGGAACCTCTTTCGCAGAAAACCTCTACGTGTGAACTGGGAAGATCAGTCCCGCACTTGTGGTCTCTTCCATTTCTAGAGTATGTATTTTTTTTACCCGTTAAATAGTTCAATTTTTGTCGTGAAGAGGCCCCTCTAATTAGGGAGGGCGCTTGCTGTATTGATTTCTCTTGCAGATATGTAATGCGTGGAACGAACTAAGTATTTGCTAGTAACGTGGTGCAAACTAAGTAACTGTTACTAAAATTGTATGTTCTTGACACGGGAAATGTGTGCATACCGCTTAGAGCAGTACCACATACTTAGTTGAACAGGAGGGGTCTTCAAAATGCCTGGTTTCAGCTCAGGAAGATAAAGGATTATTATAAGGATCATAGTGGTGGTGTAAAGGTGCATTGCTGTAGGGTTTGTTTGGTCTTTTGTTGCTGTATGTCTGCTCTGCCGAAGCGGCTCTCAAACTTCCTGAAGTGCAGCTAACCTGAACTTCTCGACTTACTGGCAGAGTACATTTCTATTAACGTTGCATGGTTTCTGGCTTAAATTTAGCTCAAAATCCTTGTGAAAAGCAGTTGATGCATAATCTGGCCAGATAATAAAACTCCTAGAATACAATGTAGACTAGCTGCGGTTCAGTTTAATCCATTTCTAATCTTTTTATTTGATTTTTTTAAGACCTTAGAAAATCAAGTATCTGTCTATCCACAAACCGCTTAACAGCTAGTAATTTATACACGGTTAATTATATAGGGGAATGGTTCCATAGAGATATTAGCATAAACTGATCAGGTGCATGGTATTTTCTGAGACAGTGGGCCTTACAGGAGTTTTGGCAAGCTTCACTTTAAGTTGTATTTATTAAATGGTTTGCCTAAAAAACAAACTGCTTTTTAAATTATATTTAATGTAGTTGCTTATGTGACAGGGCAGGTTGTTGGAAACTATAGCCTTAAATATTTTTTCTCTGTGAAACCAATAACTTATTCTTTATTTTAACCTAACTTACATGATCTAGGGCTTAATTTACTAGAAAGGTCAATGTGCTTGCTTCCATATGTGCTTTTTTTTTTCCTTTTGGATATGATTTACATTGCTTTTCAGTAAAAATTTATAATCCATGTCTGATTTTAGAGAAACATATACCTGTGTCTCTGTTCTTCAGAAAAATAATCTTCAAGTATACCCTTTGTAGTATGTGCAGTCACAAGGGGCATTTGGACAAATCAGAGTGGTGATGGGGGGGAAACTTTAGGTGAAATTGTAAGGTGATGACAGTAGTATGTGGACATTGGCCCCTAATGAAATTGATTTCTGTACTGTCCTTGAAGTGAACTTATACAATGGAGAAATGAGAACTTGAAGAGAGCAATGATGGATTTTTTTTTTCCTACCTTTAAATTGGTAATCCAAATCTAGAATGACTTTATGTACCCCTAAATTTTAAATATTAAGCCATTGTTGGCATGTTGATGGGCACCTATTTTTCTGGATTGTAAAAGCGTCTGGTAATTTTAATGTTGTAAAACACAAAAATGATAGGGCTTAACAATCCTGTCTTCATGAACTAGTTTTCTCCTGAATTCAAACCCTAATGTAATAAGTAGACATCAGAAGTATTATATCATAGATGCAGTATTGTGAAAAACTTAAGATTTCCTTATAACTTAAAAAAAATCAAAACAAAAAATCCCCACACATACCTCCCTGTCTCTGGGACAGCTCAATAAGAGACTTCATCTCATGTATTCTTCATTCTAAATACCAGAGAATTCTTTTACTTATGGTGCATTAGTATACCAAATAAAAATATGAAGACTGGAAAGTACTGTATTGATTTTTAAGGATTAACATAGAAACGTGATAGATTTAAAAAAGGAGTAGCTTTTCTTAAGAACCAGGGAATGTAAAAGAAGGTGTTTTTTTTTTTTTAAGAAGTAGCTCATTAAAGTTAAGTGTTTGAGTATAGAAATGGACTTTGAAGATGCAGACATTTGTAATAAAATTGCATGCATCTTCTGTTTGGATTTTTTTCTGACTTTGATGGGCTGTTGGCCTACAGTGTTCTTCAATACTGTTTGTGGGGAATAGACAATACAGATGCTGTGACATTTTATTTAGTATGGATATGGTATTGCAGTAGTCTGAACCAGATGCTGGGAAGATTAATGTAACACTAGGTCCACTGTCTTGCGAGATCTCTGTCTGCTGGGAGAATTGTTTGTACCATGGACACCACTGTCCCCGAAGATGCTGCGGACACTAAGAATGTCAGGCATCCAGGCACCACTGTCCCAGCAGATGCTGAAGAGCTGCGGGTGGGAAAGTTTATGTAACACAGTTAGCTCTGTCTTGTCTATTCTGCACCTGTTTGAAAGATATTTCTTAGCTATACTGAACCTGACTGTTTTAGTAAGGCTCCAGAACTTTAATAACCGTGTCTCCTATATGAGGACACTTGCTTATGTTTTCAGTTTCTCTTCCCCAGAATAGCTCTTGTGTGGATGTGCGTGTAATACAAAGAATAAAGTACTTCTTACCAATATAGTTGGTTTTGCAAGTCTATTATATAGCTGTTGATATGAATTTTAAGAGGACTAAACTACATATACTAAAAATAAATCAGCTTCAGGAAAACCTGTTAACTTACCCTCTGGCTAACATATATGTGGTATCTGTAATGAAAGGGCACTACTGTGCCTTGAGGTCGTGCTTGTGGTTGCTGAGTAAAACTTCCTGCCTTTATGTCTTAAGTCCCTTTCAAAATATGCAGTGTCAAGTGTGGGTCCTCTTTTTGTTTGCAGTCTGATGGCATTAAAAAATATTGAAGTCTAGTCTGTTGTATGAATGAAGACATTAAAATTGTTTGTCACAGTATCTGAAGTTGTTCAGTTATCACTGCAAATAGAATGGTTCTTAATAAAACAATATCCAGGTCTAAATCCTCAAAGAAAATAATTCTTGAGCATGATTACTCAGGAAAACTTCGTTGCATTCACTCTGACAAGACAGTTTTGTTGTAAAGAAGCATGTATTCAATATTTAACTATTTAATTTTCTGGATAAAATACCTTTTCTCAGATGTGTAACCCTAGAAAAGAGAACATCCTGTTCACTTGAAGGTACCTGAAGAAAAAAGCAGGTGTCTTGCTTTCACTTACCTTCCCCGTTTTATGTAGGTTAACTTGCAGCTGCCATGTTTAAGTTTCAAGGACATACCACTTACTCTTTATAAACTTTGTAAACAAAAACTAAGTTTCTGTTATCAGTGGAACTGTGAGGCTTCCAGAGGGTGAGCTTTGCTGCAGCAAAGCAATGTCTTACTATTCCTGGCTTTTAGAGTTAATTTCTTGCTGCTCCCTTCTGTAGTCTTCCGTTTCCTTTTCTCTCTATATTCAGATTTCCTTAGGCTGAATTTTAGTAGAATCCTGTGCAATGTAGTAAGCTTCACACTAAGCTTTGCGGTGTTTTTATGTGTCTGTGGTTACTGATGCAAAGTGTGAACTAGGGTTGTACACTGGTTCCTCCTTGAGGAAAAGATGCTGAGCCTCTTGGGTGCAGCACTGAACGTTTTGGGAAGTTGCATCAGCTTACCTTGGGTGACTTGACCTGAACCAATGCAGAGCACTTATGGGCACTTTTGCTTAAGAATGGCTAAATTTAAAATAAATTTCTTTCAGGATTAGTTTTGATTTAAGAGTAATCTGGAAACTTAAATGGAGTGTGTTGAGTTGAATTCAGTTTCTTAGATAAGATGAAAGCCTATCATGGCTGAAACTGAATAGATAAATTTGGAGTACAAATAATTATTAAATGTGTATTTTCAATGGCAGTAATGATACTTTGATGGTGAAAGGCATGAACATCATGAAAGCAATCAAAGTAAGCAAAACAAAACCAGGAAGCAAAATATGTTGAAGCTGTTTATTCTAATCCCCTACCTGAGGAGAATTTACAAACTGCCTGCAGGCAGTTTGTAATCACTGGTTTTCAGAAACTCCTCAGGCAGTTGTAATGTTCTTCATGAAATATGGTATTTCGGAGGCAGGTTTGTTTACCTGTTACTTGTCAGAAACCAGTATGTTCCATGCAAAGTTATGTAACTTTTGGGAGAGAAGATCTGTTCCCCTAGGGTCTCTGTTGGTATTTTAGGCCCGGGTCAGTCTTACTACTATCATAAACTCAAATGTTCCAAGAATGAACTTTTAAGTACTGATATGGGTTAAATCATACTAGTACGTTTATTTGATTTTTGTCTTTATGCAAGTTCTGATGGCAAAGTGTCACTGTGAACTAGCAAAACTTACCACAGTTTGCATTTGTAAAGTGTAAGTTACAGGAGGGTTTTTTTGTTTTGTTCAATTGCAGATCTCCGGTGTTTGTTCCTCTAATATTAGAACTTAAATTTGGTTGGTTGGTTTTTTTTTCTTTTTGAAATCTTAGCTAACTGTAAAATAAGTATGAGTTTGTAACCCTATCAGAGTGCAGGAATCTGTTCAGCCTCAAAGAATAAGCCTCCGGCAGAGCCTGTCTAGAACCTGGATCTTGTAAGACCTAACTTAAAGCTCTAAGCAAAAGGTAATGGTTTTCCTTTATTGAAGTGTTATTACAAGTGTTTTGGCATATGTTACCTCCCCAATATATCTTTAATAGAACACTTGCATCTGTAAAGGTCCTTTATTAAGAAGTCACTTGCTCTCACTGATTATTTTTTTTCCTGTTGAAATATGTTTGCATTTCTTAGCTTTGCTCTTTTTAGAGCTTTTATTCTGCTTAGCCTCCTAAGATCTTATGTTGTTGTGATGAGTGCTGAATGACTTCTCACAATTAGTTTCAGTTATGTTAAATGTACTTAACAGTGATGAAATGTTTACTTATGCACACACCCAAGTTCCTGCTTATGTTCACTCTAGTGCTGGACAGTTGGTTAGCGAAGCAGACCTTAATAAGGAGACAGAGCCTCCTTATTTAGGTGACATAATTTGCTAAAGAGAAACAGCAGGAGAGAAACTCGTGGCTCATAGTCGTTAATTGTGTCTTTCGTGTGGAAGGCACGATATAATCCTATAGTTTTGTTGGTAGTTCTGATACATTTCTACAGTAATTACAGCTCACCTGTGGTTTTTTTTTGTAGTTCCCCACATCAGCCTTGTAAATGGGAAACAGCATTTGCTGTTCACAGATGCTTTATAAGGGTGCCAAATACCACTTCCTGTGTCTTGGTTTGAGACTGAACGCAGTCTGTATTGAAGCAAACTGCTCCTGTCACTGCCTCAAAAGGACGTTTTAAAAACTCTGATGCTGTGTAGCTGTCTTAACAGTGCTTAATGTAGAATTCTGTTGTTTCATACTCTGCCAGTTATTCTGGTTCAAATTTGGATATTACAATTTCAATATAAAAACAAAAGCATTTAAACTGAAATTTTGAAAGCAAGTTTGGGGTTTTTTTTTGTTTAATGCTGAGAGAAATTAATTGCTATGGATCTACTTTGTATTAGTTCATACTTAATAGTTTTTCTGGTAACTTGCCTATTTCAGGATTGTATAGAAACTATCAATATGTTGTAGCTTAAAAAATTAATTCTTGTTACATTTAGTTGCTGTGTGTTAGGAGCCTAACAAAATTCCCACCAAAGCTAGTGTTTTTTCTTATTTTTATAATACTGTACTAATCTGTATGGATGCTATGTAAGAGTTCTTTACAGTGCCATTCTCAGAAGCATGAGCTTGTCTTCATTCGTTTTCACACTGATTTTTATATACCATTTTCAGTGTGTCACTTGACAAGAGTTCATTCCTGTCTTCTAGCATACCACTTTGGTCTTACAGAGGCTCATTATGAGCACAAAATTTGATTCTACTTAATTAACAAGGCCAACTTAAGACATTTGCTCAGCTGTAGTTATTGAAGAAGTGCAGGTGCTCAAGTCTGCTGTGTTTTCACAGAATTGTTTTGTTACACTGCATATGTCATTGGTGAGGTGATTGGTAACAGCCAACATGGCTTTGCCAAGGGCAAATCGTGCCTGACAAATTTTGTGGCCTTCTACGATGGCGTTACAGAGTTAGTGGATAAGGGGAGATCAACAGATGGCACCTGGACTTGTGCAAAGCATTTGCCACCATTCTGGTGACATCCTGGTCTCTAAATTGGAGAGACATGGGTTTGACAAATGGACTACTTGGTGGATAAGGAACTGGCTGTATGGTTGCAGTCAAAGAGTTGTGGTCAACAGCTCCATGTCCAAGTGGTGAGCAGTGACAAGTGGTGTTCCTCAGGGGTCGGTACTGGGACTGGTGCTGTTATATCTTTGTTGGTGACATGGATGTTGGGATTGCATGCACCCTCAGTAAGTTTGCTGATGGCACCAAGCTGTCTGGAGTGGTTGACGCGCTGGAGGGGAGGGATGCCATCCAGAGGGATCTGGACAGGCTTGAGAGGTGGGCCTGTACAAACCTCATGAATTTCAACAAGGCCAAGTGCAAGGTCTTGCATGTGGGCCAGGGCAACCCCATGCACAAATACAGGCTGGGTGGAGAATGGATTGAGAGCGGCCCTGACTTGGGGATGTTGGCGCATGAGAAACTCAACAAGAGCTGGCAATGTGCACTTGTAGTCCAATAGGCCAGCTGTATCCTGGGCTGCATCAAAAGAAGCGTGGCCAGCAGGTTGAGGGAGGTGATTCTCTCCACTCTGGTGAGACCCCACCTGGAGTACTGTGTCCAGCTCTGGAGCCCCCAACATAAGAAGGACATGGACCTGTTGGAGCAAATCCACAGGAGGGCCACGAAGATCAGGGGGCTGGAGCACCTTTGCTATGAGGACAGGCTGAGAGAGTTGGGGTGGTTCAGCCTGGGGAAGAGAAGGCGCTGGGGAGACCTTATTGCAGCCTTCTAGTATCTGAAGGGCATCTACAAGAAGGCTGTAGAGGGATTTTTTTTCAAGGGCGTGTAGTGATTGGATGAGGGGGAATGGCTTCAAACTGGAAGAGTTTAATATCTGTAGCCCTAATATCTATTCTGGAGATTTAGAATAGATATTAGGAAAAAATACATTAACTTCCATGATGGACTTCAGTCTTGAGACAAAGGGTTGTAGCATCCTGTTTGGCTCTGAAGCAAGAAGTATTGAAGACATTGCTCTTTCTAAGATGCCATAGTGAACTTGAAAGTTAATGTGAAGACAGTTTACTGAAGAGTTGTGTGTTACAGGTTTAAACTTCTGCTGCTGCAGTGATTGTATCCTGAATTTGCAGATGCTACTTAAAATTCATCATCTTAGCAGTATTTACCACTATGTAATTGAATATTGCACATGCCATATAGCTGAATGGCAAACTTCCTCCACTGAGGGTAGCCTTTTTTTTTTTATAACCATGGTTGTTAGCTTTCTCTATGAAGTTCTTAAAAAATTGACTAGGCTATTTTCATAGGCACAAACAGGCATAAGTATTATGATAAGTAGTCATTTCTTCTGTGTAGAACAACATGTCTGTGTAAAGCAGGGTGGAATAATGTCTATGGTAAAAGTCAGTAACTTGTACTGACTTCAAAAGTTAGAGAGGTGGATGAAATACATCTCAGCTGACCAACCATGGGATGAGGCACAATGCTTGTCAAATATCAAAGCTAAAGTTGTTGGGCTAAAGAATTTTTCAGCCCTAACAAATCTAAATGATTACACTTATTGCTCTAAAAGTGTTTTTCATTGGTATGTAGTGTTTCTCTTTTTAAAAGCATAATTCTACAGTTTCCAGGCAGTTTACGCTTTCCTGTGTACACTGCTTTCTAGTCATTGGACAATCTGAACAAGATAAGTAACTGCCTGGCTTAGTTTTACTCTGCAGGATGAATGTTCCCATAAACAGTTTCTGTTGTGCATTTTTTTTTCTTTTTGTCTTAATTTGAATTTAGAGAAAGTTTTAAAATAATTTCTTAAACACCATAGAGTTTGGACTAAACTCTCTAGCTGTTACATTTGAGGAGCTCGGTACTGAATGACTGAAGTTAAAATGGGATGCTATTCCCCCTCAAAGGCCTGGAGAGCAGAGCAGAGTCGCAGGAAAGCGGGAACTCTCTATTCTGTTGTGCTGGATTAAGGGCAAACACTAGAACTATGTTCTTTTACCTTACCCACAGCTTTTTTTGAGTGTGCATGCATGTGTGCTTTCTTCCTGTTCTCCCCCTGCATCCTGTTGTAGTGAAATCGGACACAAAGCTTTTAGCACTGCAAGCCTTTCTAGAACATGTGTTTAAGGCAACACAGTTTAGTCAAAATTTGACTGTGATGCATATATATGCAGAAAAAGGTTGTTGGTTATCGAAGTCTGTATTGCAATTATAAGGATGGCTACAAGAGGACTATTGTACTTAGGCCTCAGATAATTTGGTCAAAGAGCTAGTATCTTGATTCCATAACACTTACTATTATGAAAATGCTTACTCCAGTTTTAATCATTTATATTACTCAGCTGGTGTTAGACTGATATTACATAGCTTATGATTTGATTACACATTGCTGAAAATGGAACATGAAAAACCTACTTACACATGCATTTATAGTGATATTCTATAGTGTTTTCAATTAGAATCAGGTTACAAGCCTTTTGCCTTTCATCAAAAGGGTTGTAAACTGCAGGACACAGTATTTTTGTTGTTGTATATTTGTAATAGTGTGATTCAATGGAGTAAAAGACTCTCTTAGTGGACAGAAAATGTATTGTTGTTTAGGATTTTTTTTGTTGTTGTCTCTATAATGACTGTTTTAAAACACTATTTCTACATCTCTCGTCTCCTCTTTTCATCAGCCCTTTTCATCATTCTAGGACAGTTTGTAGATCAAGTTAAAGAGCGAAGGCAGCCTCTGCTTCCTTTTTTGTTTTTCATTTTTTTGCTAGTGCTTTGTCACTTCATAATTCCAGGTATGTGAGGTGGAAGTATGTGTACGTCTAGAAAACCTCTCTGCTTTCTTAGTTTGGAATTTCTTGAGCATTGTTTGAACTATGAAGTTTCTGCTTGTTTCTCTGTTAAATCTCACTGTCTTTGACACAAACTCATGACCAAAATGTCAGACTTAGTGTGAGGGAACAGATTGAAATGCTTCACCCGAAGCAAGTCTGTTTGGGGAGCTGAAGGTATGTAGGCCAGATGTACTCATGAATTGACCTATGCCTTAGCTCAACAGGACCTTCTTCCTGAGGAGATCGAGGCATCAAAACCAGTTAATCAGTTTTGGCCTAATGTTTAGTGTACAGCCTGATATAACTTAAGTCTAGCCTTGTCTGAGAGGACCTTTTTGTCTGTCTTTACTTCTTAGCCAGGCAGCAGCTATAGAGTGATTGCCCATGAAGTATGTTTGCAGATAATCAAGCTATATTTCAAACAGATCTTCACATTGGTACATTAGACACGTATAGCCTCTTACCTAACAGTTCAGAATGGAGTTTCTACTTTAGAGAAAGCATGTAGGTGTGTGAGCACCCTCTTGTCTTGTGTTATTCTGCCTCCTGTATGTGTGATGCAAATGGTTTGTATAGTGACTGGTTCCATAGGCTGCTCTTGTTTGTTTGTTCATTTGTTTTAAATTGCCTGTTGTGAAGTCCCCACTCTAGCTCAAATGTTGAGGGTTAGCGGAAACTTGAGTTCTTGCTGGAAAGTTTCTCACTATGTGTGTATGAGTATTCAGTGTTCTGGTGCCTAAATGTGCTGAAGAAATGTTACTATGAATTCTGACCCTGGGCACTTCAGGTGACTGCTCTGACTCATTCCTTGCAGAATAAGAGATCACAGCTTGTGCTATCATAGGGCTTGTTCTGTTGCCCCTAAAAGCAGAGTTGAATAGGTCTCAATTCTGTCCAAATCTGTTTCATAAATCTTGCTGTCAGACATGAGGAAACTTTGGGAAGCTGAGGGCTTTCTCTCGATAGTCTTTTTTAGACTAGGATAACTAATTACTCTGTTGGAATTGAACTGTTTTAGAGTTAAGATGATACAACTTTTCTTGAGTGTGTGCTTTAGTATAGCTATCCTAGGAATGCAGGAAGAAACATTTTTGGCTTTGGAAGATGTCTTTACTCAAAAGATGCAACAATCCTTTTCTGCTTATGACCTTCACATCTGAGTATTCAATACTTAAGGCAGTTTACAATGTACTTTATCTAAATTAAAGGAAATCAGATTTGCTTAGAGGCTGGATGTGACTTTCAGGCTGACTTCCCAGCCTTTGCTGGAATACTAACGCTACTATGTAGAAAACCTGTTTCTTGTGTATTCTTTGTCTTGAGTAAGATACTGAATGATGGGAACTCATCTGGGAAGTTTTAGGAAGGGATAATATATCTGCTGGAGGGCATAGGTCCTGCTTTCTGAAGGACTTAAACTACAAAATTCTAACTCGATTTGTATCTTATGCCAGAGCAGCATTTTACATTCCTTGTGGTGTAAAGACTTTATTCAACAGTTTCTTTAAACTTTTTTCATATGTGCATACTATTAAAAGAGCTTCTGGTTATTAAAAAAAAGTATCTTAAGTCAGAGTATTAGGAAGGGGAAGAAAAGAGATGCACTCTGGGACTTTAAATTGCTTCCCTTCTTTTTTTTTTTTAAAACAAAAACCAAAACAGAAAACAAAACCACAGAAACACATGGGTAACTTGTGATCCACTATCTTTGTTTATACAGAAATACAATAGACATAACTGTACTTCATGCAGTTAAATAAAATTAACATTGACCTGTAATATGAGTTAAAATTGCATGGCCTAGACTGTTTGCATGAAGTAACTAATTATTACTGCCGCACTGAGGGGAGCGGAGCAGCTTAACGTGGGGTGGAATCTGCTGGTATCACAGCTTGAAACGTGTCCTTTTGGGTGGCAGCTTGTATGGAGAGTCCTGAACCAGCTCCATCTTTGTATCTTGTCTTGATAAAGCAATTTTAAGAGACTGCGTGAGCTGGGATTAGTGTAGAATGTTTCAGGCCATCTTCTTGGGCTGCTCCAGCTGTCATTAACATCTTAGTACAACTCGGATGTTAGGGTTGTAGCCTAATGTACATGGGTCTTCTGTTTTCTTCCTAATTGGTCTGCATTAGTCAAGAGGGCTTTTGTCTGTCTGTCTCCTTTGCAGTCCTGTAATTGCTACTGTGGAAGTGTTTCGTATTATACAATGTCTGTCATGCAAGGCGTGGTATTCACATGTTTAATATTGTCCTTGTCATGTTGTGAGGTAAAGTGTTATCTTCTGTGCTTCAGTTATGCAGCTATGAAATTGTGAAGTTAACCTAATTTTTAAAGTAGTGACTATCAAGTGAAATTGGCATGGTTGATCTTCTAGATTAAGTCCATATGAGACTTCCCTTCATGCCCTTTGCTGTCTCTTTAGAATAAATGTGAGTTTTTAGGGTAGTATTGGCGCCGCTGATACCTAGATGCACTGTCCTACTGGCAAGATGATACTTTCCCTGAGGAGAGTAGTTAAGAGCAGAGGCATGTGCAATAGCTCTTACGGTGAAATGGCCATGCAGCAGCAGTTCCTGGAACAGCTGATTTTAGCAGAGGCTAGATTCTGCAAGCCCTTGTGCTGGCCTGTGCTTAGCTAGGTAGGTACCTTAGCAAGTGGCCTGGATTGCTGTCGTAATACATTGATAAAAGCTCTTGAAATCCAAGCCACTGTAGTGTTTAGCTTTCAAGTTCTGCTCTAGACAGTAATTCTCTCACATTATGTCAATTTGCCCTAAAGTTAAAAGGTTACTTCTAAAGCCAGAAGACGAACTGTCTTTGCTGATGCATGCAAATATCTTTTGGCATAATTGGTATTTTTGAGGAAGATTCATGCAGGAGTACAACAGTAATAGCAGTGTGTAATCAGATGTCCTTCTTCATGAGAAGACACTGGTTGGTAGACCAGAGTAACTGTTTTTACTGTGCCCTAATTTTACTGAGTTCTGTGTTCTCTTCTTTTAAAACTGATTACACTATTTCCAGTTGAACACTTAGTTCTTTCCTTAGACTTCTGTAACTGATCACATGGAATTAGTTGATTCACCACTTATTTACTGTACACCATGGTTACTTAGCATACATCCAGAATATCACTGGTCTTGGTGAATCTAGACATGAGACTGACTTTATTCTCTTAAACAGGTTTGTCAGCTGTAGTTCTGGCTGCTGCAGTGTGTTTGGGGGGAACAGTTTATAGAATCTGTTTGTCACATTGTTGTTACAGTCTTTCCACACTTCAGCTAGTCTATGTGATGCCTCATGTCCTCCCTTTCCTCTCCCAGATCAGTGCATATGTAAATGTGTGGCTGGACATGGAATAAGAATGCCTTAAAATACTTTCTATTTAAAAAGAAGTTTTAGAGCTCTAGGATCTCACATGGAAATGTGACCAAGAACTATGAAATATATTTGGAAATAACTTTTTCCAAACATTGTTTCTGAAACATCTTTTCTGTGTTGTCCTGTCCCCTGTCCCATGTCTGCTCCCTCCCTCCCTCCCCCAAATTTCTCTCAGACTTTGAGACAAATGTCAGAAGTGGATTTGGGTTCCAGCTTGTGTTTTTACTGTGGAAATAGTATCTTGACTCAACATTTCAAGTGATAGTAGTGTTACTGTTCAAGTCTTTAAACAAAGAAATGGAAAATAAACAATATGCAGCTGCAGTACACTGGGCAACTGATACAAATGCCATTTAGTGGACATTTTGATTGGCCAGCTTGTATTTCCACCTTGTATGCATGCTTGATTAGTTTGAGTGATCATTTACTTTGCTATACTTAAGATAACGGGTTCAATGATGACCTACCTATGTTCAAGCATAACAGGTAGCTTACGGAGTGGAAGTTGCTACCTGAGGTACGTGGTACAGTGTATTATAAAAGCATTCTATATAGATTCAGAATAACCTCATTACTTTCACACCAGATTTTACCAATTGGTAGGATAAGATTAGCATAACTCCAGTGATTTGATTATTAATTTCATTTGTACCTTTTTAGTCATGCTGTATGCACATGGAAAAGATGTAGATGTTACAAAGCAGTTGTCTAATGTCCAGGTGGAGATCAGTGACAAGTGGTGTCCCTCAGGGGACCGACCAGTACTGTTTAATATCTTCATTAATGACATAGACAGTGGGATCGAGTGCACCCTCAGTGAGTTTGCAGACAACACCAAGCTGAGTGGTACGGTTGACACGCCCAAGGGATGGGATGCCATCAAGAGGGACCTGGACAGGCTTGAGAAGTGAGCCTGTGTGAACCTCATGAGGTTCAACAAGGCCAAGTGCAGGGTCCTGCACGTGGGTCAGGGCAACCCCCAGTATCAGTACAGGCTGGGGGATGAAGGGATTGGGAGCAGCTGTGCTGAGAAGGACTTGGGAGTACTAGTGGGTGCAAAGCTTGACATGAGCCGGCAATGTGCACTTGCAGCCCAGAAATCCAACCATATCCTAGGCTGCATCAAAAGAAGTGTGGCCAACAGGTCCAGGGAGGTGATTCTGCCCCTCTACTCCGCTCTCATGAGACCCCACCTGGAGTACTGTGTCCAGCTCTGGATCCCTCAGCACAGGAAAGACATGGACCTACCTGTTGGAGCAAGTCCAGAGGAAGGCCACACAAGTGATCGGAGGGATGGGACACCTTTCCTACAAGGACAGGCTGAGAGAGTTGGGGTTGTTCAGCCTGGAGAAGAGAAGGCTCTGGGGAGACCTTATTGTGGCCTTTCAGTACTTAAAGGGGACATACAGGAAAGACAGGGACAAACATTTTAGTAGGACCTGTTGTGATAGGACAAGGGGTAATGGCTTTAAACTAAAAGATGGAAGACTTCAACTAGATACAAGGAAGAAACTTTTTTATGCTGAGGGTGGTGAAATACTGGAAGAGGTAGCCCAGAGAGGTGGCAGATGCCCCATCCCTGGAAACATTCAAGGTCAGGTTGGACAGGGTTCCGAGTTGAAGATGTCCCCGCTCATTGCAGCGGGGTTGGACTAGATGACCTTTAAAGGTTCCTTCCAACCCAAACTATTCTATGAGTCTATGTAAGGAGTGAATCTAATGACAACTTTTCTAGGAACAGTGCTAAAGATGGTACTTGGCTGTTTTCTTGCAGGAATAGTTTTAATCTTGCAGTTTTAGTAAATAGGAATTTGGGATGAGCAGCACTAACTTGGTTCTTTAAATCCTTTTTAAAAGCTTTAAAGAAGCAATAAACTTCTCAGACTATTAGGTGAGAAGGGGAAGGAAAATAAATGAAAGGATGGTGGGGAATGGTAAAAGCCTCTATGCTGAGCCTCATAAGAGACTTGGCATAAAAAGATTTTGTTATTGTGGTGATGTTCAATGCAGGGTTGTTAAATGCTAGGGGATAGAAAATACTTCTTGCCAAAGGCTCAGTTTAGCAGGAAATAATGAAGAGAGGTTTGAATTGTTTTGGAGATGTTCAGTTAAGTACTGAGGTAAATACTAGCTCTGAGGAGCAGTAAAAACACATTAATAGTATTCTTGGACTTTTCTTCTGACCTGTAGGGTGGGGCTCAAATGGAGGTGGCAAAATGTCTGTGAAAGGTATTACAGAAAGAATTGGGGTGATACTTGTAATTATTTTCTACTGCTGTGCCACTGTTACCATCCTCTTGAAACTTTATTTAACAATGATACCCAGTGTTGTGGGGAGATGGCGTGCTAGACAGGAGGAGACCATTCTAAGGAAATGTGTGTTCTGTTCATCAATCTGTGGCAGAAACAAAAATGAAGAAGGAAGTCTTGAAGTGCATAGTACTCAAGTGTTTAGTATTTAAAGCTAAACAGTGTCTTCTTCCCTGACTAAATAATATAAAAAGGAAATGTTTTTTCTTGTCGGCATAATGTGGAAAGTATTTTCTTCTATTAATAGAAAAACTTGAGCTAATGGAACACTTGAACAAGTTTAAGGAACTTCATGGGACTTCATTGGAAGCTTAGGATGTGGTGACTTCAAGTTTTAACTGTGTAGTGCTTAAACTTGATGGGTAGAATTTCAGTGAAAAATCCAGTTAC
Source organism: Anarhynchus alexandrinus (assembly GCA_008711295.1). Taxonomy (NCBI): domain Eukaryota; kingdom Metazoa; phylum Chordata; class Aves; order Charadriiformes; family Charadriidae; genus Anarhynchus; species Anarhynchus alexandrinus. The sequence continues at coordinate 4,831,335 of VUYV01000022.1, read as the reverse complement.
ATAGAATCATAGAATGGTTTGGTGTGGAAGGGACCTTGAAGATCATGTAGTTCCAACCCCCCTGCCATGGGCAGGGTCACCTCCCACTAGACTAGGTTGCTCAAAGCCCATCTAGCCTGGCCTTGAACACCTCCAGGGATGGGGCTTCCCTGGGCAACCTGTTCCAGTGTCCTGCCACCCTCACAGTAAAGAATTTCTTCCTGCTATCTAATCTAAATCTACCCTCTTTCAGTTTAAAACCATCACCTCTCATCCTATCACTACGTGCCCTGATAAAAGTTTCACTCCCTGTCTTTCCTGTAGGCCCCCTTTAAGCACTGAAAGGCTGCAATAAGGTCTCCCCAGAGCCTTCTCTTCTCCAGGCTGAACAACCCCAACTCTCTCAGCCTGTCCTTGTAGGAGAGGTGTCCCATCTGATCATTTGTGTGCCCCTCCTCTGGACTCGCTCCAACTGGTCCATGTCTTTCCTGTGCTGAGGGCTCCAGAGCTGGACACAGTACTCCAGGTGGGGTCTCATGAGAGCAGAGTAGAGGGGCAGAATCACCTCCCTCGACATGCTGGCCATATTGTTGGCTCATGTTGAACTTCTGGGGGTGTTGGTTGATGAGGCCTTTCTCCTCAGGGCTGCTCTGCATATAGGAAACTTGATTTTGGTTATTGCAAACTGGAAGCTCAAATAATATATTATGAAAGGATTCTGTGCTGCTGTTCTAATCCCATATGTAAACATCTGTGTGGGTTGATCATGGTTGTCACTGAAACTGCTTGGTAGTCTTAACATCTTGGTGTTAGAATTAAGCTCACCCAATTTTACTTCTGAAAGTGTGGCATGAAAAGCTGGGAAGAAAAAAAAAAAGTGAGAGGGAAGCTAACATTCAGTGTATGAGCTGTATGTAGATTTGGGTGCCTGAGCCTGTGAACAAACAGCTTGAAAAAGAGGACTAAGTATTCCCAACTCTGTTTTACTGGGGGTGTTGGTTGTTGTGTGAGAGCCTTATGCTGTTGCTGCTTGGTGGTAGGTGAGGTTAGGAACTGGTAGTTGTGACAAGAAGGTAGAGGGGAAGACCAAAATAGTGGAGCCAGATCATGTTTCATGATCAGTTTCAGCCAATCTGTGTGTTTAACATCAATGATAGAGGATGTGTTGTGTGTGTCATTCCTCTTAACTAATATTCATGAAGCTTTCCAGGCAGCTACCTCAGAGTTGAGCAAGCTGAAAACTATCTGGGAGTTTCTAAAGGGGAGAGAGGAGAAGGTAGTCAGTGACTCTTTCTCATCTATTTGACAGTGTAGTGTGCTAGATTTTTAGTGTTGGCACAGAGGGTAAATCATTGATCAGGATACATACATAGGATACCCTAAGATGGGGAGGCGGTATTAGTGTTAATGAAAAGGGATGTTTTCCCTTGAGCCTCTGAACACAGCAAGTGTTGCTCCTATGTAGAGATCTGTAACTTGTTGAATTGAGGGATATGTGAAACTAGGTTATAGTAGGATACTAATCTGTTTTAAATATGCCCCATCCTAAGTATTCATGTGGTGTCTTCCTGCTATCACTAGATGAGGATTACAGTTAATGGCTGTCTCTTTAATGTCATATGCCTTGCAAGGACTAATGTCTGTATTAGACTTTTGTTAAATGTGAGTTATGAGGTATGAAGCTCTGTGTATACTTCAGTGCTAAAATAGCTTTTGTCTGAGGTGTACAATTTGTGCATGTATTCCTCACTTATTACCTGCTAACGTTGTAAAATGCTCTGCAGATTTAAGCAATTATTGTCCTCTCACTTTAAACTTTTAGGAAGAGGGTTCTTATTGCTGCAGGAAATATTTGAGAATGTTCTCATAAATGTGACTTCTTATTTTGGAGTAGACGCTGCTGCTTCTTGGGAGTAGCACAGGGGAAAAACTTTACAGGCACTATCCTCTTAGTAATTACCAAAATATTTTTAGGGTGTATCACTGATAAATTTACTCTAAGCATATGACTTCCTCTTCTAGCTGCTTGATGGCTGATAAGCTGTAGCAGAGTCACTTTAAAGCACACATTAGTCACCGTGATTCCTCACTGCCCTGTGTTGAAAGTGGTGACTAATCTCTGGGTCTGACTTTCCATTATGAAGTACAACCTTTACCCTCGGTAACTAGGTGGAGGATTTCACAAAACAGTCTGAAACATTCCTGCCTTCTGTGCCGGCCCCCCCACCCCGCAGCCAGTAATCCACAGCTCTCTTGTGAGCTAGAAAGGATGTGGGGCATCAGGTGTGCTGCTAGGCTCTTAACAAATGTTTAAACCTTGTTGTCTTTTTTTAGAAGAATCTTGCTTTGGATAGTGGTTCTTCAGTGGTGTCTGCAAAGTTATAGCAGAATGAAAGCAATTAGCGGTGAGAAGCCTGAGACCCTCAGACAGCAAACTGCATAACAGCTTGACGATCCAGAGGTTTCTTTTGGCACTCTTTCGGAGTTATTTTATCTGATGACTGAGGTAATACAGTGACTTCCACTCTTTGTAGAGTGTTTATAATAGTAATTTTTAATGAATGGAAGAAAGGACGTAAGCCCAACACTTCTTTGCAATGTTACGAAATATGCAGTAATAGAGCAGTGTCTTTGCCTTTATTCAAAAGCAGCTGATTCAGACCTTAAGTATCAATTCAGGTTAGCAGACTTTTCTGTTCAGATCTGAAATACTGAAACAGGTTCATTTTGGAGAGGATGGATTAAGTAGGAAGAAGACTTATTCTTAATTTCATTTTTCTGGAGTGGAGAAGTGAGGGAGTCTTTAGTCTGTTGGATAAAAGGTCAGTATTTTTTTTGGCTCTGTTGAAAAGAGATTTAGCAATGTGCATTGGCAGTGGAGGCAGCCAGTGCTATCCTGAGCTGTATTTAATAGGAGCATAGCCAGTATTTATAGGGAAGTGATTACTCCTCTCTGCGCAGTACTTCTTAGCTGTATCTAGAATACTATGTCTGGTTTTGGGTCCCTGATCCAGGAAAAACATGAACTGGAAGCAAGCCCAGTGGAGGGACCGTCAGGGTGGTCAGGAGGCTGGAGCACAGGCCCTGAGGGTAGGCTTGGGCAGCTGGGTTGCTTCAGCCTGAAGAAGTCTCAGGGGGATCTAACAGCAGCCCCTTCATACCTACAAAGGTGTCATCAGGAACATCAGGGCCAGGCTCTTCACAGTGGTGGGAGGACGAGGCACAAGGAGCATAATTTGTAATAAAAGGTAGATAGAAAAAAAAAGTAGATTTAAAAAACCCCAATAAACAAACAGAAAGAAACAATCCACAGAAAACTCTCACTGTGAGCACAATCATGCAGTAGAACAGGCTGCCTGGTAAGGTTGTGCATCTCTGAAGGTGTTAAAGGTACAGCTGGATGAGGCACTGAGTCAACCTAATCTGATATCATAGCTGATCCTCACTGGAGGCCTGGAGACCTCCTGAGGTTTCTTCTAACCTGAATTATTCTGTTCGTGCTTGTGACTTTACAAATATGACTCTGGCCATTCTGAAAACCTTTGTTTTAGGAAAGCCTGTTAACCTGTAAATAAACCAGTCTTTGTTTATGCCATATGCCTGTGGATTATTGCTGGAATGAGTTACTCTAGCACTAGAAAATAACAAATAATTGCCATTTAACAGATATTGTGACCTTGGTTCTTAAATGATAAGGGTAAATAGCTGGGAGGAAAATTTAAGCCTGTCATAGTGTAGCATATGAAGCACCTTTAAAGGGCATCGCCCTCTTAGTTACCAAATATGATTCTCTGGAGTCTGGGGACTAAACAGTTGAAGAGTTTGAAGATGCCTTCGCATGATTAAGGCAAACCTACTCAGCGGTGTCCAGAATGATAGAAGAGTTCACGGATACTTTTTTTTTTCTGTCTTGCTCAGGTACTCACTGGGGTCCTAGTGAGTGCTTTTAAGGAAAAAATTTACATATACTTTATTTATAATCTACATATTTGGACATATGTGGGTATGAATATTTTTGTGCTTTTTGGGACGTACTGATTCAGAAACCTGGCACTGCTGTGGAACACACTGAATACTAAATGCCAGGAAAATGGAAACTAATATCCTTCTTACTATTAAAGAGGCATAAAGAAACAATTCCACAGAACTGGTAAAACTTAAATTATACAAATAAATAACCAGTAACCTTGAAACTTCCCCCTCTGCCTTGGTAAGCATAGGGATTTAGTCATTAAAATACAGCTGCTGTTGGTACATTAGTAATCCTGAATGAGAGAACTGCAAAATCCTTCTCTCGAGGTACAAGTCTTATGAGGAACACGACTGAGGGGACTGGGGTGGTTTAGCCTGGAGAAGAGGAGGCTGAGGGGAGACCTTATCACTCTCTACAACTACCTGAAAGGAGGCTGTAGAGAGGTGGGGGCTGACCTCTTCTCCCTGGTGACAAGTGATAGGATGAGAGGAAATGGGTTCAAGTTGTGTCAGACAAGGTTTAGATTAGATATTAGGAAAAAATTTTTCATGGAAAGGGTTATTAAACATTGGAATAGGCTGCCCAGGGAGGTGGTGGATTTGCCATCCCTGGAGGTGTTTAAAAAAAGGGTAGATGTGGTACTTGGGGACATGGTTTAGAAGTAGTTTTCTCAGGGTAGGTTAATGGTTGGACTTGATGATCTTAAAGGTCCCTTCCAACCTCAGCAATTCTATGATTCTAAGAGGTAGAGGGAGTATCTGCTCCATTTCTACTACTGAAAAGAATTTTATACAGGGTAAATAGTTAATGTTTTTATAAAAGTTGAAATTTATTGCAAGTGACAACATGATGATAATCTCAGTTCTGAGAGCATTTGAATGAACAGTACTTCTATAATACGGCTTTATCTTACTTGCACTTCTTTAGCATCACATGAGCAAGAAAAGTGTTGGCAGCCTATTAGAGAATGTAGATAAATTTGTAACTTTTAGATAAGCTGCAATTCACTTTGTGCATGTATTTATATAGTGTAAGCATAACACTGTAGGGCTGGAAGATGAACACAGCTCTGAAAATATTTTTACTGTAGGGAAATAGAAATGATAAGCAAACCTATTAATCCCAGTCCTGTTTCTGCATACCTAAATGTTCTCTACTCAGATCTGGTTTAGCAGTTGTTTTTTGGTTTGTGATTGTACCCCCCCACCTTCCCCCACCCCCCAAAGGTCTACATGCTGTGAGGCATATGTATGGCATGGAGGAAGGGATATTATAAAAACAAACTTAGACCTGGAATGCTTTTAAAAATAAAAGAGAAACCTCCAAAAGCCAGTTTTTATTCTTTGCTGTCAAGGTAGCAGAGGCTACCCAGCTTCTTTTCTAGTTCTGGTCTCATAGGTAGCGCTAAAAATTTGACTGGAGAAAACACAAACCGGCTAACAGTTGTTTCCTGCTAATTGTGATACAGATAACAATGTGATACTATAACTGTCTCTCATGTTATCTCCGATTGTGTAATTTTTTTTTCTGCAGTACTTTATTTTAGAGACCCTTTTTCTGCATTCATGAAATACAAGAATATGTTACAGCTGTATAAAATATTTGAGCCAACCTTAATAAAAGTGAATGATGTTTGAAAATACTTCTGCCTAGAAACTGTTCCCATCTTGTATATGAGTGTGTAGCTTTCCTTTAATGTCAGAGTAGATCGGTCTTGCCACTTTGGATGCTCTTGTTCTGACAGTATTGTTCATATTTGGAACAGCAGGTTAAGAACTACTTATTCGGAAGGCTTGTGCAAATTGACTATTCAGTCCTTGATAAATTATAGGAATTCAAGTGTTTTGAGAAATGTTACAGAAGTTCCAAATACTGGATGAGAAACACCAATTGTGAGCTAACTTTATGTGAAAATGACCTTTTATATGAAAATCGGATGACTAACAAGCTAAATAAAACTGCTTGTTATTCTTAAGTTCTAGCATTAAGAGCCAAATGTAGATGTGCTTTCTTATACTTGTCTCAAAGCTGCACCCCCAGTCAACTATTTTCTTTTGAATGATGGTCACATGGAGATGGAGAAAACTAAAGGAGCTATTTGTATGGAAGCAAGTAGAAGCTCAGGATAACAGTTAGGACCCCTGCTCTTTTTGCATCTTTTTCACTCTTAAGATTTTCCTTGAAATATGTTGTTCCTTGTGGTCATAGTGACTTCTGCTGTAATATTGCTGGTTAAGAAGCTCTGCTCCTCGATGAGGCTACGTGGTTATTTTTAGAAGGTATTGAAGTGGTCCCAAAAAAGAACACTTGTTCCTAAAACCTGAGTATATCCCTCATAGGAATTTTATTTATCTTTTTGGGTTACTTGGCCAATTCTGTGTGAGTCTTTGAGATTCCCCCAGTGGATGTGCCATAGCTTAGAGCAATTGGGTTTGATTTTCAGACCATAGATGTTGGCAAGACAGCCAGGTCTGAGCATTGCTGCCTGCTTACTGAAGAAGTTTAAGACATACTACTAGGCAGTTTATGGGCATCTCCTGTTTTGTCTTTTCAACAAAAGAAGTCATAGGATATTTTACCTAATTTTAACATAAGGACAGCATGGAAGCTAAAAGGAACATACCCTCCCGGGGACTTGGATGGAAATGTGAGTTGGGAACAGGGCCTTGGTAGGGGAAAAACCTATGTACTTCTGGGGAGTTCCTTTTACAGCCTGTAGCAGAGAATGTCACTATTGGTGGTCTGTATCTGTCACTTCTCTGGCCAGTCAGATTGGCAGCAAGGGACTGAAAGCTTCAAGCAGAGTGTTTTTTGTCTTTTTCATCAATAGAATTTCTGCTTTCTCTTAGACTGTGGGAGAAAGATTGAAAAGGTACTATAAAGCAAAGCCTTTATGTTCTTACAGATCACTGATAAGATGATATATAGCACCTTGAACTATCAATGTAAACAAAGGTTTGACCACAGTGTGCACTCTGCTTGAAATAATCTTGATGAGCCATCAGAAATGGTAGATCAATATGCTTTACAATCCATTTAAAAGTACCAGGAAGGAACACAACTTTTTCCTGCAAAGCTGCAGGTATAATTGCATTGCTTAATAAGTTAATATAAAAACCTGAGTGCCACTCTACTTTTAGGTTGTTAAGTTATTGTTCATCTGTAGTTCAGCTGCTCTTTGATCTTTAAGACTTACTTGGATGTTATTAAATATCTGAAAAAATCTTCCTTATACTTATGTTACTGGTGGTATTAGGTATTTGTGGGGAAGAGAAAGCAATAGCTAAGGTTGCTACTTACTCTGATGCTCTGTTCTTCATTAAGTGCATAATTCTAAAAATGTTTCAACTGTGCAGGATATAAAATGTATCAAGTTTTGATTGCTGATCTCTACATCAGTGACTGCTATGTATGACATGTTGAGGAGAAGGGCCTTGACTTAAATTGAGTGCTAGGTAGACTTGTGTTCCAAAACTTAAGCAGTTAGATGGGTTCAGATTTTTTTCTGTATTGTCACTTAAATGTTCTGTTGTATGCTTGTCTTTAGTAGACAGAGGGAATAGAGAGGGTTAAGAGGGCTAAGAAAAGGACTTGGGAAAATTGAAAGGTTGTTCTGTTGCAGTTTTAAGTAAGGCTATTGCTTTTGTAGCAGCTCTAAAGAATATTCTTAGTTGTAGGAAGCTTTAGAGCGGTTGTTTCCTGGCTGCTGGGTTAAACATCCCCTTCTCTTAGTGAACCAGAGTTTACAGTCTGGTTAGTAAGAGGGAGAAAAAGCATCTGAAGTTACTACTTATTTTCTTGGGTGTTGTTTTTTGGGGGGGGTGGGGGGAGTGAAGAGTTGTTGTTCAGGTGTTTTGTGTATGTTCCAGTTTTCCTATACTTGTCGATTAAGGATTTAGAAAAGGTCAGCCAATGACAGTGGATTTTAGAAACACTGCAGAGAGGTTAATTTAGAAATGCTTCTTGACTGTTCCAGTATTATTTGCATCAATTTCGCATATTTGTGAGCATATTTTGTGAGGAAATCAGTGGGATTTACATGCTGACCATGTTAAATGTCTTCTCTGTTTGGGGGGGTGAGGGACCAAAACACAAACACTTGACTTTCCAGGCTGTTTTTATTTTAGATTGTCCTTGCTGTCTAGTTACTGAACAGCTTTCCTAAGCAGGTTATTTTCTCTTAAGCCAAGTTTTGTGATTCACTGTTAGGGAGACTGGCAGTTCTAGTTTCCATCGTGATGACTTAATTGTACATACAATATAGCAAACTATGGCAGCCTGTGTTGGCATGCAGAGACTTGAGGTGGTGGTGTTGTTGAACTTATCTTAGAAGAACAATTAAAACGAGAGAATTACAATATGTTCGTAAGTATTGAACACTTTGTATATGATAATACTACTTTAGCCATAGGAATTGAACAGAGTAATAAAAATAAGTGTGTCACAACTACGATAAGTAAATGGTTTCACAGAACTTTAAAGATGGGTTTTGGGGGGGAAATGGCATCTGTTTTGACGACAGCAATGTCAGTGCTGTACAGGTGAGCTGCATTCTTTTCTCTTTATAGAAAATGTTGTTATAAAATGTATGCTCTTATCTAATTTTTTTTAACTAATGAGATTTTACTGAATTGACAAATGCAGCCTGAAATAAATCCTGTGTGATAATGAATCTTGCTTTTTGTTCCTGTTTAATAAAAAAAAATAATCAATTTAGACATATTTTTAAGTAACTATAGGCCAAACACAGATCCATTTGTAGTCTGTTCTACATATAGGTTACCAATAACTAAGAATCTAATCCAGAAGCATATTTCTCAGTTCTTTGAAATTCCAGACATTTCGTGGGTACTCATTAGCTATGTAGACACATCTATCTTTCTTTTTACTGTTTTGGTTGAAATACTCATCTAGATCCAAGAAAACTTAATGGAGCTATCCACTGAGTAGATTTTTCTAGATGAATCTAAGTGACTTTATGGCTTACAAAATCAAATCCTATAGTGCCCTTCTGTTTTCTGTCCTATCACCTGGACTAACAAGATTATCTGATCTATATGGACAAACCATGTTAATATTTATAGCCCTGGGGTCACAAAGGAGATATTTGGTATGGCATGCACCTAAGCAATAAAATTCAATATTGTTGCAAGCATAGGTTAGTTTTAATTCTGACAAGTGCTGTCAACAATCATTAAAGTCAGTGGATCTTGTCCTTTAGTAGTAATTTAGGCTTTTTTTTTAGTTCCAAAACTGGTCAGAGATTTATCAAGTTACTAGTAGGAACTGACTTGAATTATTTCTCAGTAACCACCTGTCTTTAGTTTGCCTTTTGACTGTATTTGTAAGTAGACTTGCATGGAACTTAGAATAAACATTTTTAAGATATTTGTTCAGTGTCACATTACTAGCTCTGGAAGTTCTTAGTATCTGTTTTGGTTTTTTTTCAGGTGATACAGCTCTAGAGGAAAGAAAGATTTGTCTTCACGACTTGCTTTACAGCATCTGAATAGTGAAAGCACAATGTACACTTTTTAGAGTTTTACAGAAATCAAAAATCATCTAGGAACAATAACGTTGGACTTCGAGGAATAGCAGACTTTAGAGAGCCCAGAAATCGGTCACTGATAAAGCTGATTTGGCCATACAGCTTGGGAATGAATACCATTGAGACGGCAAAGCTTGAAGAGCATATGGAGGGTCAAAACAATGACACTTCTAATGGCTACTCACGACCTACTCTCTCAGTCAGTGAAGAGAACAAAAATGGCACTAGCAAACCAAAGGGCTTGTCTAATGGCTTGCGAAAAACAACAAAGAAATATCCTGATTACATCCAGATTGCTATGCCTGCTGAATCTAGGAACAAATTTCCTCTGGAATGGTGGAAAACAGGCATTGCCTTTGTCTATGCTCTCTTCAACTTGATTCTAACAACTGTCATGATCACTGTGGTCCATGAGAGAGTACCTCCAAAGGAGCTAAGCCCTCCCTTGCCTGATAAATTTTTTGATTACATTGATCGTGTGAAATGGGCTTTTTCTGTATCAGAAATAAATGGAATGATACTAGTTGGATTATGGATATTCCAGTGGTTATTTCTTAGATACAAGTAAGTATCTGTATATATATACCCCCCCCCCCCCCCCCGTGTGTGTGTTTTCAGAATGTTGGTTTCCCTTCTTCACTTTGGGTAGAAGAAATCTTACGGTAGTGTCTGTAACAATATTGTAGAATAGGGCTGGCAGGAAAATGAGAAAGGGGTGACTTCTTTAGAAAATGTTTCAGTGTCCATGTTGGATATGGAAACACAGGTTTCTCCTGATTATTGAATAATGTTTTTTAAATCTGAATTTCTGACACCTGTGTTGTACTGGTCAAATTTATGCTGGGATTGGGCTTTTCAAAGGGTGTTTACTGACATGGCAATATTTTAAACGGAGGAAATCATGATGATGTAAAAAAACCTCATCCAAATTTGAGGAGGAATGCACTGTCCTCTACAGCTAGACTAGAAGCTTTTTTTTGTCTTCATTTGCTTAAACTATACATACTTAACTTGAGTATGTGGTTATAATATGGCATGAAAAAGAGAAGGTCACTGAGTTGAGGAACACTGTGCCTCACTGCACACCTAAGTTAGACTGCGGCCATGTTAAATTGGTTAGATAGCTTTGGTGGGAGCTTGGTGGTAGTTATGTACTATTACAAGCTACCAAGACTGAAACCTGAAGACTTTTTTAGTATTTGATTTGGAGAAGCATGTGGTGAAGGGCAGCAGGTGGAGCTGCTCTTTAATCCTAGGGATTTAGCTATATAATAAAGCTAGAGCTCCATAACTGTTATGTGTATATCCTGCATGTGAACTTTGTACTCAGTCTTTTTTTCCCCCCTTCCCTTACTTTCAGATCAATAGTGGGACGGAGGTTCTTTTTTATAATAGGAACTTTGTATCTGTACCGCTGTATTACTATGTACGTTACCACCTTACCTGTGCCTGGAATGCATTTTCAGTGTGCGCCAAAGGTAAGATTTGCTTCTTAATTCTTGCCTTAGTCTCTGCCTGAGTCCCTATGACTTACTAGAGCAAATAGAAGATAATGTTTCAGCTGTTATTAAACAAGTTACTTTCAGTTGATGTCCTCAGAAACATTGATAGTGATAAACCAAAAGTTGTGTGATACAGAAAGAGCCTCAAGCCGTTGCTACAGTTAAGATGCTTTAAAGGAAAGTACCTATGTTGAAATAGTGCTGCTACCAAATTAGTGAACTTGCTTCAGAGGCTCAAGCTGATCATTCTAATAATGCAGCAATGTTTTTTCTTACATGGTGGGATACCTAAAGTCAATATTGTAATTTGTAGGCTCATACACAAGCTTGTGTTGCTGTATCCTTTTAAAAAACCACGTTATCATATGCTTTGTCCTGTTCCTCACTCTATTTTGACAAGAGCTGTTGCAATGCCTTAAGTCAGCTGCCCGTCCCTCCTTCCAACCTGCAAAATGTATATAAATGTGACTAAGACGAGTTCAGCTACTTAAATGAGTGGATATGTATAGAAACATGTACATGCTAATATTTCTACAAGAATATTAAAAAAAATATACAGATAGGTAAAACTGAGTGTTTGCCTAGTATCTATAAGAAGTCAAAAGCTGATGCTAATGCATGTTTAAAAAAAAAAAAAAATCCTCTAAATCTGGGTAAGTCCTGACTGAGTTTGTAACCAAATCTAAAATGAAGCGAGTTTGAGGTTTTTGTCTTATAGAAACGTTGCTCAGCTCAACAGAATGACAAAAGCGGTATGCAACGTTGTACTGTATTGGAACCAGTTTTGAATGTGTTTCATCCATTCCATCAATGGCTATCATGAGATACCTGACCTTACAAATTTTTAACGTTTACCTTTCCCGTATATTCTGCATCTCATTCTCATACCATGCATATTTTAAAATAGCCTGGGAAAGAATAGACAGAATGCTAGTGTTATCAAGGTGATCTTTAGCACCTGTCAACTTTCATGTGCATGCTTATTTGTTTAAGAATATGTGAAAGCAAGCCAAAGAAAATGAAGATAATTTGTGTCCTTTTCTTCCTATCTATCTCCCTGAATCCACATATGTTTGGGCAAGAAGTTTACTCAAGTCACTTATGGTGTATCTTAAACTCTTTTTTTTTACCTTTTCTGGTGTTCTAGTTGAATGGAGATTCTCAGGCAAAGGTTCAGAGGATCCTGCGACTGATTTCTGGTGGTGGTCTATCCATAACTGGATCACACATCCTATGCGGAGATTTCCTGTTCAGTGGTCACACTGTGGTGTTAACGCTGATCTACCTGTTCATCAAAGAGTGTAAGTGATGGTATTTCAATGCACTTTTATCATGTGTTTTCCCAGTACATGTAAAAACTATTGCCCTTCAGCAGTACAAAATGTGACTTTGTGAAAATGGAATGCAGGTGTAGTAAAAGTGGTGTGGGCTTTCATTAAGGGCTTAATGTAACTAGACATGTCACTTCTGTGTGTATATAGGGTGTTTACTGGTTGATTGAAGCAAGCTAGCTTTTCATGATTCATTGACAGGTTATTCAAATTTTGAGTAAAAGATACTGTAGTTAGTTATGTAGATTAGCTCTCTGCAGGTTGGCTGATATACCATAGATGTTAAGGATTTTTTGTAGCTTGAGCACAGTGCCATTGCACACTTTTAAGTGTGCTGTACATCAATTACCCCAAACAATGGGAAGTTGATTCATGCTCCTTGGATGTCTTCTGCTAGTCTCCTACTTATGCTTCTTGATGTTGATAAGAATTTGGGAACAGAATATATAGTTGGGTTATGGTTTCCCCTTTTGCTTTACATAGCTTTTCCCCCCATGCCCCATAGCAATCTGTGCTGCACACACACACAGTATTGAAGCTTTGGAGAACTGAGCACCAACTTCTAAATCTGATACATGGTAAGCAATGCTTCTAGTCTGGGAACTTGGCCGTGCATGAATGCATAGTGGGGAGTTCCCTTTCCAATTCACATGTTTGGAATTGGAATTTTCTCTCCTACTGTTGTGTCCCAAACTATGCAAATGCTAGCTTGGCTCACGGGAATGTGTGATTCTCACTGAAACAAAAATAAGACTAGCCAGCATCAGTTGAATGCCTTCCTTTTATTAAAATGTTGAGGGAAGGAAGTGTTGCAGTGCTACATTCTGCCTTAAACAAAAAGCATGACATAAAAACACCTGTTTAATATGACAAACTTCAAATCTGTGGATGTGAGACACTTCTTCAAATGGTGATTTAAGAAGCTGACTATAGTCTGCTGATTCTTAGGCCTAGGTCCTTCATGTAAAGTGAACATTACTGGGGGAATGGCATGTGTAACTCAACTCATCAAAATTACTAGAACAGTATTAGGAAAATAGTCTAGTAATAAATTTGGGGGTTGCCTTGTTTTGTGTATATTATTGCAGGTTAATGCTGGTCACATACTCTGTAATGTCTTTAGTAGCAGGAAAGATGCAGATAACCCAATATTTTCGAGGGTAGTATATAACTCATGTACTTCTGTCATAAGGGGTTGGAGCAATTGTATTGTACAAATTCTTGTAATAAGCCCTCTGACTGCTGCCTAACTGTTAGGCATGTATTTCGGTGGAATTGCGCTCTATAAATGAGAAATGCATAGCCTTCCTTTTTCTGCCTCCCATATAATTAGCAAAATGTAATCTGAACAAGGGCTTAAGCACTATAATTGCTCTGAATTAGAGGTTCCTTATGATATTCTTTTCTGCTCTCTTGATGACACGTCTTCAGTACAAGATGCATTCTGAGGTTTTTATTATTTCCGGCTTAGTGGATTTTTTGCTCTGCTCTTCTCTTCCTTTCATCCTTTGCTGCTTCTTGACTTATTCTCCTGCACTCCAGCTTTTTTGCCCGGCATAGTTATCTACATTTTTAGCCTTGGTATGTCTGTCTTGGTGGGGCTGTTTTCATCAACTTCTGGAGATGACTTAGCTCCTTATCTTTTTTCTAATTTTTTTTTTTTAATCAGTAGATATAGATTTGTCTGCAGTGTTTTGGGGAGAGCTTACTGTTTTGACACTTGCACCAAAATTTAAATCCTTCTACAGTAACTATTTTTCACAAGCCTCTCAAACTACTACTGGGCAGGCTTGTTGAGGTCATAGCTTTTCTGCCGGTATTGTGTAAAAGTACAGGCTGACCATTGCCCCACAAGGCAACAGGTGCCAAAACCTCCCACTGTGAGTGAAATGAAGCCCTTTAGCCTGTCAGAAGTTATGAATGGTCATTGTGACACCCAAGGCCTTTTTTCAATGGGGAAAGAAGGGCAGGGGAACTTTTTCCACTGAAGTGGCTTAACTGCATTTTGAAGAATAGCTTTGTTCCCATTTGTTAATCTTTAATGAAAGGGTATAAATTCACATACTGTACTTCCTTGTACAGTGTATTCTTGTTTCACAGAACAGAGGTTTCATGCAAAGTAGTTAAAACTTAGGAATTAAAATAAGAGTGTATTTTCCTGTTTAATCTGTGATCTCTGCTCAGGTTACAGTCAAGTAAAATGTCTATAATTTATATAAGTTTACTTAAGCATAGACTGTAGAAATAACAGAGATTCAGCACACCCAAGTAAATTAATCAAAGTATATGGCTTGCCTCCCTTCCCCTGCACCCTATACCTTAGAAGTGATTTAACTGGAAAACTTAATTTGACTAGAAAATGGGTGATGGTGCTCATCTTGGGTTAATTTTACAAAGTAAGAACACCTCAGTAAGTTTGCACAATTCTTTAGTGTTGTATTCTGTGTCCAAACAGGGTTCTCATACCAGTGTGGTATAAATGAGTTGTGTTTTAAAACTTAGTAATCTTAATTAAATCATCTTTTTCTTTTCCCTTTCCCTTTGTGGATTGCTATAATAATGTACATGGCTTTTTTTTTTCCCATCACCTCCCTATTTCACAGATTCACCACGTCATTTCTGGTGGTATCACTTAATCTGCTGGCTAATGAGTGCTGCTGGCATAATTTGTATCCTTGTCGCTCATGAACACTATACTGTAGATGTCATCATTGCTTACTATATCACCACACGGCTTTTCTGGTGGTACCACTCAATGGCTAACGAAAAGGTGAGTGGCCTATACTTTTAGGATCCATGTACAACTTGCATTTAATTCTGCTCAAAGGTCAAAATTAGTTCTTAATTTCAAAATAGAAATAGAGGTTCCATATTGAGGTTCAAACAAATTGAGCGAGGAGTTTCACTTTACTGTGGTGTAAGTAAATATTTAATGGATTAAGACGTAGGTTTTTGATCTGTGCCTGTTACTAAGTTATTTCAAAATTTATTTTTTTATAAAGTTACTTTTTAAATTCCTGATAATTTGGCTTTAAAGCATTTTTTGAACTTCAAGGTTCTCTTGTTGTAATGGATGTACAGAATATCCCATGTTTGTCTAAACTTATGAAGTAAACTTAGTAGTTTAAGTAGTTTAGTAATAAAATTTCTGACCAACCTAAATTACCCAGACCATACTAAAATTCTAGTGACAGTTCTTCTGTAATTGCTGCTAAAAGTGTATTGTTCAGAAGGTATCTGCTGCAGCTCTTTGAAGTACGAGCATAGCTCTCAAGCCATTTTAATCTAGTTTTCAACTATTAGTCATCAATGGAAAATGATGTGCCTGAAAAGACTCATGTTCAAAGTCAGTGCTCGGTCTCCCGAAATTTTGTACTACAACAAAGCATTCCTTTGTGTTAGATGCTCAGTTTGTAGTATACATTTGGACTATGATGTATACGCTATCTCAATATTCTGTTTTTTCTAGGCTAAATGCACCTTGTTTTTGCAGAAATGCATGCAAATATATTGCATTTTTGTAGTTGTGTTGACTCAATGTAATTGATTATAATGCCTTAAACTGATTGTCTGTTTCCTTTTCCTCTTTACCTGCCTGTGCCAATACAGACTTTAAAGGTCTCTTCGCAGACAAATTTTCTCTCTCGAGCATGGTGGTATCCAATATTTTATTTCTTTGAGAAGAATGTGCAAGGCTCTGTTCCTTGCAGCTTTTCCTGGCCGATATCTTGGCCTCCCAGCTGCTTCAAATCTTCATGCAAAAAGTATTCACGGGTTCAGAAGACAGGAGAAGACAATGAAAAATCTACCTGAAGAAAATGAAAGCATCTGCTCTTCTTTGTTGTTTTGGTTTTGTTTTGTTTTGTTTTTTTTTTACCAAAACATTAATGCTGTAACCAAAGTTCTTAAGAGGACTACGCTGTAACTGAAGAAGTGGACCAAGCTTCTGTGCAATTTATTGGAAAGACAATTATAGACACACATATTGCCATTTCATATGTTTTTCTATCATCAGGCTGTACAGACCTATTCTACTCTTCAGTGCAAATAGAATGCACCACTGATGGGATTTTTTTATTCAAGAAAAATGGAGCAGAACTTTGCTTTACTAATGAGATAGAGGTGCCAAAGACCACGTTAACACTTTCATTACTAACTATCACTCATCCACAGAAGCACCCAAAAATCTCATCTTCAGAGTTCTGGAGTGCGTGAGGGCAAAAACGGGCTAAAATGTAAAGACATGATATTGGCGTATTGAGGTATATANAAAAAAAAAAAAAACAACCAAAACCCAACACAATTGTGGGAAGTGGTTTGTTGAATTATTCTTGCTAATGAAGGTAAGGCCTTTGTGACTGGTACAGCTGGAAGCGAGTCTTGACTTTTTTTACACTTTGGGTATGAATATCTTATGACCCTAAAATACTACTTACCAACATTATCTCCCATATATTCTGCTATATACCAATTTTTACATTTTTATTAGTAATTTTATATTTAAACTGTTGTGCTACCTGATGACTTTGCAAATTAGAAATAGCTGCTAACATCAGAACTCAAGGAGCCTAAAATTTTATTTTTTAGAAGAGGACACAGTTTCAAAGTCTAAATCTTTAATTGCAGTTTGGCCTTGTGTATATAGCTATACAGTGCCTATCAGTGTATGTACATGCATATACACAGAAAAGCACACACTGCTATTTAATATGTGTTTAACTACACAAAACTACTTGCTGGAAGGAGTGATCATAGAGTTCTTAATTCAGGCAAAAGTCCTACAGATCTCACCTGCTTGAGGAATGCAAGGTCAGGTCCAAAATGGGGCTATATTTAAAATAAACTTTTAATTTTAGTAGCTATCTCTTGCTGAAACTATGTAGCAAGTTTGCTTGGGAGCCATAGTTCTGCATTGAATTTCTTTTTTACCTGTTGGCACACGTTTCTGTGACTTTCTTTAAAAAAGCCCCGAAAGTGCCAAGGTGAATACATACAACAGTAGCATTTCTTCAATTATTACCTAAACCATTTCATACTAAATGACACTGTGGTAGAACTCACATGCAGGTTCCTTTTTTTTTTTTTTTCCAGGGTTTCAGTCCAACTAAAATGGCTATGTAAGCAAGTTGGATGAGAATGTGGGGAAATTACCATGGCAAATATGTAACAAAACCACAAATCAACAGCTACCTGGTTCTTGTTGTTTTTCATTGTGTGGTATTGTTGGGAAAGCAAAGTAGAAAATTAGCTTACCATGTTTAACCGTTTATGTTCTGTATTAATTTCTGCAGTGAACTGAATTTTATTTTCAACTCTTCAGTAAAACCTGATAGCAAAGATAAAACTGCATTAAGTGTTGAAGTGATACTAATATAAAAGAAATGCTGCTTATTTTAAGAATGTCTTGAACTGAGTGACAAGTGTGAACACAGTTTAAATAATGACAACTTGTTTTTAAAAAGTCCAGTTAAAGTTATAAAATGCAATACAGACTATTCAAATACAATTTTTTTCAGTTAAGGGGATCAGTTGCTAAGAGTTGTACATAAGAATATTATTAATGTGCATTTCAAATATTTTTGTGCATTATTGAAGTAATACAATAAACAATGTTCCTTACAATACATCCTTGGTAAAACTTAGCTAAGAAAGAAACTCTGCTGATGTTTGGTTTTGTTATTTAAAATAAGCTGCTTAGAATCTTATAACATACCCCTGAAAGTTGTGTGTGTATGGGCATACCTGTTTTCATTTGCTTGCTCCTGGCAGACCTTGAGCAGCTGAAAAGCCAGTATCAAAACACTTATGTAGAAGTCCTTTTTCTGTATCATATAAATGAATCTGTTTGATGTCAGTCTGTAAATCTCCCAAGATACTTGTTATAGATACTCCTTTATAGAGCATAATATTTTTTTTGAAGCTGAATTCTAAGCTTTGTGATATCTTAAATACAGTCATGTTAAGTCACTTGGAGTTATACTATCTTTTAGAAATCGTGAATGAATTTCATTAGTAACCATGACTTGAAAATAACATGATGAAAAGTGTTCCAGTAGGAGCTTAAACACTGTTTTTCATCTGGTGGCTGACTAATAAATACTTTGATAGTCTAGATAACTAGTTGTCCACATAACCACCACCATGTCTCAGTGGGATTTCTGCAATATATCTACAAAGTAGAATTTCTTCATGCAGGATGAGGTGTTTGGGTTTTTTTTACACTTATTCCTATTTCTGGAAGGAAAAAATATGGAAGAGATTAAATAGAATCAAGTAAACATGCTTTTTTTGGGCAGCGTGAGCTTTCATTCTACTGCTGAATTTGATAGAAACGCCTATTGCAATACGAAAGGAAAGTTTAAATGGCAGCCCGAGCTTAAAATACTTGATTCCTGTCCTGGCTCAGTCCTCCCTTAAGTGCTTAAATTTTCTCCATTGTATCAAAGCCCTCAAAATGGTGTGTGTGTTTCTCTACTATCTCTATAGCTTTAAATTGCTTTTGCAAACTTGGATGGCATAGATGTAATTGAAGACTCTATAGGCCTATACGTAAGGTGATGAAATGGGGTAAGTAATGGTATATGCTAGTGCTTACTGCTATAATAGTTTATCCAATACAAACCACAGCTGGTACATAAAAACTATTCATTTTAAGAACTGAGTGATCATTGTGTATAAATACTATGAAGCTGAAAACATGTTTTCATCCTAAGAGCAAAAAGGATTGCAGTGGGTAAAAAGAACAGGAGAAACTTAGACTTCACTTAATGTACTGATCACTTGATTGTAGGCTTATTTTGGCTTTATATGACCAATGTTTTGTAGTATGTCACTGTAACTATTTCTTCCCGGAGTTACGAAAATAATCTTTCTTACAGATGTCACATGAGCTGCACCTGTACCGTGACTATAAATAAAATGCTCCTTCTGTCTGCTGAAGAGCATTTATAGGTTGAACTTCCCAGACACTTTAAAAAAAAAAAAAGGCACTATACTTGTACACCTGGCATATCAATGACTTAGATGCTGTTGGGTGCTTTGCATTTATGAAACAAGCTTTCTTAAATGCCTAACCTAAATTTAAACCTGAATTTAAAAGGTTAACTTAGGCATTTAAAGAAATGTGCTGCTACGTGGTCATGCTACAGATGCTTAATTCCAATGCCAAAAATTATTAACATATACTTGAAGCCACTGTAAATTGACATTTTTATGGTAGGTGCTTAGCACTCCCATGTGGATGTAAATGGTACTAAATGTTAATTATTCTTCACTGCTGTTTTCTTGGAAAGATAGCTACAGGTGGGGTAGCAGCATAAAGAGCTGTGCTAAACATTACTATGAACTCTAGTATTGGATTTGCTTCCCTCCTTAAAAATAAACAAACAAAACAAAACCCCAAAAAAGCAGGGTGGGAGAGAAGGAAGGAAAAGTAAAAATCAAGGCTTTATTTGTATGTTAAGATACACTACCTTCATGTAATAGAGAAATAAAGCTTAGTAACAGAGACAGAACTGGGAAGTATGTTAAGAGATGAGAGAGAATTCTCTTAATTAGATTAGTGCAAATCCACTTATCTGTATCTTAAATCAGAATCTGTTCAAACTCTGGCTCTCTTCCATGAGTAGCATCTGGCTAGACAATTTATCCAAAGTTCTCTGGTACTAACCCAGATTCATTTTCACATTTCTGTAGATATGAAGTATGATTTGCAGTTCTAGAGACCAGATCCCTTAACTTCAGTGCAAGGTGAAGTCTTTCCATTTACTTTAACTTTCCCACGTGTTTTTTTTTTTTAACTTAAAAAAATCCCTATCTTAAAGATTGAGATAATTTTGAAAACATGTCCAATCTATGAGATGTACTGGAACTATATTTCCTTACTGTCAGACTTAACAGCTGTAAAACTCCATTGTCATCTTGATATTTTTACAATATATGTTTTTTGGACTTAGATGTAAGTCGTCTACAGGCACACAAAATCAGAGTGATACTGTAAGACTGAACACTTCTGAATTTAAGTGTTCTGTACCAGGCATTGTAAAATCATTGTCTTAAATTCAGTAACTGAAAAAAGGGGTCTTAAAAATAAATACTTCTGTTAGACATCATTCAAATGAGTGTTGCTGCTTAAGTGCACATGAGAAAAATATCTTAGCGTGCCACTGAAGTAACTTTGCTTATGTTAGCCTTCATATGTACTTAATGATGCTTCCAGTGTCTTAAAAAAACCAATCAAACAAACATAAAAAACCCCAAAGGTTTTTGTTCGAGCATTTACAAGAAAAAAGAAGGAAGATGAAAACATTGAAGGAGACAGTGATTATATATTGCTTTTTACATGAAACTGAGCTACAACTACACCTAAGTAATGTATAATTAAATTGTTTATGTATAGTAGTGCTGCAAAAAAAACTATAAGGAAACAGGCAGTATTAAGCACTTAATTCTACAGCACAGACATTTGTCTTGTGCTGTGGAGTGTGCTGGTTCTCATCTGTAACTTACAATATAAAAATAAACCCCAACTCATGCTGCAATGCTTGGAAATTTTAAAATATTTAAATATAATTAGCAAATTTTTATGAGGTCTTCCCCCAAGCTGTCACTAATAGTTTCTAAAACAAGAAGAAAGTGCTGCAATGCTTAAAACATACTGAAGCTTTTTTAGTTGGCTCAAGTTTCCATGGATTTTAATCATTTGATTAAATCTTACTAGCTTAGAAAGTAGCACATAATTATTTCAGGCTAGGCATGGGTAACCTAAATATTGTAGGAAAAAGTTCTAGTTCTGAACTTGTCTCTTATTTCGTTAGATAATCTTTCCTAACAAAACACTTAGAATGCCTGAATGATGTTTTAACATGAAGTAACAATATTGTGCAGTCTCTAGTGTGTATCTAAAATACTGGTGTTAAGGAGACCACCTCGCCTGGTTAAAATTAGTGCTTAAAAACTCAGGAAGATTTGACTTGTTTTCAAGGAAAATATTTTAATTCCGAAGGACTTGAAGTTTAGCAAATACTATGAGAAGTTTGTTTTCTGTGGCTGTTTGCTGTGGGCTAACCTTTAACTTAAAGAGGCAACCCAGGTAGGAGGAGAGGGCAAACCAGCTCTTGCTGGAAGTAGTAGTTTGTCACTTTTTGAATTCAAATGATATTGGCTGCATGATACAGGCGGTCTTATCCATACTATAATGGGAAAAGGATGCTGTATTATACCATTATATTTAGTGTTCACTCTTTTTCAAATGATTCTGTATTGGTTGGCCCAGTTCTTCCCTTAGATGAGTGAGTGGTTTTGTCCTTTACTTGCTGTATGGTCAGTCATAACTGGTTTTAGTTCTGGTAAATGTCAATGGAAAAAATGTAGATCCATTGTATACAGTGCCTAAGATGTTTCTAAAGTCTCTATGAGTGGGTTTCTTCTAGCAGAAATACTCTTCTTTCAAGCTATGCTTATCTAATATTAATTTCAGTTCTTGTATTTGCCCTCTGCATAATAAGGTCTTTAGGAGGCTAGCATTTGTGAAACTGCAAAGACTTATTACAGAAGAATCTCCTTTGTGCCATTTGAGATTAATTTTCTCAAAACTTTGCTGAAATGTGTTTGAAGGTGATTTTTTCCCCCCCCCCCCCTTTTTTTTTTTCTAATACTTAAAAAGTGGTCAGGAACTAGTCTGAAGTAAAAGCATCTTGAGCTGTTGGGGACCCAGGCACCATGTGTAGAGAGGAGTCTCTGCAGCATATGCAATATTGGATGGAGTACACAGAGGCTTCTCTGGGAAGATAAACTAGGTTGTACTGACATAGTAGGCTGTGAGACATCATTGATTGTCCTTTTGAGCTCCTTTTAGACTGAGGGCACAGTACCAAAGTGGCAATAGCTACGCAGTGTAGTGAGGAACGCTAACAAACTAGAAAAGTATGGAAGGGCTGAAAAGGGAGACCACTGTAAAACCAGTCATCAGAGAGCTGCTTTCTAATTCAGTGGGGTATATAATCTGGTGTTACTTCAAGCATGTGAGTTGCATTTAGAATGAGTGGGTCTGTTTTTCTTTTTAAATTATTATTATTGCTATTAATATTGTTATTTTTTTAACTAGAGTTGGCAGGAGTGCTGAAAATATCAAGAGGAAATTTATGTCCCTGCTTACTTCTACCAGTGAAATGTTTGAATATGGACCTTAAACAATATTGCTAAACTCCAACCCCTCTTCCATTTTGAGTAACTTATCAGTGCTTTGTTACTTCTGTAAAAACTAGTTTTGCATTCCACTTTTTTCATAGATTGTTGCCACTCAAAATACTGCTTAACGCTTTAGCCTAGGCTGCTTTGGGCTCCTGTCTTACTTTATTTGCTTCTATTAAATGCCTTTTCTAAATAGCTCAATACAGAAGAGTAGGAATTAATTTGAGAAGGCTCCAGAATTAACACTAAAGTCAAAAGGTATTCTCATCAGACACATCTTTGCCCATTTTGAAACTTGAAATTATTCTCAAGTACAAAACCCAACATCTTAGGGCATACTTTTTATCTCAGGAATCAATTCTTCCTCTTTAAATGCTTAGTAACTTCATTTGTGTTTATTTTCCTAATTCAGGAGAGCATGCGTGAGATGTGAAAAAGATAAATTCTGGGTGTTTTGTGAGGTCAGGGTCACAGCAAGGAACCTGAAAGTAAAAGAGGAAATAATGGTTTGATGGCTGTGGTTCTCGTGCTTTCCATGTGACTTTGAGGAGAACTCTAAAGACTTCTGTAAAACCAGTACAGGATAGCACTTTTTAACTGCAACATGGTTTAATCCTCATTGGCTGACAGCTTTTCTTGCACAATTTCTCCTAGGTTGAATCCATAGCTCTGTACATTAATTGGAGCTATGGATCCAACCTAGGAAAAAATAGGTAATAAAAGCCGTTGGCTGCTGAGGAACCCTAGATAACAATATAGGAACGCTGTAATGCCTGCATGATAAGGAGCTAATAGATGGCCTTTTTTTATAGCTTTAGGGTCCAGTTCTGCAAACACTGACAGCATAATGCTACAATAACAAATGATACTAAGTAGAAACTACAGCACAAAAGGTCTCTAATGTTTGCAAACAGGGCCTCATTTTTACATAAATTGTTCATAATTAGCAAGAGTTGGCTTTTATGTTGCAAAACTTTCAGGATAATGCTTTCTAGCATGTCAGCTATTTTGGTTCAGTGGATGACAGTTCAGTGTTGTGGTTTGCTGTATACCATGAGATGCTAGAGTTGTGATTCGTAAGATGTTGCAGTCTGTTTGCAGTGTGTTTTTTAAAAAAAAAAAAACCAAACCAAAACAAAACAACAAAAAACCCCCAAACAAACAAAAACAACCAAAACCCCCCCAACCTATTGCACTAGCTGTACCTTAAAAAAAGCAATAATGTGAGCATCCTATAGCTTTTATATCCAAAGGTGCTATCTGTCATGATCACTTGCACTGTTGACCATGAATTTGGAAAAAAAGATGTTAAATTGTCCATGTGGTTTACTCAGTTACATACGAGTTGAATCTTTTTATGGTCAGCTTCTGTACTAACAAATGCAATACTTTGTTGGTCTACTTACATGACCACACGCATCTTTAACAATCAAAAACCTATGTCCATTTATGGTGCTAATGATCTCTTAAAAAAGATCAAGAGCTGGTATTCTCTTCTTACCCATGAACGTTAAGGAAAGCTGTTGTGACACCTTTTCAATAAAGCAAAATTTCTCTATGTTTTAGTCTGTTCCAAATGCTTTTTATATAAATGTGACCCTTTTCTATTTGTCTTATATAAAAATGCAAAATATTAAGTATTTTTAATGCAGGAAAACGTTAGCGTATGTGGGTCTAGACTACACATCCAAAATTAATCATACACACTTAGGATATCTAGTCTTCTGAAACTTGGTCTAAAATACAAGAATTGTATTGGGTAAGATTAAGGCATAGGCCAATAGTTAAAAAAAAAAAAAGATTCTCTGGCTTTGTCATTGTTGTAGCCTTGGAGACAGAGAGAGGATGTGAAATGGACAAAACTGTGTTAGGAGAACACTGATTATGCAGTGTAGATACATCTTTTGCTGAAACTTCTGAAAAACTTGTGAAGGAACAGGACCATGTAACAATATCTAAAGAACAGAAGTGAAACGACATAATTATCAAAGCAATTCATAGTAGGACATTATAAAGAAAACGCATGAGAGAGCCTTAAACTTGGATTGTTTATATTGTGGAACAGTAATGTTCTAACTTAGTTTTTCATCTTAGGAGAAGGTTGCTTGTGAAGCTTTAAAACAATCTTGTGCCTTCTGTTGCAGAAGATATTGTTGCTTTTTTTCCCTCCTTTGGTTGTGATTTTATGTTGCGTATAATGAAGGACAATGTGCTTCCAGATCTTTTCAAGAGGCGTCTTTGGGCAGCAGTATCTACATTTTCTCTCCATGGAGAATACAAAGCCTTTAGTTCTTGTTAAAGGCCCCTTATTTCTTAAATTGCAGTTGTAAAAGTGTCTGCCTGTAACACATTTGGAAATCCTACTGCAGTCAACTCTAAAATAAGTATGATGCTCTTAATTGATGTGGACACATGAACATGTGGAGTGGATGCCATGTCCAGGTACACACACTGGTGACCAAGCAGGGTGCATGTGCGAGGGTACAGTCTGGAACACTGCCAGCACACTGCCTCAGCTCTACAGTGGTGGCATCCTGAGGTTTTGGTCACTAAACTGCTCTCTTTCATGTGCTGGAAGAAGTTCTCTTGAATCACTTGCACCTAGTACTTTAAGAAATAAACAGGCTTCTCTAAGATCTATTTTAGGGAACATCTCTGTCTGTGCAAAGAATATTCCAGGTCTAGAGTAACTTCACTTAAAGCAGAAACAAACCCATGATCTGGGGTAAAAGCAGGGCTGGCTGGGTGCTTTTGTTGAGTGAAGATGGATAGTGTAGTGACGGTAGTCTGTATTGTGTCTTGCTACTTCACTCAGCGCTTGCATTAATAGTAGGGCACTTGGAAGAGCCAAAGATAGAACAGGGTCATCCATAACAGTTCTAAGCCACATTGAAATATAACTTTCCTATCTTTTAATTACTAGATGCTTCATAGAAAACTGGTTGTCTTTTTTAATTGACAAAAAAGTGCAATATTTACAGAAATACTAGGAGATAAATGGCTGCATGTTTAAATACCCTGCAAAAACAAAAGCTTTATGAGCTTGTGACATGCACTTGACTCAGAACAGATTATTTTGCATCAGCATCTGCTGTGAGTTACAGAAACGTGTTTGTCAGTGCACTGGTCTAACTCAGAACTTTCAAATATTTTCATTATTCTTTTGACATGGAGAGTGTTTTTTGTGAATAAAGTGCCTGTAGAAATAAAAATCCAAAAGTTGCTTGCAAGCTTAAATAAAGCATATAAAAACAGAGCCCGTACTTGAAGAGAATGGGTGACAACTCAACAACTGTATAGAATAACTGGTCAACAGTTGTAAGGACTATTGATAAGATTCAAAGGCTATGATGAAGTTTGAGAAAGGAATATTATATTGTTTTTGAGAGTTTACTGTGTTAATTAAACTTCCAGTGTTTCTGCTTGGACCTTAACTTTCTAACTTGGTTATCTTTAAAGAAAAATAAGTTACTCTGAAGTATTTTCTTTATTTTTTTTAAACACTTGTTTTAATGACAGACTTTAGTCTGGTGGGGGTTTTTGTTTGCTTGTTACATGGAGGTGTTTTTACCTGTTAAAACTAGAGTCACCATATGCTTTGATTCCTCAATTTAGGGCAGAACGGTTTGAGGAATGGATTTTCCTTAAGTGCAGAATTAAACGGAGGTGTGTTTTACTACACTTATACTAGGACTGAGGAGGAATGATTTCCAAGGAAAGCATTATAATGCTAAAACTTGTATATGTCGTTATTTGGGGTGTGCAGAATATTAGTAAAGTACTTGGTTATATTTTTCTGTTTGTTTTATGCTTTTAAAAGAAGCTATTTGGTTCTAATTTTAATTGGAAAAACTGAGTTTAATGTAGCAAGAACTTATTTTTAAGCAGAAACATCCATTTGATGATACTTCAGAGCAAAATTTACATTTGATCAGTAAATTCACTTAAAACTAAGAAAATAGTTTCATTTTTATCAAAATTAATGTGAAATTTAAGCTCTGGGTAACCTAGAACTGGCCATGTGCCACTGAAACCAATCTTTCAACTGCATATGGAGGCAAGGAGAGAATTTCTTTATCTAGTGCTACTTCTCAACCAGACCGAGAAGGAAGTGAGGCTAGATTACTCTTCTATAAAGAAAACAGGCAAAAACTGTATGTTTCAGCTGTACTGAATAGCTTAGCTTCTTATTTTCAGACTGTACAACTTAAACTTCCCTTGAGACTCAGATTTATAATGTCTTTGCTTCAGATAAATTTTCACCTGTGTTTTTCTGTATTTTTCTAATAGATGCATTTTATTGGTGTACATTGTAATTAACCACAATTTCTGACAGGTATGGGGGGTGAAGCTACATTCTGTTCTGCCAATTTAAATCTGTGATCTTAGTTTTTCTACTTTGTTTCATCCATGGCTAGTAAAAGATCCATTTGCTGTTTATATTAGATTAAAGAGAGACTGCATCCAGTTGCCTTAATTGCTTGGAGGAAAACTGTCCTTCACCATTTGAAGCTTTATGTATTTCTAAAATTCCTGTAACTTCTGTATAATTGCAATAAAACCTTTTTAATATAGTCCAGCTGCTCTTTTAAGACCCACTTGTCACTATCTTTACTGAATGCTCAACTATTGGAGGAAAAAAAAAACAACAAAACCCCAAACCCTTTTTAATGGGTAAGCACCATTTGTTCTTTACATTTGGGGGGGGTGGTGGTGTCACTTTAATGGTGGTGTACCTGTGTTTTGCCCACGGTGCTTTCCTCTTTTAGTGAGGACGTATCAAGAGCGCTTTCCTTCCCGAGGAGCTGTGCTCGGTCTCAGCCGTTCGGCCGCCGCTAAGGGCCGCGGCGGGGAGCGGAGCCCGTCCCCGGGGCGGACCGTTATACCCGCCCACACCCCGGCGGCGACGGGGTCAGGGCGCCGGCAGGCCTCGCCTCCCGCCCGCCCCCGCCATCTTGAGCCTCTGGGCGGTGGGGGGCGGAGAGGAGGAGGAGTGTGTGTGTGTTTGTGTGTGGCGGGCCCGCGGCCGGGCGCGAGCCCGCCTGAGGGGATGGCGGCGGCCGGCATGGCGGCTTGGACGTGGGTGCTGCGGGCCCCCACCGCCACCGAGCTGCTGCTGGCGGCCCTGTGCTGGCTGGGCTGCTACTGGCTGCTGGTGCGGCGGCCGCGGGCGCTGCCGGGGCTGCCGCCGGGCCCGGCGCCCTGGCCGCTGGTGGGCAACTTCGCCTTCGCCCTGCTGCCGCCGCCGCTGCTGAGGAGGTGGGCGGTGGAGGTGCGGGGCGGCGGCCGGGGCTCCCCCGCCTTCTCCCCTCACGTCTTCCTCACCGGCCTCACCAAGATGTACGGCAGCGTCTTCCGCCTCTTCGTGGGCAGCCGCCCCTTCATCGTCCTCAACACCTTCGGGGCGGTGCGGGAGGCGCTGGTGGAGAAGGCGGAGGTGTTCAGCGACCGGCCCTCCGTCCCCATCGTCCTCATGATCACCCGCAAGAAGGGTAAGGCCCCCCCCATCCGCCCACCGCCGGGCCTGGCGGCGCAGCCCCAGCTCCGAGGGGGCGGCGGGCCCCGCTTGGGTGAGCGGCCTCAGCCCTAGCGGGCTGCCGGGGCCGGCGCTGGCCGAGAGTAGATGAGCGGGAGCTGCTGGGTGTCGCGGCTGCCGCGCCGAAATTTAAGATGAACTGCTGTGAATTACTGACCGAACTGCCCCTCACGTGTGCCCCTTGCCCGGCTGGCGGCAGACGGCGGTGCGGAGGGAAGCCCGCCCTGCCCGTAGGGGAAGGAGGGTGCAGCATCCCCGCGGGCTCGGCCGTGCTGCGGGGCCCGCAGCGCACCGCCTCGGCCCCTGTCTGCCGTAAGGGGAATGGCGCCTGTGTAGGGGTTTAAGGAAGAGGTGGTCTGCCACCTGTGCTTTATGGTTTGAGCTGTATCGGGAGAAGGCGTTTCGAATAGGTATGGAGTAACTGTGCGCTGCCCCGCTTCTCGGCAAGGTGAGGGTGGCGAGGAGCGGGCTTCGGCGGAGGCTGCGCTGCCTGCGTGCCGGCTGCTGCCGAGATGTTTGCGGGTGCGTTGTTCTGCTGGTCAAAACTTACTAAGCATATTTGTGGGGTTTTTTAAATAGGTCAAAGGAGAGTTTACTAGCTTTCACCAAAAAAAAAAAAAAGGGCTTTGGGAGTTAAAACACGTGATGGCTGTTTCACAGAATTTCTTCATGTTTATTCTTTAGGTACATTACAGATCTCAGTGTTTCTGGAAAGCTACTTTTCCTTTTTCAGTTTAGGAGGGCTAGCCCAGGAGGCCCGTTAATGTGCCAACTGTATTGTGAAACTTGTTTATCTTCCCCCCCGCCCCCCCTCCAGCCCCGCCNATCTATCTATTGGTTAAGTGCCTGACACTTTTTATCTTCAATTTTTTACTGTACCAGAATTACCCCAGTAAAGATAAGAGGAAAGCGAGGGACTTAGATCATGTATATTAAAAAGCAATCAGGTACCATTGCTGTAATTGTTTTAAAGGATAAAAAACCAAATTATTAGTGATACTGGTTTAATTATATTGGTTTGAGATAGATCTCACTGCATGTAGTTGTTATACTGCATGAATATTTTTAGGTACAGTACATTTAGCAAGGACTGGGGGAGGAAAGGGGAAGGGCAGTTAGACATTAGATCAATTTTAGCATTGCTCTAAAACCACATGTTCAGGCTCGTGGTGGATTTCTTTTTCCTTGAATGCTGTGAATTTTGTACATTCCTGGTTCTCTGCAGGCAGTTCTCTCTTAGGCTTTTTTGAACACGGTGACACAAGAGTAGCCAGGGCAGTTAGCAGCTTCCATGGGTGGATGCTCCAGCAGAGTCGAAAGTGTCAGGAGGAGCCTGTTGTCCGGAGCATGCTGCGGCCAAGTGCAGGGACGGTGCCTGCCTACGCTGCTCTTGGGCAGGGACATTACGTTGCTTTACATTTAATTTTATCTGAAAGGTTGCCACAGCTGCACTTAGGCACAAGGGCTGTTACGTGAGGGTTGCCCAGTTGACCATAAAACATACTGCGCTGTTATATATCACTTATGTTAGCTGGTGCAATGAGTTGAATTGCCACAGATGTGAGAGTATTGTAGAATGAACCACAGGGGTAGTGTATTCTGAGTACACAAAGGGAAAAGTCAGTGAATATGGGCAGCATGGGCCTGCCTGGCCTCTGTGCAAGGAGGTTCTCCAAAAGTCACTGGAAGTCACAGCTGCTCTCAGTGGGCTGGCTTGGGTTTAGTGGTGGCATGTAGGAGAGGACTGAACCTCTGCAGTGCTGCATTTGTGCTACTGGGAAGGCAGTTGCTGCAGAACTGGTGGAGTAAGAGGTGAGAGAGACATGTTTTCTGAAAGCTTTGGGTTTTCTTTTTTTTTTTTTTTTTTATGGTATAGGTACAATGTAAATTTCTAACCTCAATTTTCAGATATTGCCCATGGAAGCTGTGAACTAACAAATGTTTATTTTTGTGTGTGGTTCATGGAGGAGCTGGATGTGTTACAGCACTCAGACTGGACACCTCTTAATTTTGATCTGCGAGCCTCCCACGCTTAGTTTCAGGAGTTCATGGGTGAGACATCGCTACGGAGCAGGGCAGTGACAGTTATATTCATATGTACTGGGAAAGGAATTGATAGAAGTGAGATGATTGTGTAACTTCAGATCTACCCCTCAGGACTTGGGTACTACAATGCTGTGATTCTTTGAGTCAGTAAGTGTCCGTTTCAGATTCCTACATCTTTGTTCTGTAAACAAACTATCTGGTGTAAACTTATGGGTCTGTTTTCTTTTAAGCTACCTTTTCTGTTGTAGATTTGTCTTTACTCTAATCTGACCTGCAGGGTACGTTATGGAGGAAAGAAGGGCTGATCTCAGCTGTGCGTGGCTCTGTTGCGTGTAAGATGCAAATAAAATATTGTGCTCGGAGGAGAGCAGGTAGGAGTATCAGAAATGGCAAATACTGCATTTCAACAACTGAGTCACACAGAAGGGAGGCCTTCTTGGCTGGATGGGAAGTGTGGTGAGAACTTAAGGGAGAAGGTAGAGATCAGTTCTTAACCGTAGGCTTCTGCACATGCACCTGCAGAAGGAGAAATACTAGATTGGGGAGAAAGGGTAGGTTTTGGCATTTGACACTGTCCCACACGATATCCTGGTCTCTAAATTGGAGAGACATGGATTTGACAAATGGACCATTCGATGGATAAAGAACTGGCTGGACGGTCGCACTCAAAGAGTTGCGGTCAACGGCTCGATGTCCAAGTGGAGACCAGTGACAAGTGGCGTTCCTCAGGGGTCGGTGCTGGGACCTGTACTGTTCAACATCTTTGTAGGAGATATGGACAGTGGGGTCGAGAGCACCCTCAGCAAGTTTGCCGATGATACCAAGCTGTTTGGCGAGGTAGACACGCTGGAAGGGAGGGATGCCATCCAGAGGGACCTGGACAGGCTGGAGAGGTGGGCCCAAGCCAACCTCATGCAGTTCAATAAGGCCAAATGCAAGGTCTTACATCTAGGTCGGGGCAATCCCAAGCACAATTACAGGTTGGGCGGGGAATGGCTGGAGAGCAGCACTGAGGAGAAGGACCTGGGTGTGCTGATCGACGAGAAGCTCAACATGAGCCAGCAATGTGCGATCGCAGCCCAGAAGGCCAACCGCATCCTGGGCTGCATCAAAAGAAGTGTGGCCAGCAGGGCGAGGGAGGTGATTCTGCCCCTCTACTCCACTCTCGTGAGACCCCACCTGGAGTACTGCGTCCAGCTCTGGAGTCCCCAACATAAGAAGGACATGGACCTGTTGGAGCGTGTCCAGAGGAGGGCCACGAGGATGATCCGAGGGCTGGAGCACCTCTCCTATGAGGAGAGGCTGAAGGAGTTGGGGCTGTTCAGCCTGGAGAAGA
This sequence comes from Anarhynchus alexandrinus, assembly GCA_008711295.1. Classification (NCBI taxonomy): domain Eukaryota; kingdom Metazoa; phylum Chordata; class Aves; order Charadriiformes; family Charadriidae; genus Anarhynchus; species Anarhynchus alexandrinus. Next base: position 4,799,893 of record VUYV01000022.1, on the reverse strand, counting down.
GAAGGCTCCGGGGAGATCTTATTGCGGCCTTTCAGTACCTAAAGGGGGCCTACAGGAGAGCTGGGGAAGGACTTTTTACTAGGGCATGTAGTGACAGGACAAGGGGGAATGGCTTCAAACTGGAAGAGGGCAGGTTTAGATTGAACATTAGGAAGAAGTTTTTCACTTTGAGGGTGGTGAGGCACTGGAACAGGTTGCCCAGAGAGGTTGTTGAGTCCCCATCCCTGGAGGTGTTCAAGGCCAGGCTGGACGTGGCCTTGGGCAACCTGGTCTAGTGGGAGGTGTCCCTGCCTATGGCAGGGGGGTTGGAACTCGATGATCTTCAAGGTCCTTTCCAACCTAAACCATTCTATGATTCTATGATTTTTGGTTTAGTCAAGCATTTTTGTGTTCTGTAGCTATGAGAGGTAGGAAAGACTCGATCTCCGGAGTGGATGGAGCTTGAGTGGTAGTTTGCCTTTATAGTCCTGCCCTGTGGACATCAGACAATACAGAAGTTAAATGTTATTAAATGTTGTGAATTCTGTGTTTGTCCACGTTCCTGGTATTGCAGCAACACTAAAGCTCTCAGTGAGAAATTTCGGGGGGCGGGAGTTAGCCTTTGCCAGACCTTGCTTCTTGTAAGGATTTGAATTTGTCAAGTAAAAACTTTGTTTTTCTCTTTGTTTATTGCTTTGTTGGCTGTATTGAAAAGTTCTCATTATCAGTTCATAGAAATTAGCCCTCTGTTGTGAGCATGAAGTCCTGGTTGTTCTGGGTTCATGTTGCTTCAGAATTTATTATTCTATTTTCTTTAGGGTTTTTGGGGGTGTGTGTTTTGTTTGTAGTTGTTTTGGGGTTTTTTAAGAATACAGTTGTCTGTGCTGGGTATGTTGACTTTTCGGCTCATGCAGAGATTCTCTTTGAAAACATTGAAGTACTTTTCCATTATTATTGCCTGGCAGCGATCCAGTTGGCAGTTTTCTTTCCTGTCTTATCTCTGTTATTCTAACTTTATGCTCTTCTTCCTCCTTAATCTGTCTCCTATGTTATTCTTTCCCAATTTGCAAATCACTGATTAGTATTTTGCAGTAGTTTGGAGGTTTGGGACTTCAGAAGACATCATGCTGCACAGCCATGCCCTGTGTGGGACTGCTGGAGAGACTCTGAGTGTTTGTTGTTGGTATTAGCCTTCCTGTGTGGCTAGGAGAGTCTTTTTTACATTCAAGACAATAAGTCTGTTAAGATCCTAAAACTAATTTTCCTAATGACAGGAAGGGGAAGAGCCTATGGATGTATAGTCTGTTTTGGAGATATTTATTGTGGGATAGAAGTAGTGATAACATTGTTTTGTTCCAAGAAATCCATGTTTCTTCCCCACCCCAGCAACAAACCCTGAAAACCCAAGTTGGTTCTTGGCCAAATGGCAGCCCCAAATTAGCCTGTTTTTTCACCTGCCTTACAAGAGGACACCAGTGCTACCAGGAAACAGTACGTGAGAAAGGGAATCTGAAAAGGTTTTTTGTTCTGTTTTTGAAGTGTCAGGGAGTAGACATTTGAATAGATTTCCTAATGAATGTCTTTGTGCAGAGAAGATGAAGTTCAGCTGATTCTCAGCTTGTTCTGACTCTTCATAATGTTCTGCTTATTTTGTTTAGGGCTTCTGAAGCTAGGTCATGCATTCGTATTCTTTGGTGTGTCATCACTACTATGAGTAGATAATGTAATCAGAAAATCTGGCTAGAAAGATTACCAGCCTTATGTTACACTGAACTATTTATACCTTCGGGATTGCAGACCCTTCTGAGTACAGTTATCTTGTTTACATGTCTACAGATTTCTCTTTCTAGCTATAGACTTCTTACTTGTTTGTTCTCCTTTTTGCATTAGGGGCTATGAACATTAAGTTGTAACAGAAATGTAGATAATTTTAAGTATTGAAACATGGTGCATCTTTCTACTGCTAATTTCTCATGGCCATTTCTTTTTCTTTCAAATTTAACATTGACAGAGGAATTGATGTTGCTTTTATAAAGTCGCTTTTGATTTCCAGAAGAAAGCACATGTGGTGTCACTTTACTAGAAGAACAAAAGCAGAACTAGCCTGTGTTTTGATGACTTTAAACTTTCTCATGTTAACCATGGAGTACATTAGAAATAGCAGGTTGTGTATTTTGTTATGCTGTGGTGTCTTTGGTGTGGTCTGTTAATTCAACAAAAGAGATGTTTCTGTTTGTAAGTGAGCAATACTTATACTTGAAGCTAAGCGATTTAATTTAAATTGTGTTTCATAATGACACAATCATGTAGAACATGTGCCTAGAGGCATCAAAACTGTTGAGATGCAAATCAAGCAGGTTTTTGCCAAGTGGCTCTGAACCTGTCTTTACCTTCCCGGTTTATTTACAGCATGTGTATCCTGTATTTTGATTATAAGTTAAAGAAGAACCTTGCTTGTAATATAAATATGTACACGCACAAACAGTAGTGAGAAGTTTCTATAACATGAAGGGGAAAAGAAACACAAACCAGTTTGTGTTTTAGTATCTTCTGTTCTGCCTCACTGAAGGAATTCGTGTCTCAGGACATTGAGGAGAAAAGGCTATAGTTATCATATGTCCCAGAGTAACAGTTCCTACAAAATTTTTGTCATTTGTAATAAAGCATCTACAGTACCTTTTCCCCATCTATTAGTGTCTTGCAAAGACTAATATTGATGTAACTGTTATATTCATTTCACTGATTGGGAAAAGGAGGGACAGGATTTCCCTAAGCTATTATAAAGAACCTTGTGTTCTTCCTTTAGCTCCTAGCCCAGTGCTTGGGATAGATTTGTTGTGGATTGTTTCCTGCTCTTCTGGCTCTCAGGTTGCAGGCCTGTCTAACTATTTCTTCTTGAAAAGAGAGCATTTTGGTTTCAGGCTCTCCCTTTCTCTTCCAGGTGTTATTTTTGCACCCTATGGCCCTGTCTGGAAGCAACAGAGGAAATTCTCTCTCTCAACACTACGTCATTTTGGAGTAGGAAGGCACAGCTTAGAGCCTAAAATCATTGAAGAGCTGCAGTTTATAAAGGAGGAAATGCTGAAGCATGGAAAGGATTCATTTAATCCCTTTCCGATCATTCGCAACGCAGTGTCCAATGTTATCTGTTCCATGGCCTTTGGCAGGCGTTTTAACTACGAAGATGTTGAGTTCAAGACGATGCTGAAGAACATGGCCCGTGCACTAGAGCTAAGTGTGAACAGCTATATGATCCTGGTCAATATCTGCCCTTGGCTGTACTACCTTCCCTTCGGGCCTTTCTGGGAACTTAGGAAAACAGAATTAGACATTACTGCTTTTCTAAAGAAAATAATTGCACAGCACAGGGAAACACTGGATGCGGCAAATCCCAGGGACTTCATTGATATGTACTTCATCCATGCGGAAGAAGAAAAGAACAACAAGGAAAGCAGTTTTAATGAAGACTACCTATTTTTTATCATTGGTGACCTCTTCATCGCAGGCACAGACACTACTTCCAACACATTACTGTGGTGCCTGCTCTACATGTCTCTCTACCCAGAAGTACAAGGTAAGACTGTTTTTATTCTAGGTGTTTTATTCCAAACTGTAAAGCTCTAGGTGGATGTTTAGAAACAGAAGCAAACAGTGACAGTAGAGAAGTCATTTGGAGCACAAATAGTACGTGTGTACATGTAACTTGAAAAGTTAATACGTAATCAGACATCTATCCTGCTCTGCTATCATGACCTCTAGGTTAGTGCTATATATTAAACTATCTAAATGGCCCTTTAGTCTATGCATTTCTTCGGTTTTGGGCAACTTTATCTTTCCCAAACAATTCCAGGGAACTTTAGCACGTTTCAAAAGCTTTGGCAATTGTGGCATTCCGGGTCCATAGTAGGATATAAGATATGTGAGATACCTAGTGGTAAGGTCTGCTTTTATGCCTCCCTGAGCAGGGAGGTTCCTGAGCCTAGCTGCGGGGCCTGTGGAAGCAAAACACTACCCACTGTAGAGGAAGATCAAATTAGAGACAGCTTAAGCAAATTGGACTTATACAAGTCCACGGCACCAGCTGGTCAATGTCATTGCAAGGCCTTTTCCCATCAGTCTTGAATGGTCATGGCAGTTGGGTCGGTTGCTGATGATGGGGTTGCGAGGGGGAGGTGGAAAGACACGTGGAGCACGTGGCCCCAGAGGAGAGGCAGAAGGAACTGCGCTTGTTCAGCATTAAGGAAAGATGACTGAGGGAAGACCTTACGCTGTGTACAACTACCTGATCAGAAGATGCTAAGAAAATGGAGGCAGTCTCCTCTGAGGTGTGCAGTGGAGGGAAGAAAAGCAGCAGAGACAGTCTACAAGAAGAAAATTCTGATCAGGTACTAAGAAAAAAAATTTCCCTGTGAAGACAGCAAGGATTGCAACAGATTGCCCAGAGAGTTAACAGAATCTCCGACTTTAGAAGTATTCAGAACTCAGTGGGATATGACCCTGAGTAGTCTGATCTACCCTCAGAGTTGGATCTAACTTGGAAGATGACTTTGCTTTGTGTAAGGGTTTAGATCAGATGACCTCCAGAGGTTCCTTGAAACCCAAATTATTTGATGGTGCTGTGATCTTGTTACTGTTTGTGACAGTTCTAGAAAATGACTTGTAGGTTTTTGTGGATATAAAAAATACCAGTGGTGCTGGGGAAGTTACAATATTAAAGTAGTACTTGCTAGAGTTGCATTTTGGGACTTCTTAGGATAAATTTCCATCGCCAAAGACTTAAAATTAAATATTTTTCTGTGCCGAGTCTTGTTACAGTGCATGTGGTTGCAAAGACAGCGTTTTTGTTAGTACTATTTAGTAAATTTGGATGGTTGACTTTAAGAAGAATAAAGCAATTGATTTATTAATTTATCAGCAGCTTCTCCTAAAGTCTTGTATAGCAACTGATTTCCACTAGAAAGATTGTCAAGTATATGGGGACTGGAAACCTTGGCAGGATGGACAGATTCTACTTCGGTAATTCTACCTCAGTTTATAGTAGTGAAACATTTCTCCAAGAGACCGCTGCTTTGCCCAGACTTGTTGCTAACTTGGAGTGAAGAAGGGTAAACCTCAAGTTATCTAAGAACAATATAATCCTCTAATACTTTTATCAAGTATTTGAGATTTTGAGGTTTTCATGTGCTGCAGCTGCTTTGCAAATGAGCAAATAGATGCTTGTTTACAGCACCTATCTGTCTGGAATAATCTCTTTAAATAGGTCAAGATCATAGTATATTGCACAAAGTCAACGAAATTGTTGAGCAAAGATTGCAAAATAGGGCATCAGTTCAGTATAAGGGAGAGAGCCCACTGGGGATAAATGTAAAATAAAATTCTATTGCATAGGCTTATTCTTCTATTTTTAATGGTTGTGTGTGATCACTGCTTGCCTTGATACACAGTTAGATGAATTAGATATGTTCTAAATTGCACAAATGAGATCTAGAAGAGTTTTGTGTTTGGTTTTTTTTAACCCCTTTTCCTGCTACCTGGTACTGTACATGTATGTGCTAGTCAGTTTTCTCTCTTCTGCTGATCTCTCTAACAGTTTTATTGCCTCTCTCTGATTTTCTCTTTCCTTACACTGTGGCTGTTGTCAAACAATGTACATAAGATCAGTAGTCCAGAGTTTATCACTTAGCTATGTAATGTGATTCTCTTACTTCTAGTATCCCATTCCTTATGTATCCTGATTGCCTGGGAGTCATGTATGGGCCTCTTTTTTTTTTTTCTTTTTTTTTCCCCTGATGATATGTTTCTTTTCTCCCCTAAAGAAAATACCTGCATTGCATAACTTTCAGCAGTAGCAAACGTTGTAGACGTAGAAGGCTATCAGGGTTAAAAAATCAGAAAGAATGTATTTGTCTGTGGAAGCCAGTTTTGCTTTTTACACGGAAAAAGAGAAGGGTGTGTGTGTGCACACTATAGGGAGGCTGTGGGCAGTATTTGGTTTGGTCTGTTCCCTGACTTGGTTTTGGTCTTTGACTTCTGAAGATCTGTGAGATTTTTAAATATATGAAATGTAATGGAGCAGTTCAAATAACATGCTATTAGCAGAGAACTTTTGAAGTCTATGTTTTTGCAGTTGGTTATGTGAGCAGTAGTTTGACCACTTTCTGTATAGTTCCACATCTTTACAAACTCCAAAGAAGTGTTGTTCGGGATAAAATGCTGCTGTGACATTTGGCATGAGACAGTCTCCTTATTTTTAATTTTTTTTTAATATTGAAAACTTTACTCCTTTAATTTACTGTGGATGTGCATACCTGAATACAGAGCTATAATATGTTATTAAATAAAGTAGGAAAACCCCACAAAGCAGGTACTCAAGAACCACAACATTAGCAAATCTCTTGCTGTCCAGGTATTTTTTTACTGTGTTCCTCATTCAAGAACTTGTTTTCCTGACAAACCCAGTAGGTGGCAGCAACTGTTCGTTGAATACGGTTCGTACATTATTTCTGAATGCTTCTCTGAAAACAGAGAAACTTTTTTTTCACTGAGCTTTTATTTAGTGCTTATCAGTACTAAAGAGAGAAAAAAAGCAAAAACTCAAAGTATCAGCAGCCTGGATTCTGAATCTTGGAAAAGGCAAGCAGGACAACAACAAAATATTCAGTATATCAAGGGTAAAAAAAGAAAACTGACTTATTATTTTTGAGTAAAGGTTAATTTTGATGTCTCCTCTTTCAAGAGTGTCTTTTGCTGTGTGCCCAGATTTCAAGTTACCTGGAAGAAAAGGTGCATCATCCTGTACGTGGGTGAAGTAAATCTTGTGTCTTGGAAACCTCTGTGAAGACAATTATTTGTATGCTGAGCCTTTAGTGAGATGGAAGGGGCGAACAAGGATTTTGACACTTTGTGCCTCATGTGTATGAGACGGGAGATAAGCTCGTTAACTTCTGTTTTTCCTTTGCAGAAGGGCTGTGTGGGGGAAGGAGCATCTGCTGCTGCCTTTTGGGGGAACTGGGAAATAGCTGAGTTTAGGTTCCGTAAATAGAAAGTAGGCAACAAAAAGAGCAAGTTAAATGGCTTCGGCGCTTGCAGTAACAGCACTGTAATTCCTGCTCCAGAATGAAGTATCTAAAGCAGCTGCATGAAAAGCTTTCCCATCTCTTCACCACATTTCCCAGTTCTGAGAACTGGATCTCTTTTTGTTCATCTTTTTTTTTAATGCAGGCCAGAAGCTTGATGTTTTCACCATCCAAATTACTGTATAGTTGAACTCTTAAACTAAGATTATGAATACATTTGGAACTGGAACAGAACTTTTCCTGGACTTTTCCAATACAGAAGTGCTAGCGACGTCTGTCGTCTCAGTAGCTTTACTATTGACAGTTGTCAAGACTGTGCTTAGTTGTTTTGTTCTTAACTGAGTTCTTAAGGCTTATGTAGGCATAGTTATTTCAGCTAGGGATCAAATGTCTTGCAGTCATTTTTGACAAATCTATGTAAATAATGAAGCATAGGCAGATGAAATTGAGATGATGTCTTTTCATATATTGTGCATCTTTTAAATTTTTTTTTTTTTTCACTCCCTTTGAATAGAGAAGGTTCATGCAGAAATTGAAGCAGTTCTAGGACGTGACAAAGTTCCCTCTCTTACCCACAAGGCTCAAATGCCCTTCACAGAGGCAACCATTATGGAAGTGCAGAGGATGACTGCAGTTGTTCCCCTTTCTATTCCTCGAATGGCCTCAGAAACCGCTGGTAAGCATTTGTAGAGACTTGTTAATACAGCGTTTCTTTGTGGATGAAGATCTGATGGGACATCTAGTGAGAATTTACAAAGACCTCGTGTTAGACATGTAACCTAAGTATGTAAAATGCCATTTATATAGAGTAGGTGGGCTTACTCTATAACTCCTCTATTTAAGCAGTATGCCTGACCTAACATCCAGAAGTTTTTGTATTTAGAGTGATTTCTTTTCTGGGGGTCAGCTTGTGTTGACTGGTGTGCTTAGTGGCATTTGGCAGCTGAGACTCCACCTTTGCACCTGAAACAGCAGAGTTGGTTTTGGCCATCTGACACAGAGGTCTGAAAACATCAACTTAGAGCAGTTGGTTTGCTAAAGCTTGAAAGGCTTCTACCATTCCTGCACCTACAGAAAACAATAATAAATACCCTTTTCCAAGTTCTCTTGTTGACTGTATGTTTTCATAGACATAGCTGAGAACTGGCTAAAGTGAGTGGGAGGCAGCAATACTTGGCCTTCAAACCCAGTAGTGAATTGATCTGCTTTTTTAAATGTTTTGGCTTGCAGGACAGAGAGGTGCAACAAGCTGAAATGAGACTAGTCACTTCAAAACCCTTTTGTGATAACAGTTCAAAACCCATCCCTCTTCCTTACCTCCACCTTCGCTGAGCTGGGGCTCTGTGACAGCACAGGAACAGGAGGAAACTGCGTCACAGCACTTCCATGGAGCAGAGTGCATTTCTAATGATTGCTGCTGCCTTTTCCCTGCAGGGAGCTGTTGGCGTAACTTGATGTCTTTCCAGCTGCTCAGGCCTGCGTGATTCTGACCCAGGCAGAGACCACCTTTGCCTTAAGCTCCTGCTACGTTTGCAGCCCAGAGCTAGGGATCCATATAATTTTTGTGACATCTTCTAGTTGTCTTTTTAATGTCTCCCATGTTTACTTCTAGCAACTTGTCAGATCTTCCATCTCTGTGCTTTTGTTTAAGTGCTGCAGGGATATACAATTCCAAAGGGCAGCGTGATCGTGCCCAACTTGTGGTCAGTACACAGAGATCCTAACATTTGGGAGAAACCAGATGAATTTCAACCATCAAGATTTTTGGATGAAAATGGCCAGCTAATTAAGAGAGAGACATTCATTCCTTTTGGAATGGGTAAGATATCCTCATGCAGTCAGAAGCTGGTTGGGGGTAGGGGTGGTGTCTCAAATGTAGGGCCTTGGAGGCATGAGATGAGAAAGTTGCGTGTAGGACCAACTACACTACCAACTTGTCTTATTATTACAGTTGGTGGCTTGCAAAACAGATTGGGTACCTAAAGTCTCCAGCTCCCAGGCAGAAATGAGAAATGATGAATTGTCCTTTGATAATACTTTTGCTGTGGATGTATATGCTGTTAATATGAAGCAGTACAGCTAAGCAAGGCTTAGACTGAAATATGGGAGACCAAAGCTTCGGAGTTCATAGCTTAATAGTAGCTTGAGCCTTTCTGTGTTTGGACTATGCTAGCATAGGAATTGCATGTGTGTTAACAAATGGATCAACAGTATAAAAACAGTAATATGTCTCTTCTAACTGTTCTTTAGGTAAACGTGTGTGCATGGGAGAGCAGTTGGCAAAAATGGAGCTGTTCTTAATTTTTACAAGTCTAATGCAAAGTTTTACCTTTCTGTATCCTGAAAATGCTGCAAAGCCATCCATGGAGGGAAGGTTTGGTCTCACCTTAGCTCCATGTCCATTCAATATAATAGCTTTGAAGAAATGATACAACATCCAAAAAGATTAAACAAAGAAATACTGCACTTTTAAGATCCATCTTTCTTTTGTTTCCAGCTTCTTTTGTTACTTTCTTTTCAGAAAAACACCAGCCACGTAGGCTTTCATAGTCAGTGAGAAGGATCCATTTACACTTTTGTAAAGAGAAGATTTTTTTTGTCGTCTGTTGCATTCCATAAATGAACTGACAGCATAGTTTGCAATTCAGTATTAAAACGTGCTGGGCTTATTCCCTCTGTCTATAAGCTATTACTGTCAGTTTGTCAAATATTAATTGTGGGAGAATGGTCCAAAACATCTGTTAATTCTTTACCAAATATTGTTATTTTGGTAAAAGCAGTACATTTAATTTACCAAATGAGTGAAGGACATCATCTAATACCAAAAGGATTAATGAATGAGAGGCTATTAGCATTTTCTGTGTAAAGAAACATTATAACTGAGCTTAAATAATGACAAATACTTTTTGGAAATGACTAAATGACATTTCTTGTAACCTTGGAGGATTCTTTCTTGCAAGTAACTCGTAGGTGTAGATTGGATCGAATCAGTCTGGATTCCCGAATCCAAACATTCTTGACTATCGGGGCTCACTATCAGCAAGCAGGTACCAACTCTAAAAACCCAGACTTGGAGGCCAAGTGAATCCTTGGATATACCATGTTCTTAACATGAAAGGAGTGTGCAGCGTCTGGGTGCAGATGTTTTATCTCGGAATATAAATGAGAGCAGATTTCTCTAACAAGAACCAGAAATCTGTTCTCTGTGGTGCCAAGACGACATCTGTGCTGCCACTTCACATTCGCTGTTTTCCTCACGTCAGCAGTGACATCTTGTTCTCTGGTTGCAGCTGGGACGAGACCAACAGCCTGCTCACAGGGGAAAGCTCTACGTGCGTAATCCTGAATTTGGGGCTTGCACTCAGGTTTTTTCATTTACAGGCACTGTGGACAATACTGCCACAACCTGTTTGGCTTTGGGAACTGGAGTCTTACTTCAAATATGACACTACAGATATAGGTCTTACACATTTAGGCATGGAACATGAGGAATCTGACAAACTTGAGGTTTGAGTGTAAAGGCTTTCTCTTTGTTATCTTCCATATGGAGTAAAAAGGTCTGTAGTTCATACAGCATTAGTGTATCAGTACCTGCCTCTTTTCACATGCAAAATTTTAGTGCTGTTTACCACTGTCAGAACAATTGCCAAGGAAACCGGTTCTTAGGTGTTTTGGAAGGGGGCACTCAATCTTGCCTTTTATTTGAAAGATCTCTCAAACATCGAAAGCGATCTTTTGGAGGACACGTAACAATTAACTTCTAAATAATTGTTCTTAATCATCCTTAAATCTCTTTATATACCTTTTGATCTAGCAGACTTTCATATCAGATAAAATAGTACCTACTCTTCTAAGGAATTTTCCTCCGCGCCTCATTGGAGATCTAGAAAACACTAACAGTCCTCCTAATGCCAAGTTTACAAGACAAGAACATGAAATTGACTGTAAAATGGACTTGGATATTCCATAGCAGAAACTAAACCTAAATTGTAAAAGAAGAGTCAACTCTTCAGCTTTAACTTAACCTCTGGTTTTGTCACTTTTTAACTTGAAGTTTTAAAAGCCAGGTAGTGCCTAGCAAAGACTGCAAGACACTTATTTTGGATTTAAATTAAGGTTTTCAGTTAGCTGTTTTGAATAACAGAGTGGCTTAATTTCTAAATGATGTATTTGGTTGGTCAGGTTACCCCACTGTTTGTGTGAGAACTTCCAGTTCTTACATAGCCTAACTTTTGACTTTATAGGGTAGCCCATGCTCATGTTACATTTTTTTCTTTGTATGAAATTTTTGAAAACACCATAGTGCAATAAAAAGTTGAGTTTGGTACCAATGCTAGAAAACTTGCACTGGAAGCTAACAGTATTGGAGTAATAAGCATTCATTTCTTTATATTTTCCAATGAATAAATAGATTCTGTACACTTGGGATTTTTGTCTGCAAATTCTTAAATTGATATATGCTTAATTGCAAAGCTAAAATTAAGAGCTGATAATATTTATCTTTCTGTTGAAATGCCTCTTTAAGCACCATAATGATGTTGGTGTGCAACTAATCACTTTTATAAAATACCTGTCCTTTTAATCAATGAGGACACATTTGAAAAGCACTTTAGTTGTTGGGTTGTGTTGTTGTTTTTTTTTTTCAGATTCCAAAGAAGACACAATTTGCCTAATTCCGTAGTATGTGCAATTGTATATATTTGTGCTTGTTTTGCCAGCTGGGTTTAGTTTAAAATGCCACCTTTGAAAACTATCCTTCGAAAATTATCCTTCTACAAATAGTACTTTGAGATGCGGTTTTTGATACCTATAATCAAATGCTGCATAGTGCGACAACTAAAAATACTGATGCGAAGGTGCAACCATGTCAATGTCTGCCAGAATGCAAGATGCGGGGGAAGTGCCAGTAAAGACCTGCCTTTCATGCCTTCCAGATGCACTGAAATTTTCACAGGATGCCATGAAAGTAGCTAAACAATAGCATAAAAGCAACAAAATGTTTGTGGTTTTAAAAATGTGTTGCCATCTTTGGTAAACTGTAAGTAAAGTGGTAGCAGGTTTGGTTTGTGTTTGTAAATGTATCCTTCCCCTCCCTTTTTTTAGCAGAGGAAGCATCTCAAATGCCTTATTGAAAACTGTATGTTTATATAAGTGGATGGGTATTTCTGAACGCTGAAAAATTTATTTCTGAAAATTACTTCAGACTTTGCTTCAGTGTAACTTTATTTTTAATAAAGTAATTCCCAAATAAGTGTTTGACAGCTTTGCATAGTCATTTTAATGAGTTACACTTGTTGACTAAGCTTGTGGTGTTTGGTGTTTTACGTATCACAAAGAAAGCTTTTGAGTGAGAAGATGTTACAAAATGTTTTGGATGAGGAGTGAAGAAGGTGGGGGAATAAAGTGATATTGGGAAAATACAATGCCAGGCATGTTATGAGCAAATGATAGAAAGAGTCTGTTCATTTTCTCAGTGCAGTTCTAAAAACACTGTTACTCAGAATAAAAGGAGGAGAGGGAAGAGTAGAGATGAGGAAGACAGAAGGACAAATGAGTTGCCATCAGGAGGCGATGCTCAGTATGAGGAATGAGGTGGGAAAAACTGTGGGCAGAGTGGAGGTGTAGTTTTGCCGGACTCCTGGCATAGAGGGGTTGGGGAGGGGAGGGTGTGCCCAGGGAGAGCCGGGGACAGATAGCTGGGACCTCTGGCCCGGGGGAAGCCCGGGGAGAGGCAGAGATCCTCGTGGGCAGAAGGGGAGGGCTGAGCAGGAGAGAACCCAAGCGCTTGTGGGGAAGGAGTGGGTGTGAGCACTGGTGTGCGCAGGGAGCCGGGCACTCCGCAGCAACAGCTGTGTGTGGAAATCCTGTGTCTTACAGCGTGGAGTTAGGTTGCAGGTAACTTGGCACAATGCTATTTTTTTTTAAGGGAATTTCATTAGTTACCTGCTCAGCTGTCATTTGTATACACGAGGAACAGTAAATCCAAGTATCTGTTTAGGTAAAGCTGTTTCCAGCAGCCATTTACCGCTCCTGCCTAATCTGCTGCTGCCGGATGAAGCTGAGTGGGGAAAGGGGGAGTTTTTTGCATTGCGCTTCTGGTACAAAGTGCAGAGGTATGAGAATACTCTGCTGCTTTTGTTTGAAGAAAACAAGTTGCTTAATGTTTACCCCGATGCTGACTCAAGTAGAATATCCCGTAATTGCCATGTTGTTGTCTGTGGCTGACTTGAAGTGCCAGTTGTTCTGGCGATGAAGGAATTGGATGGAAAGTGACTGCGGTCTGTATCTGCTACGATTCAGCCATTAGTATTTATAAAGCAAGGATTTGATTTTTGTTTGTTGGTTTGTTTATTTACTATGTAGCTTGTGCTCACCTGAAAATGAAATCCCCTTCTGGTTTGGAAATACTCTTGTTTATGGGGTGCTTCTAATGCTGAGAAAATGAGCTGCCACGACAGCAGGCAGCTGAGAGAGTTGGGGTTGTTCAGCCTGGAGAAGAGGAGGCTCCGGGGAGACCTTATAGTGGCCTTCTGGTACCTAAAGGGGGCCTACAGGAAAGGTGGAGGGGGACTTTTTACAAGGGCATGTAGTGATAGGATGAGGGGGAATGGCTTCAAACTGGAAGAGGGGAGATTTAGATGAGATGTTAGGAAGAAATTTTTCACTTTGAGGGTGGTAAAGCACTGGAACAGGTTTTCCAGAGAAGCTGTGGATGCCCCATCCCTGGAGGTTTTCCAGGCCAGGCTGGATGGGGCTTTGAGCAACCTGGTCTGGTGGGAGGTTTCCCTGCCCATGGCAGGGGGGTTGGAACTAGATGATCTTCAAGGTCCCTTCCAACCTAAACCATTCCATGACAGGAACGTGAACGTTTTGAAGGCCGCGTGGTGCCCTGCGCAGCCCGGGGAGGACATGGCAGCCCTCTGCCCGCGGCCCGCCCTCGGCCGAGCGCCGCCCGGGGGCTGGCAGGGAATTCCGCCGTGTGCGGCAGCGCTGCCGTCATGCCGACCGCGGGGTCGCCGCTTGACTCCTCTTGAGGAGCTGAAGGGACTCGANCTCCGGCCCCGCCGCCGCCTCCCGCTCCGCCGTCCCCGCTCCGCGCCGCCCGCCTTCGCCATGGCCTTCGCCACCCGCCACTTCGTGCGCTCCGCCGCCTCCTCCGCCGCCGCCACGGCGGCCGCCAAGAAGCTGATCGTCAAACATGTGACGGTCATCGGCGGCGGCCTCATGGGCGCCGGCATCGCCCAGGTGAGCGCGGCCCGGCCCGGCCCGGCCCGGCGGGGGTGAGGGGAGGCGGCGGCGCCATGGCGGCCGTTGGGCGGCCGTTAACTCGGCGCGTGCAGCGGGAGGCCCCCCCCCACTTCGCGGCCGGTCCGGGGCCGGTCGGCTGAGGTGGGGACCGTGCTGGGCTGCGCGGGCGGGGGCCGCGGTTCGTGTTCGGGGCCCCTTCCCGGGCTGAGGCGGCGGGGCGAGCCCAACCCCAGCGCCCGCCGCCCCGCGGCTCCTCGGCTCTCCTCTTCGCTTCTTTGCTGCCCGCTGCGGTTTTTGGCTTGCAGCCGAGCCCAGTTCCCGCGTAGGGCGCTGACCCGCCCCCGAGCGAGAAGGGGAGAGCGGGGAAAGCAGCCTGTTCCCCCCGACTCTTTCCCCGGAGGAGCGTCATGGGTCGGGGCCGGTTGGTGGGCCCGACACGGCCCGGCCTGAAATGGATCGAGTGGGCCCTCAGGGCTTCGCTCTGAGTTACGAGGCAGGAGTGATATTTAGGAAAAAAAACCTCAACAACCAAACCCCAACAAAACTTTTCTGACTATATTATAGTTTGCGTTCAGATTACTTCATGCTGTGCTGCTTTCAGCGTGGGGGGACGCACCCAGCAGCCGTCTTGGCAGAGTTGCGCCAAGTTGGGTTGTACTGCTGCGGGGGAGCAGAAAGCCCGGCTGCTCCGCTTTAAAACTTGGTGTTCTCTTGCTAATCCACGCATCTGCAGGTCAGGCAAGAACACCAAGGTCAACGTTTTAAGTTGTTTAAGGTGATTCTGAAGACAATGTGTAGACTATTTATAAACCAGACTGTGTAATAATATTTGAAAAATGTTGATCCAAGAAAGAAGCTGCTTCTGGCTTGCCAAGGGTGCAGATCAAGTGACACTTCACAAGTTATTAAAGTAGAATACAGCAGCTAAAGTTAACATTTAGCTGTCAATCATCTGTAGAATTATGAAGTGGTTAATATTTAAATAGGGCTTATTTTCCCAGTGTTTAATTTCAGGCCTTTGGCTTTCAAGTTCATCTTTAACTTGATAGCTTTGGGACAGAAGACTGACCAGCCCTGTCAGTGATTTAAGATTTAGATATTTACTTAATTCACAGAACGACCCTGTTGTCCGAGATACCAGGGTGGTTCACAAAGAGTAACTGGAGTGTGCAGGCATTCCCAAGTGGAAACTGACAGTGAGGTTGGAGTTCATAAATAGCAGTTCTCAGTTTGAATGAATCTATGAGTTTCCTTCTCAAAACTGAAGATTACTCACATTCCTGGCAGATCTCTAGCAGGGGGAATACAGCAATTTTATTTTTTTTTCCTTTTTTTCCTAAGGAATCAGATAGTTGTTTATTAACTTACCTGGTAAAAGCACTCCTCTGTACCTTGATACCAGAGCTTGAGGTTTCCACTGAAGGAACCATCAAAAACCAACTTTGAAGAAAGTTGTTCTTATGTTTGAGGAAGATGCGTGCTATGCAAAGGTTATAATTCTGTAGGGAAAGTGAACTGATCTGCGTATTCTATTAGACTGCATGATTTCAGAGAGTAGCATGTCAAAAGAAACATGTCTGTATTTGGCAGTAACAGGAGTTGCAGTCTTCTACCACTGTTGAAGGACCAAGGATTGTTTCACTGACCATCTGCCTCTGATTTATCAATCCAAAATTATCTCAAAGCAGAGGTGATTGGAACACTGAGTGGGGTCTCCCCTGCACCCGGTTACTAAAGCTTCTCTTCCGTTTTAGAACACCTAAGAAATTGTCTCTCCTTTCCTTGCTTTCTTGTACTATCAGGAGAAGCTAACCTCTTCTGAAATGTAAGGCTGAAAGCCAGGGGTTTATAATTTCTGATTCTGCCATGTGAAAAGCACTTCTGTATGAAAATAGCATTAATTGGCTCCCCAGCACTCTTGCATTTCTTATTTAGTATTCTTAAGATCATCAGATAGTAGAGTCTGAGTGAGCATGTGTTTGAATTGCAAGGAGTTGGTATGTCCTTTTGCCATTTTTCTTCTTTCTTGTCCATGTAAACATGTAAGAATGAGATGGGAAAAGGGAGATGTTAATTTTTCTAGGATTTTTTGCCAACTGGTCAGTGATGGTATGATTGTAAATGGATAATTAGTGAAACATCACTTATAAATGTGCTTGGTATTGATTTTTCTTCTGAAGAGTAGAGGGTCTTGCTTTGCCATTGCAAATGATCAGCAACAGATGAAATGTTAGGAGTGCAAAGCCAAGCTTGGTTTAAATGTTTTTTATGTTTCAGTTGTTTTTATGAACTGGCCATAGTGAAAATAAAAAAAATAATTTAAAAAAGATGGATAAAGGAATGTCCAGCTGCAGACTGACACCTTGTTAAAGCTATACTGCTCGTGCTATAGGCAGTCTGGCATTTCTTTATTTGCCGGATTAGTGAGGCAACTTGGATGAGAATAGCACCATGCTTTTCTTCAGGACATATCTGTATTTTTTGTTTCGGCTAGCTTTGTTGGAGTAGGTCTTGTAGATTCTTGGAGAATCTTTAGTCTCCAGGTGCAAGGTTAGATGTAAAGTAAAAGTTTGCAGAAGGGAAGCTCCTAAGTTGTGTGACTGTAAAAACAGTCAGTGGAACTATGTTTTAACATCTGTTTTCCACAATTATTACATTATAACTCTGTTAGTTCAAGAATTCTGAAAATAAAGATAGGCTGTTGCTAACTAAAGAGAGAAACATAATGAGTAGTGAAGTAACAGATAATGAAGAGCTGATTTTTAATAGACTGTTGCAATGTGTGGAAGTGACATTATATGTTTGAAATCAATTGAATATCGACCAAAAAGACAACCCGGTAGTGCTGTCTGTAGCTGAGCCAGTGTTTGTACCAGGTATGTAGTAAGGAGAGTTTGTGGGCTACTGAGGGCTGTGCAGAGTCCTGGAGTGGCAAACATTTCACTGCTACTCCCAGCTCCACTGTCACCTTACTGTTGTTGCGGGGACGTGCTCATGGCCTAACAGCAGAGTTGTGTTATGCTGCATCCTGGGAACACAGGGTTAGCCATCCTTTACGCCACCCGCTCACCCTGCCAGCATTCCAGTTTTGGTCTCCACAGCCCTTTTTCCCTACAAGATCCGAGAATCACAGCTAAGCCACTTGCTCTTTTTACGTCAGCTGTTCATTCTGTAGCCATAGCCACAGAATTCAGCTGTCTCCAGGTGCAGATAGCATTCTGCGGACAGCTTGGGGGAAAAATGGATTTCTTTTTCCTTTTCCCTCAAGTTGGTTCCCTTCCTCTCCACCCCAACTGTGTGCAGTTTTTTATGATTTTTCTAGTAAAGTGTGTTAAGTCTTCATTCAGTGTTCTTTAGCTCTCTTTTGCCTAATTCATTGCCTCGTGTATTGTCTGCCCCAATACAAATCAATGTGGTTGGCTGTTTTGTGACACTGATGTTGAATCTTTTTTTTAACTTTCAGGTTGCAGCAGCCAGTGGTCATACTGTGGTGTTAGTAGACCAGTCAGATGAAATCCTTAAAAAGTCCACAAAAGGAATTGAAGAGAGTTTGAAGAGAGTGACAAAGAAGAAATTTGCGGATAAGCCTGAGGTTGACATCATCTTCTCTATACCACTAGGAGAACTTAGGAGAATGAAACTACCATACTGAAGTTCCGATATTGTTTACAGTTATGCGTTATAGAGCATGTTAATATACTGGCTTAAAAAGAAAACTTTTTCCAGTGTGCCAAAGAACTTGGATTTTCTTTTTTTGATTCAGGGTGGTTGAAGGATGTCTTATCTATTTTCTTTCCTTTGTAGACTTCAGCCTTGAGATAAAGATTTAAAACAACTTGGTGACCTTTTAAAACAGAGGCTAAATGTGAAATGGTGCCAAATTTTCCATCCTAACTTAATAGCAATCTATCTTTGAGCGCTTACCTGGGAATGTGCCAGTTTTGTCCTTAAGCAAATAGTAACAAACGTGTCTTAATACATTAGTAAGGAGTTTTCCCCCCCTGCCCCCCAAAGCTTGGGCACAGGATTACTGCAAGTGAAATGAGAGTGCAAGTTTAACTACCCTGGAGTAACATGAGTTAGATGTATAATATACTTTGCATTTACATTACTGAGTAAGACTTACATACAGCAAGTCACTGTGGAGCAGTCAATGCATCTAAATTTATGTCCTAAGGGTTATTTGTTGCTATGCTTGTTTCTCTAAATTCCACAGCAGATTCAATTCTTCTTTTGATACATATTAACATGTATAATATGTACTGTTATTGATGATTACCAGCATGAATGATGCAGCAGATAAAGGAAATAAAAAAGGGCTTGTTTGCATGAGGGAGTACAGAAGAAAAATTATAGTAATACCAGGATAATCAGAGCATACATAAATAATTATGGGGGTCTTTTAATCCAAAAGAAAGTTATCTTGAAAAATGCTTGTACTTTATATGTGACATTATATTCTAGCATTCAGGTATGCATTTACTTGTACTATGTCTCCATTTACCCTTGGTTCAAAGTCTTGCAATTCTATTTGATTTCTGTCCTCACAAACTATGTCAGTGATTGGCAGAAAACAGAATCTTTTATCCCCACATTTGCACTGAAACTATAGTGAATGTAGGCTATTTCATTTCCTGAAGTACTCATGAACTAGTACATGTCTGTTCATAGGAGTGAAACAGATAATCACTGAATGAAAACAATGCAAAGGTTTGAAACTGGAAAAGTTCCTCTTTATGGAGGGCAAGTCCAGGTTGTCTCAGAAACTACTGGTTGACCAACCAGTTGTTCACTCAGACTCTTATGCTGAAGGTTGAACTGCAGCAAATAGTCTTCCTAAAACAATAAATTCAGAGGTCTCCTATTTGCTCCAAAGCAGATTTGATTGGCTTGGAAAATTTTGTCAGTGAAAGCATTGTATCTATACAAACATAGAACTTTCTCACTGATTTGGAAATGTGGCAGACTGCCTGAATTTTTGAGGGCTCAAAACCACTTCAGAGCATGTAAGGGGATTTTAATGTAAAAATAAATTAAATGGTTGTAAATAGACATTGCAACTTCTTGGAAATGTTTCAGGCTGGTGCTGAGTTCATTGAGAAGACCCTGAAGAACCTCACAACAAGCACAGATGCAGTAGCAGTGGTCCACAGCACAGATCTGGTGATAGAAGCCATTGTGGAGAACCAGGAAATTAAAAATGAGCTCTTCAAGAGGCTGGATAAGTTTGCTCCAGAGTATGTGTATTTTTCCTGTTACATTTTGAAGCTTAGACCTTTGTATCTTCTGTTTTTATTCTTACACCATTAGTTCTGCATTTTCTTAGCTCCTTTTTTATTAAAATGAGTTTTTCTGCTTTAGACTAATGCCAGACTGTCATGGGGTATGGAATAGTTGTTGTGTCAGGTGCGTATGTTACAAACACTTTCGGGTGTATTCATCAGGTTTATTTAGTTGTTGCAATGCTTCATTTGACTTGCTTCTGAGTTTGTTTAAACATGAAGTTTGTCCATCTACTCAGCAAGTTTAAATCTAAATCCACGTGCAAATGCACAACAGTAGAGTAAGTTTGTTCTGGTACACATGGGGTAGGGTTAATGTATGTGTTCCCATATTTAAATAGGGAATTGGGATGATACAATATTTGTTTTCAGTGTGCCTGGCATGAACCAGTTTTAAGAAATCTCAGCCTCTTAGCCGTAAGTCACAGTCAGCTCAACAGTGGCTTAAGCAAACTAAGTTTACTTTGTATTATAAGAGTTTGGAAATAGCTCATTGCTGGTTATTTTGTGTGAGGTAAACAGGTAAATAATTTCTTAGCATGCATGTTAGTTAGAGTCCCTGGAACTTTCTTTGAACTGTATTTGATAACTGTTGGAAGTTACTGTTGAATTGTATCCAAACCCAAAAATGCTGTTAAGCTGAGCATGCAGTCTCAGAAGCTTGATCCTTGTCGTGGATGACTCAGGATCACAAGACCTTGACTGCTTGCAGGTTGAGGTTTTAACTAGTACAGCTAAATCTGGGGGTATTGGCTAAGAGGTATTACCTCAAGAACTAGGCAAGCTGCAGCTTGAATATAATGTCAAGGGAGAAGAGATGTTATCATTAGTTGACTTCAGCCTGGGGAGATTTTCAGGCTATCTGATATGGTCATTAATCAAAATCACCTGGTACTTCTGAAAACAATAAATGATCATACACAGCTGTGCACTGAGCACAGGGTAACTTGCCGTTACCCTTAGACAGACAAAAGTAAGTAGCTGCCTTCGGCAATTATCAGGGCTCCTGGTCATGATTCGATTGTGCTTGTTTTGTGAAACCACACCATTGGTTGCCTGAGTCTTTGTCCACATTCAGCAGACAAAGCTAATGAGCAAATTAGAGTGTACTAAATGGCAAACTGTCTAGAACCAGTCAGCAAGGAAAAGTGGGCACAGGGACTTGGAGCCTCATTTAATAATATGTATATTTGGAACACCTGAGGCTATTTTTCATAAGATTGAGCGGTTCACAAGTAAAGCTGCCTTGAAACATCAAATTTTACACTACAGACTGTTAAAAGACACTGGGAGTTTTTTAGATATGCTCCTTCCTGTGGCAAAAAGTATGATTTTGTAGGGTTGGGAAAAATTACATTAGATGAGAAGCCTTCCTTTTAAGAGGATAATTGGAAATTATGATAAATGATGAAAAATCTTATATGTAGGATAAAGAAATGGGAAGTGAATGGTGAAGAATATGGGTTGCAGTGTAGAAGGCCTAGATGACAAGAAAGAAAAGCTAGTAAAGTAGTGAAACTTAGTAGCCAAGTGTTTAAGATATTAGCTATTAGATACAAAGGATAATTTGTAATTATGTGAGGTGTATAGAGTTGCAGATTGTGTGAGTAGCATGGGGAAAGGCAGAAATGTCCAGTGAGTGTTTTTCTGTGCATTAGAAGGAAGCAGCAGGCTTTGTTCATGCTGTACGGCACTGCAGTGGAATGGAAAGCTTTCCCTGTCAGTGCAGGCATCCTACAGCCTTCTCTAAGATTCAATGTTTCAAAATTTCTAAAACTATTACATGGACTAGCTGTTGCGTCAGGTTAATGGGAGTGGTGGACTTGTGGGTGATTGGTAACGAAGACAAGATTTGTTTAAAGATAGCTTTGAGTCTTGGGAGAAGCTTTGCTTCTGTGGGGCCCTGGGTGTTGATGGCACTGTTAGCGTGGGTTATAGGCAGAGATCACGAAAGACCGGGCTTCTGAGGAGGGAGGGCTTCTCTTGATTAAGATCACGGGACTTAGTGCAGGGGTGGCTGATGGAAACCTAAGGTGCTATGTATTACAGTTGCTCAGACAAGATGATGAATTATGCCTTTGGAACGTGAGCTGTGTGAAACCTTGCATTTTTCTTCTTTTGTACTGTATCCCATGGCTCATGTGCTTCCTCAGCTACCAGAGCTATGTTTGTCTCCCGTTTTTGCACTGTGATAACCTCTCCAATGAAGATAAGTCTGGGGACAGCACAAAACCAAAGCGTTGCATTGAAAAACCAAAACACAATTAACTTAATTTATCTTCCTTTTTCTCTATAAAAGATCTGTAATTCCTCTGAAAGTGGATCTATAAATGGGGGGGTGGGTGGGNTTTTTTTTTATAAAAAAAAATATATTTTCCTTAAAAAGGGGGAAAAAAGGGGGGGGGGGGGGGGGGGAAAAAGCTATTCTTTATTGAGAGAAGTTTTATTTGGGGGTGAGGAGTGAATTTCTCTTAAGTTTTCAGAGAAAACGTAATGAGCTGGGAGAATTTGGCAACCCCAGAGAGCATTGGGAACTCAGGGTATTCCTCGTCTGGGTATCTGCCCAGGTGAAACAATGAGTGCTGTTTCTTGGATGCTATCAGTCTGAGAGCATACTAGTTTAAGTTCTCAGAACTTTGCAAAATTGCTTGTGTATGTTAGATTCCTCTCAGGGTTCATCCTCCTAATATGGTAATTGTTACTGTGTTGCATGGTCATCATCTTCAGAGCAGGCGATAAAGCATTGCTACCCACTCTTCAGTTCTGTTTTCCTTTTCTTCAAGTGTGTCAGTCTCCCATTTCCATTTTAAAAAGGTCAGGCTGGGGTTTTTATAGAATATCCCCACATTCTTTGTGGCTTTTAGGAGTTTAAACACCACAGCACTTTTCCAAACAGGATCATAATGAACATGACGAAAGAAGTTTTGGGTATCCACTTTAAGAGCTCTTGCATACTTGCTTTCTGTTTATTTCTGGGTGGTGGGAGTGTCCGTGGACATCTCTTGGTCTAGGATTTATCTTTAGATGTGGAAACTTGGCTAGGAGCTGGCCAGTGGTTTTCAGCTGTTCACTGTGTTAGAGTCAGTGTCTTATAAAACTTCTACAAAAGAAGCGTTGTCCAGTGTTCACTGTGTAATGCAGCTGGGCTGTAAGAGTCAGTTTTATTGAAATGGCATGTTTCTCTTGTGTTGGACTCTTATTTTTAATGTCTTCCCCTGACCCACTAGATGGCACCAAGAGAAAGCACGCTGGTGCCTGGAAGAGCATCACTAGGGCTTCACTGGTACTGTTGCTTTCAAAAGCGTTCCAACCGTGCTGTCACCTGAAGCATGGATTATGTAATTCTAAGTCAGAGGCATGTAAATTCTATTTTAAACTCAATTTAAATCAATTGGTTGGTCAGAGCAGTAAGTGTAGATAAAATGCCCTTGTACACAATATAAATGCAGTGCTTTTTCCCCCCAATGCTTTATGTTGTGTGAGGCTACAGTATTCACCCACAGAAGTGATGCTGAGGTAAAATCTCTTACTTGAAGTGAACCCAGATATAAACAATAGCAATGATTATGTCTCACAAATCAACGCACTTAATTTTTATATGAATATTTGAATTCTTTTTGTACAATGGCAGATTTACAGGGAAGCTAAGTGTCTTTTGGATGCATTGACCTTGCAACGTCAAAACTATGAAATGTAGAACATTCTTTTTAGTACCCCACTGCAGAACAATATAAGGCCCACTTTATGGTGGGAAATAACAAAAGAATATTTGTAAGAAATGTAAATGGGAATTCTCAAGATTTTTTATTTCCTTTTTATTTATTTATTCTCAAAATCTGAGAAAACTTAATAAAAAATGGAAATTGTGGGTTTTTTTTTGTCCCCAAATGTTTTTTTTTTTAATGCAACTATAAGATGTCCCCATGACTTGGACATAACTTCTGAAAGCTCTGTTGCAAAGCTTAATTATATCTTGGTGAAACATAAACAAAATACCAATATAGATTAACATTTGATGAGTCCAGTAGGATAACTTTTTGAAAGGTCAGTAGGATACAACCCAGAATGAAAGGGTAAAGTTTCATCTGTAATATAATTTCTGATTTTTGTGGTTTGAAGAAAAAGCCATTTCTGTAAGTTTTTGGTGTAATGTCAGTATAGCTGTTGAGGTTCTAAGGTATTTCTGGGAAAAAAAGATATAAATTGCAATTAGTAAATTTGGTTTATGTCTGGAAAAGGACTTCATATATGTCTTAAAATTCTTGTGTATCCTTTGCGGTTTCCTATGCACAGCAGTTTTTGTATTTTCTTTGGTTTTTTCCATCAGCTCTTTGCTCTGGTGGTAGGTTCGCTCATCCTGTCTACCATTGATCATTATAAAGAAAAAAAAAAATAGATTCAAAAATTTTCTTAAGGCTCCAAAGTACATTTTTGACATGGCGAATGATTTGGTTTCTGTAGATGTGTAAATGATTAACAATGAGAAAAATACTGTTAGGTTTGCAGGATTCCTTAAGGAATACCTGGACTATATCTTGGGAGTTAACAAAAATTTTTTACTTACAGGGTCTTTTTTCCTGTCGCCTAATACAAGTATTCAACACACTTACTCAGAGTGAGAATCTCACACAGCCCTTCTAGTGGTTATTTCATCATTGCTGTACTTATACCTCAGCAAAAGGGCCATGATAATCAGCAGGGATATTTCTGACAATTCTATGGATTGTTAGCCAATGAATGTCTATTTATGTTCAGTACACCAATCTCCCACTGTCAGAAAAATAGCTGTCATTTATGCAATCCATATGTTTCCTTTTCCCAGGCATACGATATTTGCAAGCAACACGTCATCCTTGCAAATCACACAGTTGGCTAACTCAACCACTAGGCAGGACCGATTTGGTGGTCTCCATTTCTTCAATCCTGTGCCTATGATGAAGCTCGTGGAGGTAAGTCTCTTGTAATGTCATCATAATAACAACTATAGCACGGCAATGCAATTGTCATCACTAAATAACCAGTTAGATGAAAGAGTAGATCTCAGCTTGCAGCTATTCTGATATGAAATAAGCTACCTGTAGTGATAAGAGGGTGGTGCAGTCTCTGTTGAGGGGCAGGTTGAGCAGAGAACAGGTAATTCCTTCAGTCTCAAGGCTCTGAAGTTCTCCACTGAACTGCCAACAGATAGTTTATAATGGTCATTTCAGGCACGCAAGCGAGCTGATTAATAAGAACTACTGACAGCTTGAATAAAGTTTTCTGATGACTGACAGAAGAATTTGATTGTTACCAGTGTAGAAATCGATAGAAAATCATGTGAGATGAAATGTTACTGCCTTGTGACTTTTGAAACAAAGTTAGTCATGTTTGTTTCAGTGTTCCAGATGATTCGTCTGGAAGTATTACAATAATCCCCGACCTTTAAGGAGGTGTAAAAAGACGTTTTTACATAACTCTTCGGACATCTTTTCTAAACGTACTCTCTTTGGCTACATTATGCAATTTCTAACAATACTGCAATGCAGAGGAGAACAAGAAATAATCTGATATAAGTGTGTATCTGAGCCTCCAAAGTAAAGGTCACATTGCAGGAAAAAACGACAGGTGTCTCTTCTCCTTTTTCTCACCTTCTCCTGTTATGGCTGACCTTGATTAGCTAGAACTTGAAAAGTCCTGAGTAAGTGAAAATAAACTTTGTGTTTTGACCACTCTGCCCCAAAGTTTCGTGTACTTCGTGCCCTTAAATGCTGTAAATCTTTTTCCTCTGCCCCATAAGTGATTAGTTCAAGTATTGTTTTGGTGACAAGCACTTCAAATATGTTGTGCTTGCCTTTTGAACTCCTGAGAGTCACTTTATTATATTTTTTGCCTATTTCCCATTAAAATACGTATTATGCAGTTGCTTGCTCTTGTCTTTGCATGTATCATTCTCTTCCTCCCCCTTTTTAAATGTTTGAACCTTTTGGCTGAAATGAAGAAATTTGATTCAGAGTATGGTTGTCTGATGCGGGCTCAGACACTTGCAAGTTCTCTCTCACTAACTTCTGTACCTGTGTGGATTTTTTTTTTTTTTAGTTTAATATCGCATCCTGTATATTGTGACTAAATGCTCTGGGGAAATGTTGTCAGAAGGAAAGGGAGGAATTTTGTAGGTATTGTCAGAGGTAACAGAAATCTTTAGCATAATTCCTTAGGCTAACAAAGGCTTTATTTATTTCTGTGCTAAGAACTACTTGTTGGCAGGAATTTGTTTCTATGCCTTGTCTCAGGTCTAAACCAAATCAGTCTTTAGAAATCTAAACTAAGCCTGTGTGAGATTTGAAAAATATAGATGTCTATCGTTTGTAAAAAAACAAAACAGCAATCCCTGTCTGACTGCTGTGGTCAATCTTTATAATTTGTGGGGTTTTTCCCTGACTTATGAACGTCCTAGCCCAGAGTCACTCCAGTTGATAAATCTTATTTGAAACACTTTAATACACAGAAGCTGTGCTTTTAGTGAATTGATCTTGAAAGGTGCCAATATTAGTAAATAAATACACTTTTTAAAGCTTCGCTTTTGTTTCAGATCTACTGTTGTAAATCAGGATTGGCATTGACAAACAACATAGAACAACATTTTCTATGTAAAACAGATGTTTCAGTTTTAAATAATTAGGGGAAAATCAAGAGAATGGCCAAAACTATGAAAGAGATGACTGAAATTGCCGGTCTTCTGTCATGGAGGCTGTCCTTCATGGGTCGCAAAACTGCAATGCCTTTGAGTCTTATCTGCTCTTTTCATAGATTGTTGATCTTATGCTCAGAAGCACATAGCTTTGAGGGGATTTCTTTCTCTAATCCAAAAGTCTAGTGCTAATGTTTCAAAATTCTGAAGTGTATATTAAAGCCTCATTCTTGAAACTGTTGTGTCTTATTTAAAGTATCTCAGATATTTTTACCTAATGTAAAAGTAAAATAACACTATTTTTTCTGTTGAGAAACAAGCCTTTTCCTCAGTCTTAACAGTGTTTTTTTATGTTGGCCTTACGTCAGTCATTAGGATGGGGGAAAGCTATGTGTTACTTAATTGTATGAACAAGGGGGTCAGCCATAACTGCTTATGTATAGCAGTTTTCAGTTACTGCACATGGAGGTCAGTTTCAAAACAAATATTACAACCAGTTCAGCTTCTGCAAGTCTTTTTTTTCTTCTTTTTTTTCTTCTTTTTTTTCTTCTTTTTTTTCTTCTTTTTTTTCTTCTTTTTTTTCTTCTTTTTTTTCTTCTTTTTTTTCTTCTTTTTTTTCTTCTTTTTTTTCTTCTTTTTTTTCTTCTTTTTTTTCTTCTTTTTTTTCTTCTTTTTTTTGGGGGTGGTGGTGGTGTGTAGGTCTCTAATAAACGACTTAATGCATCGCAACTCCAGTGAAGTGTAGAAAATACTACATGTGACAAAAGACTCAGTTGTGAAGAAAACCAACATGGAAATGTACTACTCAAAAGCTAAGAGGCTGTCACAAATTTGAAAGATAAATTTTAAATTTTCTTTAGAATTAAATGTCTGTGTTGTGTTTACATTGTGCACAGGGTAGCTGTTACAACTCTTTATATCAGGCACTGTCTGTTAATATGGTTGTCTAGAGTGATGCCATCATGTTTCCCAAGGCAACAGAGGCGATGTAGCTTTCAAAATTGTTCCATTATACTATAATCTCTAAATGTGATCCCAAAGAATGGTCCCTTCTACCATCCATACTAGCAGAGTGGGAAGGTGTCTTAAAGAAACACATAATTTCAAAATGTGCAAAATGCTGTATCTATCTTTAAAATAGATTTCTATGTCTGTTACATATATCCACTGAAATTGTTTTTTGCAAAACAAATGTTTTCTGAATTTCTGGAATAGTGTTCAGGATTATAGTTTAATCATTGCTGTACTGGCACATGAGAGAGATTCTGCTCATAAATGTGCTTATGTTCTCCCTACCTTCCCTCTGCCCAGGTCATCAAAACTCCGATGACCAGCCAAAAGACTTTTGAATCGCTTGTGGATTTCAGTAAAGCAGTAGGAAAGAGTCCTGTCAGTTGTAAGGTGAGTACATTTTGATTGTACAGTATTCGGAAGGTCTGTTCTTGAAAACTGCTAATTTTAAGGTGGTAGGTTTTAGCAGGTGTACGAGCACTTCAAGAATTTCCAGGCTGCTTTTTGTCCAGTTTTTCTTCCCTGTTAAAAGCATTTTGACAAAGAAAACAGCCACGTTTACCACAAATTTCCTCAAAGTAGAGTGCTCTAGATGTCTTGGCTAGAGCAGCAAAACTCACAAGTTATCAGGGTTTGCAGTTTTTCAGTTTTCTTTCCCAGTCCTGCAGAAGATGGGACTGGAGAGCAGGAGCTCATCTTTAGCCATGCTAGAGATAAGACTGCTACCTCTTGTACTGTGAGGCAGTTGGATGAATCTTCCATGGTGTGTGCTCATTGCCAGTTTTTCTTAAGACTGCAATAACTAGACCCATATTAATCTTCATTGCTTCGCAGCTTTGTTTTTTTTTCTCTAGAGGAACACCCTACTTCCTAAGCACACTTTTTCCGAATCCATTAAGTTGTGGTCTGGGTAGCTTTATGCAAGCTATTGCCTTGAGTTTCACAGCCCCCAGGAGACATTTGGTCATAAAAAGAAGGGCCTGCAATCCGGTAGTTACCAGTAATTCAGCATCTGGATGCTAGACTCTAATTCTGGCCGTACTGCTAAATTGTTCTGTGGCCTTAGTTGACTTTTTTCCTGTTACTGCCATAGTTTTGCAGTATGTAATGTGCAGAATATATGATGAATGATGAATGAATGTTATACATTGAGTAGAGGGTAATGCGATCTTCATGTCTGAACCTTTTTTTTTTTCTTTTTTTTTTTAAATGCCTGTGTGTAGAAGAGAAGTTGCTTAGAATTCTCTGGATTAAATACTGAGATAAAATGGAATGAACAATAAACATCTGAAACAATAGTACTCTATGAAATAATGCTATATTTGCAAAGCTTTTTCTCTTTTGTTTGTATTTTTGATTTTGATTAAAGCTTATGTAAGAGAAGTTCTTTATCAATTTGTTATCTTCTTCTGACAGTACATATCTTTTCATTGATAGTATTGGTGTTTGCTGTTGAAGTGATCCTAACTTTCAAAAGCATGGTTTACTATTGAGCAGTGGGGGAGAAGTAGACTATTTAGCCAGGAGTATTTCTAGTAGTGAACACAAAAAAAAATGTTATGGAAGAACTACTCTTCTCATGTCCTTCAGGAAATCGTATCAGCAGAATTTTGCTAAAGAAAAGGCATTTGCCAACTGGCCACATTAAATTGTTTTAAGATTAATTGATTTGGGCTTGAGGTAGTCTTATTGTTCTCAGTCATGATGAATGTTTATGTTTGTGAAATTCATCTTTTGTGTTTTATTACTAAGCAGATAAATCATATGAAAAATACAGTTTGGAGAGTACCCGAAGCTGATGATTCAATAAGTGTCTTCATCCACTTGTTTAATTTGTCATGTAATGTTTAAGTGTATTACTGGTGAAGAATGTCTGTTTAGAATCCCTTTTTTCCTTTTCATAGGATACTCCAGGGTTTATCGTAAACCGTCTCTTGGTGCCATATATGATGGAAGCTGTTCGACTTTTTGAGAGAGGTACTTGTTGGGATGTTGACTTCAGGGAATGTTGACGTAGAACACTGCTAAATGTTATACCCCTTCAGAAAAGCCTTGGGATTCCCTCAAAACTTTCAGACATTAAAGACCGGAAGTGAATAGTGAACAGCAAATGTGAGCCAGTACGTGTAGTTGGAAAGACCTTGTCTTCACTTTGAAACGTCAGTGTATGCAGAGTTGGAAGGTACTAGTTACACGTGTGGGAAATCTATGGTGGTAGAAAATGTTTCTAGTTTGGAGATGACAAGGTGAGTGTAGAGCCATTGTAAAAATATCCTCTGCCAACTAATCAGGAACCTCCCTCTCTCCATCCCAAGCCACGTTAATGAAACTGGTTGAAAATCCCATAATGGGACCATTAGCGAAGTTCTCCTTAGTTCATTTATGTTGGACTTGTAAAATAAAACACCAATTTTCAGGTGAGGTAAGTAGTATAATACGCTATGGTGCTGGCATACAAGTGATTTGGGCTCAACTGTTGCCCCATAAAACCTCCTGTTCCACTTCTGTGTCCTTTTTCAGACGTACGTTCTTTAGGAACTCCCATCTTGCTGCTGGTCTCTTTTACCTTAATACTGAGGGTAGGTAGAAATAATCATCAATCCCCAAAGAACCACTAAATTTTTCAAAGCATTGATAATTGTTTTGAATAGGAAACAAGCCAATAATGTAGTGGATAAAGAGGAAATTGTGGAGTATAATTGCTTTTATTTCAAGTGCTCTGCTCATAGCTCCGTGCTACTGAGAATGTCATTTGAAGCATTTTGTTTTTGAAATCACTGCTTTTTTACAGATGAAAGCACTCCATTATCAGGATTCCACCAAATATGCTTTAAATATTAAAAATCTCTTTTATAGCACATGGAAGGGATGGTTTGATCTCCAGAAAAAAATAAAATCCAACACTACTTGTTTATCCATCAACAGATGTACCTAATTACATCTCAAAGGGAGAAAAGAGTAATTTTGGTAACTTGAAAGGCAAAGGCATGGATGTGAGGGGACATTATTCTCTTAGAAAAAGTGACAATTTTAAATAAAGTGTATGGGTGTTCCAGTGTGTGTAAAAGAGGTGCCTTTGTTAAGTCACATGTATCATTATGTATATTTCCAGAGACAATAGATCTTTTAATTAAGTGTAGAAGAAAACAGTCACTGAGATTGTATATTAAAATTGACTGTTTTCTGCTGAAGCAAAATAATATTTTGATTTAATCTTTATTCTGTTTGTATTTTGTTCAACAGTGTGATACTTCCAAACTTGTTAAAGTTAATTTATAAATTTTTAACTCTAATGAAATTATTTAAAAAGCTGGTTAATGTTTTGAAAAGCCTGATGGCTGTCTTCTAATTCATATTTTCCATTGAATCTGGTTAAATTTTTATCATATCCTTTGCGTTAATTCTCAAAGTAGACATTTGAGCCACATTGTCATCCACATTAGTATGAAATTGGGTCTCTTTTCCCAGAGCACTGAAATACCATTTTATCGGGTCAGTCCTTGAGTCTTTATTTATATAAAATCTCCTTGGGTTAAATGTGCACTTTTGCATGGACAAAATACCTTTTATATATATTAACAATGACTCAAACGGGGGGCATATTATAAATATTAATGTATGGTGTTCTGTACTGCCCTATTCTTAGTGGAAAACCAAAAAGGCACTCAAGCAAGTTTCTATGAAAGTCTGCTTTAAACTTGGAGACTAGTATGAACTGGGGATACAACCCTTGTTTGCCCTTTTACTGTTTTTAATTGTATTGTGATGGAAGTGTATACTGTCAGGTGGCCAAGTCCCAAGTTTGACGAAGTGGGACAAATCTGTTGATAAAAGAAGTATGTACATCTGCATCCAATTCAAAGAGTTTGAGGATTTATGTGTGTTTGAGGAACTGAAATTATTATTAAGTAAAGCTAATTTTCCCAGTTTCTCAGAAATAAAATGTGGTTTTAAAAAAATAATCGTCAGCTTTAAAGAGTAAAAGGAGACATTATAAAAATTATTACTTCATATAGAAATTTCACTGAAATTGTTTTCTTTACAGAGCTTTTGGAATTTTATTTCTAATAATCTCCAATTTTAGGTGTATAAATTGCGTAGGCTATGTTGGCCACACTTTTGGACACCCTTAATGCCTGTACACATCAAGCATGGAGGTTACGTAACAAGTACCTCTGGGGTTTGTTTAATTTCGTCCTTTTTATAAGATCTGCAAAGAACTGCACTGCCTTTATCAAAATATAAATTAGAAATAAGCAGTAGAGGTGCATCTGCTTTTATGGCAGTATAAAACATGCATTCCCAGCAAAAGAATGAGGTGAATGTTAACTGTGACAATGTGGCAATGCAGGGTTTGTATTTTTATAGGCACAGACTGAAGTAGAAGTAACAAATATCTGATTGGTTTGATTTTTTTTTTTTAATAATTTTGGAATTCACAAATTTAACGGCACCTGCACAGTCTCTTCAGGTCAGTCCTATCTGCTATATCTGATGCTGACGGATATCTTCCAGTGAAAGCTGCTGTAACTAAGCATGTTACTCAGCTGCTACTGCTCCCCTCCCCATGCCTGCCTTGTCCATCAGCTGGCTATCACTTGCCTTCTGGCTGTTGTAGAGTGAGGGTAGTTCTGTCCTGTGCATCATTCAAAAGCTGCTGCTGATCTCATGAAGGTGAAATTGAGATCTTTCCTTACTTACACTAAAAGAAGCTCGTGATTCTTCATAGTGACCAATTCTTCCTCTAGTCTTTCTGATAGGTTGAGCACAGTAGCTGTGTTTCCATCAACAGCGTAGTGATCTATATTGAAATGCAAGAGGAAGCTAGAAAAATGGAAAGCAGGCCTGCAGGGCTTTTTTTTTTTGTTTGTGAGAGTTTCAGCCTTATACTCCATCATGTGTATGCTGACTCCACTTTTTGTGGTTCTGAAACGTGCAGAGATTTCTGTGAAGAGCTGCACCAGGGTGAAATAATACTCTGTTAATTATTTATAAGTGGTGCCAAGTAGATGCGGAATCTTCTCTGTTCATCAAACTGTCAATCTTTTCTCTAGGAGATGCATCAAAGGAAGATATTGATGTTGCTATGAAGCTTGGGGCTGGCTATCCCATGGGTCCGTTTGAACTGCTGGACTATGTTGGGTTGGATACCAGCAAATACATTATAGATGGTACTGCATGCTTATTTTCTTCTATTTTTCCCCTTTTTAGTGAAATTGTAGATGAATGTTCTAATGAAAATCTGATTCTTAATTAGTTTAAAATGAATGTTTATGGCATAGACTTTTAACTGTTGAGGAGAAAGGAATGAGAATTCAGCTCAGAATGCCGTATGAGTACAGCATTTGTACTGTATGCCTGCACCCTATGTACATGGGGATGGAACAGCAGTGGTTTTGCTGACTTCATCAAGTTCCAGTGGAAAATAAAAATAATACTGGTGGAACTTTATACAATTAAAAAGAATCAGTGGGAAGAGAGACATATACTAAAGGTAAGAAATTCTGATGAAAAGCAGCAAATGTTGAGACTCCCTATCCTTTTTCTGCCAGCCATGTTTTCATTCTCGGTTAATAGGAAACCCAGTAGATACCTTAAAAGACACAAGAATACCATCTTCCTTTCACTTCAGTTGATAAGTGGATGAATTTCAGTACAACAACAAAAAAAGACATAATTGGTGATGGCTTGTTGGTGGTTGTTGTATTATTTTGAATGAGCAGCTTAAATATTCTCTGGGGCAGAATGTCACTTTCAAAATGGCATCTTCAATGAAACTTCTTTTGCTTTTAGCCAGTACTGTGGAGTAGTGTTATATTGTTCTAACCGACCATGTCTTTCACAGGTAGAAATTCAAATTGGAATTCTTTCCACTTGAATTTCTTTTCAGCTTAGCCTTTGTTTTATTTCATTGTACTTAATTCTGTTTTAAAAGTTCTCCCTAATTTTTTATAAAAATACTAAAAATCCTGAGTCATAGGATTATAAGGTGTTCAGAGCAGACTACAGCTAAAGATTAATTGCTAGATTTGCTCATAATCATCGATACTGATCTGTGCTTTATGAACCTGTATTGAAGGGTCTCAGAGAGTCTAGAATAAGTTCCAAACCTCCTTCAGTTTTCTGACCTCTTAATATTTTTCTAAGGAGATGCAGATCTCTATTATCTTTGCATATAAACAGAACTGTTACTAATTCATCCACTTCTTTCACCAGGATGGCATTCGTTAGAGCCCAACAATCCTCTTTTTGCACCCAGCCCACTCCTGAATCAACTGGTAGAAGAAAAGAAGCTGGGTAAGAAGACTGGAGAAGGATTTTACAAATACAAATGAACTCCAAACCTCGAGAGGTGTTAAACTATCTGTGTATGCTATTCAGCATTGCCATGTTACAGGTGAATTCTGTTTAAACCTTCCCAAGGATGGCACAAGCTGCATTTAGAACATAACCCACCTCTGAACTGAGTGATTGCACTAGTTAACTATTTCTCTGGTGAAAGCTTGATTTGGTAGATTATTTTTTTCTGGTAATTCTGAAAAGCTTTATATGTACAGTGCCTTCATGCAAATGTTGATTTTTCAGGTACAGGATAGAATGGCAAGTGAATTTATGTATTTGAAACATTATTATATTAATGGGAAAAATCCTAAAAATAACCGCACTTTCTTAAAAATAAAATTTTCAACAATTCCGTATTGAATGTCATGGCTTGCAGTTGATGTACTTGGTCGTAGTCCACTGGGTGGCAGTCTCTTTTCACTCTGGCAGATGTAGTGACGGAAAAGCAGTAAGTTATTTTGTCAGGATTTTTCTTAACTGCAGTGCTTTTCGTAACTGTAGGCGTAAATTACAGTGCCTTGAACAATATTTTTTTTAATATCATATCATTTAAAAAAAAAAAAATAAAAATCCTGCAGTGGCAGGCTGTCACCTGGACAGAAGGTCCCCAATACAGCATTTGAAAGCAGAGCTTTTGTGTTGGGATTTTCCAGCATTTTCAATTAGCGGTGGAGGGCCTCCTTTTGCTAGGTGCTGTAGAAACATAATGAAGAGTTGGTTTCTATTCTGAAGAGCCTAATATATAGATTTGTTTTTTATTAACTAAGCTAGGAAGCTGGTGAAAGCTTCTGTGTGCTTTCTAGAGCCCTGTAAATTGGCTTTATTTCCTGGTTATTCATTTAAAGTGTCATTTTTACGCACTACACTACTGCTGTAATTGACTACTTTGGGGGGTTGAAGTTGGAGTCTGTGCTGTGTAAACAAATAGGTGTGTCTGACTGTGGGAGGCACCTTCTGTTTTGCAACTTTATTTCCTTGGGGCTTAGCAGAGCCTGGATTTGTTCCTGGCAGGAGGACTCCAAATCCTGCCTTTTCTCTAAATACTGCAGAGCAAGTGGGCATGAGGGTTGGAGTTCCAGTTCAACTGAGTAGTAGCTTTCTTTTACTTTGTGTATTTTGGATCTGCAAACTGAGTACTTATATATATTTTTTTAGTTAAAGAAAACTTAACTCTTAAGTTGCCTCTTCCTCCCCTCCCCCAACATCTTAATTCAGATTGCATATAAAGAAACTGAGGCTGACAGATGTTAAATTCCTTGCACACAATCAGATAAGAAATCTCTGAGTAGAGAATAAAAATTGTTGGTTTATTGGATCCTGTTTCCTAATTACAGATCTCCTGATTTTGAGTTGCTTGTCTTGAAAGATGAGGGTTAAAGGAAAGAAATGGTACTGTAGACAGTCTTTCCTTTACTAATATATTGTTAAATTGAATTTGTTTTCCTAAAATACAGTTCACTTGCTGCATCTGTACTCTGTTTCACTTGAAGGTTCTTAGGGCCTGTAATTCAGTTTACTGACTTTTAAGTGCTGCAGGGCGAAGTTAGCTTCAGAAGTACTGTTTTCAATAGTAATTAAAAATGGGAACATGTATTACTCTTGTGTCTTGAAAAATGCTATTTGTTTTTTACAAAACTTTTAGGCAGAATGAACTTGATGCTGCTCCCTTTACTTGGAAGATCATCTTTATTTTTAATTTGGAAATGCCTGGGTTTATAGCGAGGCATAGGCTATTTTATACTGAATGTGCAAAATATTTTTCATTATTAAATGTGATATTTTAGAAAAACAAACTTTCTCTAAAACAGTGTTTTCCTTTCAGGAGCTCTAACTGGTACAGTATGTATATATGTAATACATACAAGAAACCTGAAAGAGACATTTGTAAGTTTGGCTTGTTATTCAGAGGAGACTTCTTTTTCTGAGTAGCAAATAGGCCATGTGGAGGTACCTCACTGGTGGGTAGGAATGGTTTATTTTATCAGTATGTGGAGTGCTGTGCCAGAATGAGCAGAGATGAGGTAAAGGGCCAAAACTTTAAATACTCTCCCTTAAATCTAGATCAGAACACACAGTGGTAATTGAATGACTGAGGCCATTTAATCAATTTCATTTGCTCCTCAGTGAGGAGCCATGGAGGATATAGAAGTCCCTTCTTGGGTTCAAGATTGTGATGAAACTGACCAGAAGGAGGATATTAAATAGTCGCTCCTGGTTTGTACAAGAATTTCTGCAGCTTTGACAGTTTAAAGATGTCTAGGAGGCTTAAAGAATGAGTAATGAAATAAAGGAATTGTCTGTTTCCATCTTTCCCTCAATAAAGATTATTTCTCAGCCCTTGCTATGCCTGTGACTTGATGCGGAGGTACATGAGCCACGTTCCACTGCATGTAGTTATGTAGGAATCTCCTGCTAGTCAGTACCTCAGGCTAGGATGTGGTGCATTAGGCCTGATCTCACCAGTCAGCTCTTCCTGAATTTTTATTAATATGGGAAAAGAGATTGTGGGAAAAAATGAGGGATAAAAGAGAAAGGAGGAGGGGTGTTTGGTTTCCCTCACTGCCTGCTTTTAAAACCTTTAGTCTTCGTTATCCTTTCTGTCAGCAGGCCTCACAGATTTAGAGCATTTGCCCCAGTTTGGTCAAAGCTTTGAGATGTACGTTTGGCACAGCTTGAGGGCAGCTTGACAGCCAACAGCTGAGGAGTCGGACGTGAGCCCAGCTACTGCAGCTGGGAAGATGGCTCTAGATTCAGCATCTGGGTCATTTCAGCTGCCAAACATGCTCCATCTATGGTCATCCTAGCTGCTGACGCGGCTGGGGAGAAGATGGGAGCACAGCAAACTTTACAGAGGCAGTTGAAAGCAGAATCTTAATTGGACTGGAGGAGGATGCTCTGCATGAGTGGCTTATGGAGTATAAAGTGCAAGGCACTGCAATAAAGTTTGATCCGAAGAGGAATTAAGTGTGTGGAAGTTAAAATTTGGCTTTGCTCTAAAAAATTAAATACTCTCCATTAATGGCACTGAGCACAATAATACTTGTATGTGGGTCAATAGTAACAGCTGCCTGTTTGTTGAGGGCAGATGTCCCGAAGTTCTAAATCTGTATCTGTGTTTGCAAAAGTTGATCTTTTCCAGTGTATTACAGTAGGAGATTAATTTTCTTAGAAGATACGGATATCAACTTGCAGCATGGATATGAATCTGAAATGGAGAGTGGAGTTTGTTGCTTCCTTGTTCCTTCATTGTGGAGACTTGCAGAACATCACCTTGGTAGGAATGTAGTTGGGAAAACAGCATTGCCAAAGAATTTAATGTATGTTAATTCTCTGTTGAAGAAGTTTAGCTCCTGGAAATGAGTAGCTGCCTTGAAGTGAATATCTGTCCAGATAGGAGTTTTGTGAACCTATGCCTTATTTTGCACAGTAGGAAGAAGGGTTGACTGAGCAACTGCATAAAACAACTTGAAAAAGTATCTTTATTCTCTCTTAGACAAGTTGTATTTTTCCCCCAAACCATCTGACCCAAGGATTTTGAAGTGACAATGCAAACGTCCTTCAAAAACCAGTTGTTATAAACGGCAGTCTATTGACAAGACAGGAGTTAACTCCAGCATCTAGCATGGGCTCTTTGGAGCCATGAGATCCAGTACTACCAGCCCAGTGCTGCAGCAGTGAATCAGGCCTCTGAAAAGCATGGTAGTGGCTTCAAAATGAGATTCAGATTTTTTTTTGTTTTGTTTTCTTAATGCCATATTTAGTGTTGCTTCTGATGTTTATTCTGTGGATAAGGCTCTTATCGCACATTCAGATATCTGTGAAACTTTTGAGGTTTGTCAATTGATCTCTTCTGTAGATCCACTTACACATTAGTGAATGTTTATCAGGTTAGAGAAGGAAAAAACAAGGAACTTGTTGTATAAAGCTAAATGTAGCGAGATGTGATTGGTTAAATCTCTACTTTTTATTAGAAAGAGAACGGCATCTAAGAAAGAGGTATTTCCAGTTTGCCCACCCAAAAGGTTGTCTTGGTGTGAAAAGGTCTTGTGTGTTCCTGACTTTGTGCCAGGTTTTGGTCAGTGAAGTCTGCAAATGAGTTAGGTGTAAGTGAACTCAATGTAACGTATTCCTGTGGTCAGAAAGGGAGGTGCTAGAGGATATAGGTACTAGCAAACATTCTCTGTTGTGTTATTTTGTAGTTTAACTGCAAAGCAGTATTGAGTTCTGAGATCCCCGAGGACAGTGTCATTTGGGTGTGTGTGGTGTAGTAGCATAAAGGTGATGGCATTGCATTGTTACTTGGGGTGGCGGTGGGGGGAAGAGTATGATCAGCCATGAGAAAGCACGTGCTGTTTCTGCTGCTGCTTTGGGAAAGCACTTCTGACTCTTTATTTCATGAAAAATTCTTCTCCACGCAGAGAGATTGGAGAACTTGTGTGAAACTACAGATGCTTGCTCTTCGGTAGTGAATTTTTTGTGTAAGCATCCACTGTGTAGCATCATGAGATATAAAATGTTTTCTGTGTCTCAGAGTATTGCTTTTCAAGCCTGTGTCCATTTTGATAGATATATAGCTGATGGTTATTGCAAATGTTCATACTAATAATTTTTATTAAGGTATCAACACATAATTGCCAAAGTTTAATGCATGCTTGTTGTTCTTACATCTGGAGAAAGGCACTTTACAGTGCCAAGTGGCTTTAAAGATGTGGACAAACCAGAAGCAGTTTTTGTAGTTCATAGTGACCAACTTTCCCTAAAAATTTACTCCTGATTGTTTTGGAGTTAATTTTTTCAAGAGAGGCAGTAGTCTTCTTGCACCTGTAGCTATGGTACTACATTCTTACTTTTCTAAGTAGTACCACAGCAGTGACCCACATCTCAGTATTTTTATTCATTACAGTTTGCAACCACATGAGCAATTACAAAAGTGACCTGAATGATGCCTATTTCCCTGTGCTTTTTGGAAGAGCTGAGACCAAGAGTAAAAGCAGATGCTGTGATTCTTTTTAGAGCTAGTTCTTTTCATGTTACATATTCCTTCAGAATCTTTTCCTGTTGTTCACAGCCAGAGAAGTGCTTCTGCTGAATTCTGTTAGAGAAGGGTTAAGTAGAGCCACAATCTGGTAACTGTAAAGATGATTTGTAGAATGATCTGTCTTGAATTTTATGATCTTCTCAAAAGTTCATGTTATAACTGAAATCCCTTTTTATGTACCATTTGCTATCTAGTATACTTTTCCATTTAAAAATGCAGTGCTATGCAGAGTCTTAAATTAAATGTATATGATCACAGAACAGTATGTAATGAGGTCTGGGGTTGTTACTGGTAATACATTAATCAGATTTAGGTTTGTGTGCCCGTGGAGCAGCTTTGCACTTGTTCAATTCACTCTTCCCTTTTATTCCCTTAGAGGTTTTCTATTTGGTTTTCTATAAATTGCAAATAACTCGCAGCAATGCATTCTTTGCAGAGGAACTAGCACTGTGAAGCTCTAATGCTGGCTGGATATTTTGGTTGCTTCTGGGGTAGGAATAATACAAAACACCAAACCTAGTTATTAAAGGAGCCGCTTCTTTTGTCATGTGGTGGCATGAGGCATCACAATGAGGCTTAAGGCCAAGTTTTGTTTCCAGCCTTGGGTCAGATGCTGTAAGTTGGCCAGGGCACAGGAGGATATTTTAGCACAAGGCTTTTGCTTGGCGGGCACTGAGGAACTTGTCGCTTACTTTGGCTCTTTCATGCTGCCAGATAACAGGATTTTTTCCTAGCCTGTTGTTCGCTGCTGCTTTGCTTGGTGCATCTCTGTCCTGCCTGGTAACAGCTTCTTCTATTCTGGTCTCATTTTTCTGCCAGCAACCACTTCTAGGGTGGTTTTCTGTAAATGGACAAACCCTTACAGTATTCGCTAGTTAAAGAATGCAAAATTTTTGTCATTAGTAACCTAAACCCCCCATTTGGAGTCTTGGCTTCAGCAACAAAAATCTTGTGGATTAACCACTTTCACCAGTGAGAGGCTTTCTGATGAGCTGTGGGAAGAAGTGTATGCTTGGCGGTAGGTCTACAGTAAACAGCTGGAATTTGCATGTGGTGAATTAGCACCAAATAAAATCCCCCTTTTTTTGCTTAATTATCCTTGCATACTCAAATGGATCTATTAAAAGACTGTGCAATAGAAATTGGTAAAACCCACACATTTACAATAAGTGGGTTTTGATTGTGCACAGACTGAGATTTGTCTGCTCTGCTGGTGGCAGGGCCTGTGGGGGTAACATGATCTGATGAAGGGACCACTCTGTTCCCTCATTCCTCTTCAACATGCATTGATGCCTTGAGTCGGATTGAAGCACTCCAGCCATCGGAAGCCCTTGCTTCAACTCTGAATCTTCAACTACTTTACATTAACTTTGTCTGAGACCTGCTGTTTTGAGTCCTGCAAAGCCACATGCATAAGCAGGTGTAAGATATGCTACATTTATATTTCACAGGCTTTTTAGTTGTTGGTTTTCTCTAAAGAGGTTGTAAAAGGTTTCTGACAACTACTTGAAGTCCTTATTTCTCTGAAGATGACAAGAGGGTTAATGGGCTCCTTACAGCTGATATTGCAATTCTTTCTTCTTTGCAATTTAGGGTGAGATTTCTTCTGTTTCAGTTGGAAGCCTAATGATGTTTTCCAGAATGTCTAAGCAGGTGAGGCATCTAGCTTCCAATGATTTCTTTGCAACACTGAAATGCTTCTCAGAACTTAAAAAAGAAGTATTTACGGGAGAGCCTGATTTTGGGGGTCCCAGTTTTATTTAAATCTTGAACTTAATTTTCAAAAGAATGGGAAATATTAGAAGAGAACTGATTTTAATGACAAGTTCCCCAACCATGCTCCAGTTCTTGGGAGAATGTGAAAGAAGACAGCAATTTTCAGCCTTTTCCTTCTGTTTGCTGTTTATATCTACTTTCTTGAACACAGAATCAGTTGCAGGAACAAAACTGCTCATGCTGCTAGTTATTAATTTCAGGCAGTAGCAATCAGACTATACTTCTAACAGTCAGAAAAAATACCGTCTCCTGATTTTTTTCACTCTCCCACTTCACTTTCTTTTGAGCCAAAGGGTTATCACAACTTATGGATGGAGTTCTGGGTGCTATCACGACATTAGTGTCAGAGAGCAAGCAGCGAAAGTTAAGCACCCAAATAATGTTTTAAGTGCCTAAAAAAACTTGTGTGAGTCCTTTGAGGAAGGAGCATGGGTGAAATAGGCTACAGGGAAATACTTCATTGAGAGAGAGAGATGATTTGAATGTGGCTGTGGATTCTAAAACCCAGTCAGGGTGCTTTTAGGAAAATGGCAGTGTCTGTGAAGGGTGAGATCTATGATAAACGTTTAAATGGCTTACTTTAGGAGACAGAAGATACTTAATTTTTTAAGTTTAAATTAAGTTTAAAAAAAATCCTCTTAATTTAAAAAGAGGATTTAATTTATTCAGTACTAGGGAGATGAGGTTTTTAAATTGGTAAATTTTTCTTTTAAAAGTGTGGGGGGGAAGATGCTGTTAATTTCATAAGTGGTTTTCCTGATACCATCTTTTTTATTTCTTTAAACAAAAGCATTAATTGGAACTGAGGAAGAAGTCTTTCTCTTTCTTAGAGACTTGGCATTTTATTTTTGGCTAAGACTGAAAGCTATTGTTGCCTAAGTTGACGCTAAACTGGCAAATCTATGAACTGAAGCCACTATTGTTACTTGGATCTAAATTTTTAAGGACATTTGGTTGTCTTAGAATAAAATTTGAGCATATAGTTTACCTCAAGGGCAGAGTTATATTCTAATGATTATTTGCACAGGTTTATAGCTGAAAATGTTGTTTAGTTTATTGACACATGATGTTTAAAGTAGTATGTTGGTGGAAGGGAGAAATAATGGCAAATTATGATGAATGTGTCAAATGGTCATACAATAGACGCAATCTTCACCCGCAGGCTCACTGCTTTTTGGCAAAGAGCTGAACTTTCCTACAGTGACGGCTAACATTACAAGGAGGAAAGTTTCCAGTGAAGACTATGATTTTGAAAAATCGCTTTTATTCTGTTTTTAGGGAATGAACTGTTTCAGTGACAGATAAGAC
The DNA here is from genome assembly GCA_008711295.1 of Anarhynchus alexandrinus. NCBI lineage: Eukaryota > Metazoa > Chordata > Aves > Charadriiformes > Charadriidae > Anarhynchus > Anarhynchus alexandrinus. The sequence continues at coordinate 4,758,166 of VUYV01000022.1, read as the reverse complement.
TGGGCTTAGCTATGGCTGGCATCAGTTTGACTTAGAATTTCATTTTAAGTCACATTATGAGAGTAGTGCAAACCTGCGGGCACTTAGCTCAACTTACAACTGATTTATATTGGGAACTAAAATCTAAAAGTCAATCTAAATAATTAAATTAAATCAGTCTAAACAAAAGCAGTGCCTGGACAGCAGATTATCCCAATTTAAGTATCGTGGTTTGCTAAGGCTTGCTTGCCCACAAAGCTTGCTTTCTTTTAACTAATATTCCATTTAAATTCTTGGCTGCTGGCAGGGAAGGAGAGCCACTTTCTCTGCCTTCTGCATGGAAGGAAGTTCTTTTGGAGAACTTGCTGCATCTGCTGATGAATAGAGAGAGAAGTAACAAAATTTGGTACTTGACATGGCAGCTGGAAATCTAGCATGTGTTAAAGGATTTTAGATATCTTTGAATAGAACTGATTCACAACTAGTATAGATGTGAATTAGCTAGGACATCCTTCAACCCCAACTAATGTATGGTCTGAAGATCTTTACAGGCTTTCCTGTCCTGTTTAGAAGTTGTCATGTCTATAAATTGCTTAATTTAAATAATTATTGGCTGTAATGTCTGAAAAAAAATTGGATGAAGTCTGGTAAAGGTACAGGTGAGAAAGTGCTGCCTAGTCTTCAGTGTTCAGCAATCATAGCAGTGGTGGGTAATTGGGACTCATGTTATGCTTTTCCATTTTGTCTTTTCTGTGAGCTCTTGCTTTTGCTTAGTTACAACCCTTGGCCTAAGTGTAAGTCTCTCCGTACTTCCCTGGGATCATGGAAGGTTAACGCTACAATAGTGCACAATAGAAAATAGTTCAGGTGGAACACTTAAATCCACGCCCATCAACTTACTCTGTTCTCTTACTGTTACCTGAGTTGTTACCATTGCCTCTGGAAGTGAGGTAACTCCTAAACAAAAGCATCAGGGGGTTAAGCTAGTGAGACAGCTGTTGGAGTAAGGTGATCTGAAGAATTCTTTGAAAGTTGGTTGATAAATACAGTATATTCCATGTTTATATAATTGTGTGGTAGCAGTTATAATAACTATACCTGTAGTGTAGATGTATGCATCTCATTTAAGATATCCCTTAAGTCTTCTGTGGTTTACAGTAGTTATATTTAATCATATCTGATCCTCAAAACATATCTGTGAGCTAAGGAAGTTCCATCCGTGGAATGCGTTTGGGAAACAAACATATCAGGAAATTCTTCCTTAAATTGAATTGAAAATAGACTTTTTTCCCCATTCTTTCTTCAAATGGTGTTTATTTCCAAACTGGACTGAATGAATATACAGTATAGGTGTTAGACCTGTGCTAGATTTAAGTCCATCTTTTTTATGTTCATAGGAAATCTAGCATCATGTCGTTGGAAAGGGGGGACTGCTTCCCAGCAGACGAGAGCACTTAGCAGTGCTGTTCCATCAGCAGGGAAGCCCCAGCTGCCTATGAGAGCAGAGGGGTCAGTCAAACACAAGAGAGAAGCGGGAGGATGGAGAAACCCTACAGCAGGAGTGAAATTGAATGGACCAGAGGAAGAAGTGAATAGATTGCTCACTTATTAATTAAGAAAAATTGGTTGCTATTCTGTTTCGCTAAATAATTTCAGTAAATTCATACTTTAAAAAAATAATAATAAGAAATAATAATGTGGGGAGTAACTACTTTAGAATACCAGTATAGGCAGAACTAGACTTCTCAGTGGTTAACTGAGTGCTGTGAGTGGTCTTATTTCTGAGTCATGCAGTCACACCAGTCCCATACAAAGGGAAATTTTTAGATCATATATTAAAATCTTCCTTATAAAATCTGAATTTTCAAAGAGCAACTAAAGCCACTCATTGTTAAATTTGTTGAGGGACCTTAGATTAAGGTGTTTTGATTGTGACTTCTTTCAGGACGTAGTACTAAAAAGTTGGGGCCAGTTTGAGCCAGCAGGTTTTTACAGGAAAAAAGCAGTGGCTGTTCTGTGATTCCTCAGGCATGGTTTGTTTGCAAATACGATTACTACTTATCTAATTTAGGATTGAGTAGAGACAAATAAGTTGTTGCTGCTGATGTTAGTCATTACAAAATAAAACAGATTTCACAGGCGAAGACCAAGAAGGAAACATATTTCAGGGTAGCAAAAGCAGCGACTAGATTTTAAGAATCTTGTTGATCTCAGGCTTTGAAACCTTGTCTCAGTCAAGGGGTGTAGCCACTGCCATGTTCTGGTGCATACTGTCTCCTCTTTTCTTACCCAGCACTTCACTGTCACAGGCAGGTGCTGAGAAAACCGAACCCTTATGTAGCATTTTGCTACATCAAGATCTGAGTCCTTGTTTCTGTGGCTTGTTCTCTCTTAAAAGAAGACACAGAGATGGTCCTACCTCAGTCTAATCAATATCCTGCAGGAATTTTTAGCCAGTTTTCTTAGCTGTAGGAAATTAGTCCAAATTCAAAGAGTTGCCTCTCCAAATAAGTGTCTTGACCATCATTAAGTTGCGGAGTATGTTGTTTTTTTCTCATTCTGCTGAAGTTTCTATTTTGTTGTAGTTACCTTTTCTCAGCACAATGAACAGGACAGACCACTTCTTGGGTGAGTTGCTCTTCTGGTATGAGGCAGATGGAAATTTTTCTCCTAGCTCTGCCGGTTCATGTTGTTTTTCCGTAGCTGAGAGGGATGAACAGACCTGTCACTTACTTGTATGTGTTAGGTTTCTGGGAGGTGGGATGGGTGAGTTTATCAAAATGTGTTTTGTAGAACATCATTCACGGGAAGAAACCCTTAGTATCCCAGACCAGGTAAGCAGTGACTGTTGTCTCAGCCAAGCAGACACTACTTCTGTGGCTCAGTGAATTATGGTTCTTGCAGGAGGAGTGTGCCAGCCAGAGAGAAGATGTCATCTAAAGCCCATGGCCTGAAGGTATGAGTATTTACCTGGGAGGATGGGGAGCAGAATTTTACTCCTTGCTTTGTCCTGGCTGAAAGCTGGTGGTTATGAGGTTTATTTCCCACATTTCTGGCAGGTATGTCCCTTTTCCTGGAGCTGCAGATGCTTGTTTGCGTGTTTGCTTTCTAAAGCTAATCTTTGTATCCGTGAGGAGACTCACAGGGTAAATTCATACATTAATCCAGAGGTTCTCTTCCTGGCCTGTCATGTGGAAAAATGAATGTGTTCAGGCACACTTTCTAGGTTTTTGGCTTCATCTCAGAACATCTGTGTTTACAGCAGGCCATTTTCCTGTTACAGCTGCTCTCCATTTGGCTAACTTCCTTATTAGCCCAGTAGTTTTGTCACTGACCTGACTTAGGAGAAATGTGTTCATAGCTGACAGGCTTCTGGCCATTTGTGGAGATGATGCTTTCCCCCGTAATGTTCTACTTGGTATTAGGTCCTTACTCAGGAGGGGAGGCTGCCTGGCACGTTAGCCCCCTAGTGAATGCAAGGGAACAAATGGCAGTTGCAGTGTCCTTCATTTTCTGCCTGTCTTGGTTTAGCCTAATTAGCCACCATGTAGATGAGAGCAGGAGGCCATCAGGAAACAGGGAAAGGTTGCTTCAAAGCCTTGTGCATTGTTGTGGTTTCAAAGGAGTGCAGATGACTGACACTCTGGATTCTGCTGTCCTACAGCCTGGAGCAAGGATTGGGCCCTTCAGGTCCCACATTTGCTGCAGATTGACCAAACAATCGAGCTATCACTTTTACAACTAACTTACTGCCTTTTCTGTTAGCTAATCCAAAGCGGAAACTACAACAGAAGATAATTCTCTAGAGCTGGTGAGTCCCTATAAGTACAACCAGTGAATCTGTCATCGCTTGCTGTGTAAGAAGCCGAAGTTAGCCTGGAGCATTGTTCTTTTATGTAATGGAGGGGAAGTGGCTCTGGTCCAGGTGATCCAGAAGCCTGAGGAGCCAGACCGTCCTGTGATGTTGGCCTGATTAGCTGTAAATAATCCTGGCGCAACTGCCCTGTTCTGTGTCTTTGCCCTTTGCTGGTTTTTTTCGGTATGAGGAGGGGGAGGGATGTGTGTTTCCTAGCTGCTAGGGTATCTCCTGTGTTTATGAATAGGACTACCTGTACCGTGATCTGTGCAAACTGTTTTTGGCGTGTGCATGGAATGAAGTATGGAGGGAGAGAGTGGGTTTATGAATGCTTGTACAGAAGCATCTGGATAATTAACTCAGTCATTAGGTAGGAGCATTTAAATCCTTAAAGACATTTTCTGTGGGAAATACAGGGTAATCATCTCCTCAGGCACCCCAGAGAGACGTGGTTAGATGCTGACTTCTGCCTTAATTACACATCAGGAATTTAGGTATAATTTTTGAGTCTCACCTGGAATAATTTATTCAGTATCACAAGAATTTAAACCTAGTCTAGGGTAACGCCATCACCACTAGGCCGTTTTTACTAGCTCATCTGTCTCAACTGACAAGATGGTGTGGTACGGTGAGGGCCTAGGTCATTTTGCTCTTTCAGTCCCACAGGAACAAATGCCAATCAGCAGTAGGGGGCAGGAGCGGACACCGACCCAAGTCACTGAGGGTATTCCAGGGTAGCGCAGTTACTCTGTTTCAGGTACTCTCATGGGAGCATCCAAGCCTTGCATATTAGTTAACCTTTCCCATAGTTGCTATAAGTGAAAGGGCTTTGATCTATGAATGAGCCCAACACATGGTGCTTGCTCACTGTATGTTAACATCAGAGATGTTATTTTTAGCTCCTGAATTCTTTTTCTCCTTCACTATTAGAGCTGAAAGACCTTTCGTCCTTAAGACAGACAACTGTTCACTACATAGTGTATTTGGGACATCGTGATGATCTTTAAGGGCCCTTCCAACCTAAACCATTCTATGATTCTATGGACATGCTATGTAAGGCTAACACCTCTAATGGGAACAATTTCTTTGCAAAATGGGTAAGTGGCTTTTTAAATAGCCATTAAAAATCTAAATAAAGTAGTCGTGTTTTAAAAAGTTTTAAAAAGATCTGTTATCTTTGGAACATGTAATTTACATAACTCGCTGCAGTCATCCTTGATTTAGAACAATTACTGCATTAAAGTACTTGCTTTTTTCCCTTTAAAAACAAAAACAAAATCCAAAACCAAACCCCAAACCAAAAACCAGACAGGTTTCCAGCAAAGGCTGGGATAATTGACTGGAATGGAAACGGAGCTGTCTTGCAAAACTCCAGTACACAGCTGCTGTTCTCTCAGAGGTCTTTTCTCCTGCCATCTGAGAGCATTCCCTTGTCTGGTCACTTGTTTTGCCTTTTTTTAACGTAATCACTAGTTGCTAGAAATAAATATTGCAAGAACTAATATGCTGGTTACATTCTTACAGTTGGGTTTGTGTGCAGGGCATGCTGGTTTAAGAGGAAGCTGTTTTATAACATTTTTAATTATGAAATTTCTTATGCAACAGAGTTTAAAGGTCAGTTATAAACAATCAAATCAGAAAGCTTCCTTAGGCAGTAACTCACCTCTGTAATTTCTTGTAGCTCAAGCTTCACTCAGTCCAGTCTCACACCAAACAAGATTCAGGAGCTAGAATACAAGGTATGCTGATTCAATGTACAGTTCATAATATTTCTTTGGCAGTGGTGCTCACAAACCATTGAAACAGTTAGCTATGGCTACAGTGGTTTTTTCCTTTTGAAGTCCTTTAGTGGAAGTCAGGCAGCTGTGTCTGTTTTTCAAAGCTGTGGAATACCAGTCCCTGAACAAAAGGGGAAAGGCGTCAGAGAAGTTGCTGGTAGTGTTTGGGGCTTGAAAGACTCGTGCGCCTGCGTTTTCAGTTTTGAAGCGTGCAGAGGAGCTGCTTGCTACAGCAGGATCATCTCACGGGCACCATTGGCAGTACGCAGGCCATGCCGACCCTCTGGATCTAACACCATGAAACCAGGCCCTCCACAGCTGATTCTGCAGCCAGCTCCAGTCCCTGACTGCGGGATAATTTATAGAGCTGTAAGAAATTTAACTGTAGGCTCCTACCCTTTGTGTGGGCATGGACTGCATCCAGAAAGAAAGGAATCCATAATCCTAATCATCAGCTTAAAACCACTGCTGTGTTCACTAAGATTTTACTAGGAAACTGAAGATGGAGGGAGGTATCACAGACCCTGGTACTTCCATTTGGGCCAAATCTAACCGAGAAGCATAAGTACGAGTACCAAGCCTGCCCATTCCTTACTCCTGGTATGAAAACAAGAGACTTTTGCTGTCTTTAGGAAGAAAATGAAATCGTCTCTTCCAAAATGACTTTACTTCAGATGAGCAAACAGCTGAACAGACACATTGCATTTCCTACAAGGGAAGAATGAGCCAAAAATCTTCAGCCTTAGAAGTGACTGTGCCTTCCTGGGCTTGCTTCTACCTTCGAGGGATTCTGGCACAAGCCATTCTCATTTTTTTTTTAAGCCAGACAATTGACTTTAGTTTTATTACAAAGCTTTTATTAAAAAACAAATGCTCAGCACATTAACTCAAACTGGAATGACAAAAAAAAAAAATCGGTTGACAGTATTTTTGGCAAAGGCTGTGCCTTACTATTTTAAAAAATGGGTACATCAATGCTCATTTCAACAACTGGCATAAAATCCCACTAACAGGCTAACAAAAACAGATACAAATACAGAACAATTGAAGTAATAATTCAAGTGCTGGGCTTTTTACAAGGAGAAGGGGAATGGGTGAGAAGGAGAACTCACTGCAGTCAGATTTGCTGGATGTATTGCTTATGTTTACAGAGTAGATGATGCAAGACTGACGTGTCTACTGACCAGCTGACTGTTGTTACATTTATTTAGTTCTATAGGACACTGTATTATATAGACTGAGAGGCCACTATTTGTTACAAATAGTTTAACAAAAAAGCCACCTTTTTTCCATACAGGTTTTTCCTCTGGCAGAAAAAAAAAAAGAAAAACCCCTTTTATTTAAAAAGTATTTCAGATTTCTGACACTTGTTTAAAAGCTCATACCTAGTAAAATATACACCAAAGAAATTACAAACTAAAAGTTAAAATATAAAAGCATTCAAGTTTCTTAAAAAAGCTAAAACCAAAATTGATCCTGTCGCACCATTAAATAAAAAGAAGGTTGAGTGTGTCATCCTGGTCCAGGCAAATTCCATTCCTTGATGTGCTGTATGGGGCAGCTGTGGTCTACGTTACTCTGTTGGCTGAAGCAGGCAGAGACAGCCACGCTACTTTGTTTGCTGACTCAATATGGACACAGATGAGACGGGGGCTTAAGAGTGCAAGGCAGAGGTGGAGTGAAGACAAGAGCTGCTCTGCTGACCCAGGAGCTCATTTGCTCTATTTATATCGGGGCTGGACCTCGTGACAGTGAAGGATTTTGGCAGTGATTGTCTTTATGATTCAGTGTCTCTAGCAGTGACATCAGGGTGAATGACATCCTAGACAGACTCCTTGGGGGTGGTCTGTGTGGATGAAGGACACACCTAGGGTTTAACAAGCTTCCATCTCCAGAAGGGGTCCTGGTGTCGCCGCCTTTGCTTTGCAAGTTGAGAAAGCATTTCTTTTCCCACCTACAGGGAGGGGAGAGAGAGAGAGAGAGAGTAAGACTATATGAAGCCTTTTTTTTAAATCCTTCAAAGAAGCTGGTGGTGGGTCACTGTAACTCTATGACACGACTGTATTAGTGGAAAGTATATTTGCAATGTCAAAGTTAAGTGCAGAGTATTGGTACTTGCTCTTGCTTGAAGTTTGCAAGAATATATACGGAGGGTACTTTGGACCGTAAACAGATGCCCACACCAACTAGAAAGGTGGGGTTTTAAGCTATTTAGACATTCAACATATTACAGAAGTAATACCCTTTTGTAGTGGATTTCCTTTATCTAAATTTGGCCCAGATACCTGTTACAAAACTAGACATCCTCAGGCTTTGGTACTACAGTGGTTGAGGTCAATTAAACCTCTACTTCAGAGCTTCAATCTCTAATCCCTGCAGAAATGAAGAAATGCTGTCTTCTGTAAGCAGCTGGGTAGAGGAATGTGGTGGGTGAGGCATGCGTGAACACTGACCCTACCATGCATCCTCAAAACTGGGGAAGATTCATTCTGCTCTTCAGCGGGGTAGGGAACATCTTCCAGTTGTGTAAGAGTCATGGGCCTCTTACCTAGCAGTAAAGTTCACTAGGATCTTGGAAGGATTTAGGTTCTTATAGCATGTAAAAAGGCCAACAGTGCAAGCCTTACAGGTCTTGCTCATCCAGAGAGGAACAGTTCTTCATCATTAGGTCTGTCGGTTATATGAGCTGACTTATGCAATTGCTAACTCAACCATCACCCTTGCCCTTCTGACCCAGACAACTGGGTTATAACACGGACTCCACCCAAAGACAGTCTAATGAGTCAGGCATTGTTCCAAAGACGGACACATGCTCTCCAGTAATGGTCTCAGGATTATTGGTATCTCAAAAAATCTACATTAACCTCTAGGCCTCCAGGTACTACTCAGCTGCCAACAAGTAGAGGGTTCAATGAGCAGAGCTTTTGAGAACGACCAAAATTAGCACAGGAATGCAGTTCAGTGGAAGAGGTGAGTGAATTTCCACCAGAAGAAACACAAAATGCTTAGTCACACAAAGAAGATACACTGCCAGCATCTTGAATCACGCAAGGCAAGACAGAACAAGTTTATGAAGAAGTGGTTTAAACCACAAGTCAAACTTCTGTTAGACTAATCATAATAGATAGGCTGCTTGAGCCTGTAAGAGCCACAAGCAGAGTTAATCAGCAAATATCACAGCAGCAGTATTTAAACCAGGGCCATTTATAACTGGGCACCCACCTCCCATCTGCTGCAGCTTCTGTGTAAGCCATTACAACGCTCAGTGTTTTGCTCATACTGGTTGAGTACTGCTCCTGAATAAGCAGTTACACAGGCTAATGTACTCCAGGGTCGAAAGCCTCCAAAACTGATTTTGGCCTCTTTGATTTTAATAAGCGCAAGCTGAAGCCCCAAAACCTTGCTTAACAAGTTGTCTCCTCATCAGAGGCCACCCACGTGCCCATTGTTTTAGTGGAAAGGAAACTTGAGGACGCTGAAGAAGTTTAGGTGCAGACTAAGTAAGGTAGAAAGAAAAAGCACAAGTTTTTATCAAACTGTCCCGTATAGCTTTAATTTAAGGGACACTCTCCCCTCCCCCAAAAAACCACCATCCCTGATACATAATGAATAATTTTCACCTGCTGCTGGTAGCCACAAGAGGACATTTAAAGCCACTGTGTCCTCTTAAACAGCACAGCTGAAAGTCCACTGGCAAACCAGTGGTTTCAACAGAGGTGGTCTGTATTGACTAATTCAGTTCCTATTTCCTCGTAAAACCAGCCCAAGTCCCAACTAAAAAAAGCCTTCTGAGCTTCCTGCCTTTTTTTTTTCCTTTTATAAACTAGCACAGTGCTCCGTAACACATGCGGATCAAAGCGCTGCGAAGGGCTCTACCTTTCCAAGGAGCACGAAAGAGAGGCCAAGCAAACAGCAGAGGAACACTGGGGAGAGCACCCTGCAGCTTTATATTTATTTTGTGCCTTTTCATCCCGGATTTTCAAAGGTTTGGTCCAGGTTGCTCTTCCTGGGAAGGTTTTCCTCTCAGTCTTACATGAAAACATTCAGCTTCCTGTTGAGGAATGGCCTTGAGGCGCCAGGCCAGTAGTTCACAGCAGTCTGATACAAGCGCTGTGATTCAGAGCTACTCCCCATTAGCAGCCAGGAATGTCTACTTCACCGAAGGAAATGAAATGCTCTTCTGTTGAGATGGTTCCCTGCCTCCTCCCCCCTTCCCGTACCAGCAAGCTGTCTTTGAAGTCAGGAGGTTAAAATAACGACCGCGGCCTTGCTCTGGCCCTCAGCTTTTTCAAGCAGCGGCCATCGCTTCTGTCTCGATCCCAACGCAGCTTTCGCAGCGCCTGCCTCCTTTCCGTGGCGCCTAATTATCCCCCTGCTCCAATAGGGAGGCTGCAGATACTGCTGTAATTCTGCAAGGGGTCAGGCACAGGGAAGCCCCAAATATTTTTATTTTTAAGCGAATACTGCAGTACAGCAAATTACACAGTAGCTATCCTGAAAACAGCATCTAGAACCCAGCCGTTCCCCAGCTGCACATTAAGGCTACGCGCTGGAAACTGCTTCTACTGCTGATAAACCAAATAGTACCTAAAAAATACGAACGACGGTGGTGTTGCCTTACAGATATAAAACAGGTCAAATCAGGATTCTTTTCAAGAAACCACAGGCATGTGCTAAGGAGACTGAAGACTTCCCACATCTAAGGCTTCACTGGGGGGCTGTAGCTGAAGTCTCGCCAAGCGAGGCATGCCCTAGCAAAGCCCAATCCACAAGTGAAGTCGGCGCAATCAAAGACTGCAATTACAGCTCCCTGGCTGTGGTTAGGCTTCAAAGAAAGTGCTGCAAGTCACATTTTACATATGTGAAGTCTTGAGCCCGAGCCACAATAGGAGGCACTGTCTGTGCCATTTGCAGTGTACATCTGACTGCAGGAGGAAAGGGGGGGGGAAAGACGCCCAACCAGAAAACCACCTCGAGAAAGAAACAGAAATAAAATTCAACCATAATTCAGTGTAAAAAGAAAAGCCTTACTACTGAAGTACTAAAACTGTATTTCAGGAATCACTACAGTAAAACTAAAGCCTCCTAACAAGTCTGGGCTCAATGACTGAGGGCAAGAGCATCAGAGGGGGATCAGAAGTCCTCCCCCTGCGTGGGAATGAGACGGATTGAAGGCTGCAAGGGCCTTGTGCTCCTCCTCTAGTCTTTAACTCAGCTCCATTTTTCTAGAACAAGGGAGAGGATTATGCAGCTTCATCCAGGTCATGCTAATTGGAAGAGGTTATGGAAGAAAGTCAAGAGTGTCTGGGTCAGTACAGGAGTAAGTAAAAGAGAGAGCTAACCCTTCACAGAAAGCAAGAGAAAGTAAAAAATTTTAAACCAGGTGCTTTTTTTTCTACACCTTTCCCCACCATAGGTTGTTTTTGTACAGCTGTAAGAAGAGACAAGACAGCACACAACAGCAGTTATATATATTAAAAAAAAAAAAAGTCAGTCTCCAAACCTGGCTTTTAATCCAGTACTTTAAACAACATGGCAAACTCGGGGACCCGGCAGCTGAAACTGTCATTTTTCTTTTGAAGTCCAAAATGGACATGTTCAACTTACTGCCAGGGTTTATCCAATACTCCAGAAACCTGGGTATGCAAAACCAGGTCATTGTTTATCAGAAAGGTTCACACTGTTTGTGAAGCCCCTTTGTATTTTCTTTAGCAGCAGAGCAGGAGAGAGTTCCAGGCGCAAGCAGATAGATGCCGGCCCTGCAGTCTGCTCCTCTTCCTGCCCAGCTGTGCCATGGTTTGTGGGGTTAGCCTAAACCAGATCCTTGAAATGTTCTGGGCAAACAAAAACAAACACTCCACAACCTTTGTTGTTTCCAAACAAAAAAACCACCTCCCAACAGAACCCCCAGTCATTTTAGTAATCCAATTTGCTGCAGGGTCCCACAAGCTGTTACAGCGCAGGGATGGAGGGACCTACGGGAGACAGGAAAAAGCCCTCTCTGCAAGAGCTGGATACCAGCAGGCAGCAGAGGAAAACCTTTTAAGCTGTCTTTGTTGCCAAAGAAATTACATGAAATTGTACCCTAGAACTGTAACAGATACTGCCATGTTGAAGCTATGTCAGTGGTAATTTTTTCTTGTGTTCCCCCCCCACCCCCCAGCCTTGCTGCTGTTAGCCTCAGCCCATTGCTGGGAACTGTGAACCGAGTCTCCAGTAACAAATTACCTACTGGTGTTTTACATGCCCAGAAGCAGCAACCCCTGGAAATACCTCTCCATTGACTACAGGTGGAGTCTGGTGTCCTAACTTCTGTCCTCTTAGTTTGGCCTAAGCTAGACGCAGGAATACCTACACCACCACTCCCACCACCCCCCATGAGTCAGAGACCTCTTCCAGAGCAGGTTAGTGTCAGCGCAGGAAACGCCCAGGTATTTTAGGGCTCCCACTTTGTGCAGCTGAAGTCAGTGATGCCAAAGCAGGTGTGGCTCTTATCAAAGGCCCCCAGTGTAGGCAGCATGAAACTAGAAGCTTTATCACTGCGCTACAATCTTTAAAATGATCCTACTGGAAGACCCACAATGTGTTTTTCTTGTTGGGGTGGGAGGGGAGAGAGGTTCCATGTTTATAATGAAAAACAGATTAGCCCTAGACAGCTGTCTCTAGCAGCTTCTTAAAGAAGAATAATATATTAAAAGTGATCTGGAAGGGAGGAAGAAATAGGCTTGTCCCCTTTTGTATCTTTATAGCATATAATAAATATTCACAAGACTTTTAAAAATTATTTATTTTATAGACTGAGAGCTGAGAAGAAAGATGCATCTGTTCTGAAGTAGCAATTTCAGTGCCCCTAGCTTTCACCTGCTGTAATAGAAAAGACATGAGGTACTGGTAAAGTAAAGTAAGTGAAAATTCTTTCAAAAGAAAGAAATGACGTAGGTGAAGATTCCTCTGTGTATTATCTTTTCTGCCACAATTAAACATAGGTTAGAATTTACACTGTACTTTGAAAGACAATCTCAACATTTCAATCTCCTACAGCACATGGAATAATTTAAACAGTTGCTTTCACGCAACCAAAGGTAAGTCAGATGTAACTTGAATATCTTCTTGAGCTTCATCAACTCTTTTACGCACAAATCAACAGAGCAATGCTACACTACCAGCGTGAGACAGCAGTACACAGAAACCACTACAGAAATCAGACACATCAACTTCACTTTGATACAATTAAGTCATCTCAGCAGAAAATCTCTACTGGTCTGAAATATACAACAGGAGGTTTGCATATCTCAAAAAGACACGCATATGGGAAGATACCCAACTATTCATCAAAACGTAGACTCACCTAGTGTTAAGGCAAATGCACACACCATAAAACTAATTATATGTAGTTATTTTGGCAATAACGTTTTGCCTCATGCAATTTCAGCTATCCCAGAGATGAAGGATAGGAAGCCCTCAAAACTCCAGAGTTTAATTCTGATGCAACTTAATATTCATGCGGAAACAAGTATCTTGCTTTTGCAAGGAGGGAGCAACTTCAGAAATGATGTATCTCTGCTCAGTTAAGCCTCCTTAGTCCTCTGACCCCCTGACTCCAGCTCTACTGATGCCCGTGGCAAGAACACTAATTCAGAGAGATGGTCACTGGTACCGTTTCCCTCATTGCATCTAACCCTGCTCACACACTACAGCCCAACGACACCTTCACTGCACAAATGCTTCCAATGTTTGGTCCCACCGCTGGAGCCAATGGCAGAAAGCTGGTGTCCTGAATGATCAGACTAAAACCCACGCTCTCTAACTGGTTGCTGGTCTCACGTTTAACTGGCAAGACAGTGGTGCTTCTGCTGGCCCTGCTGTGAGCTTCCTTCCTTGTACAGCTTTCCAGTCTGCACGCTTTCAAACCAGTTTACACGGTACAGTCTTAACAAGCGAGTAAAGAATCAGAGATTTAAAAGATGACTTGCATAAAAAGCCTTAAAGTAGAAGGTTAAGGAACTGACTGGTATGAGAAGGTTGGCTCTATTAGTGACTTCTGCAACATCAAATTTAGGCTTTTTGGTTTGGATTTATTGTTTTGGGTTTTTTTTTGTCTTCAGGATGGCTGGTTTTGCATTCATGTTTATCAGAAGACCTCTTCCATCCAATCATAATCGCTAAAAGACAGAGGCAGACAGAAACAAAACTCAGTGCTAGAGTTTGCTAAGCTTTGACAGAATTGCATTTGAACACAATTCTGTTGAAATTAGAGGACAGATTTCACCCAAGCTTAGTCTCCAAAAACAAATGGGAAAGACTTTGACAATGTCATAACAACTTGCTTTCTAGCTGTTCAGGAATACAGTATCAATTTTTCATTTTGAAATTTTTCATGTAAATACACTAAAAAATGAAAATGCAATAGAGACCTGAGATGAACACTAAAACGCTGAGGTTTTCTTCCAATTGGGAATGAAACCACATTTCAAAATCTTATGATATTCTTTATGAAACAGTTTGTTTCTACAGAGTTTTTTCTCATGACCTTAGAATTCTCAATCTGGTGGCGAGTTTACTAAATCCGCTAAAATACACCGTTTTTATTCAGAGAAGAATGGCAGCCGTCAACTCCCTGTCCCCACCCTATCCCACAGGAAGAGTTAGAACAATAGTCGTCCCACTGTTCCTTCATTCTAGCCCAAGCCGCCTACTGCTAACACCTCAGAAGTGAAACGATACGGGGTTATTTGTAAAGGTTGTGAGTTCAAACTTCATTAGGCATCTCTAACTTCACAGCAGCATCTGCAATTCGAGCACCCCTGACAAAATAAACAGGTTCTAGATGTTCACCTGCTGAATTATCTACTTTTGCCCTTCCTCAGTGTCCGTTTTAAACATGAAATGCTGACGGTCAGCTTCATAGCTGACTGTGCTACACCCTTTGGTTGCAAAAACTAACCTTTTGTAATGCTTACAAAATTTTCTTGTTTCCCTAATCTCCTATCAGTGCTGATTGTCTAGCTGAAAGTGTTCTGCTGGTTTTTTATTTAGAAAACCTATGCTTGGCCCCTACCCTGACTTACCCTTATCCCTCACATAGTCTCTGATTGCATCCAAAATTGCTTTTATACCCTTCCTTTCTTCCCTCCTGCACCTCACAAGGCTCCTCCGCCAGGCGGGTAAAGGAAACTGGGGGGACTCGGTCTGCTCTGCCGCATCTCTCCCAGCAGGTGTCAGTGCCCCTCTGTACCTGCCACCTAAACAGCAGGCGGCTTTTCTTCAGGTTTGCTCTTTTGACGCTTCTCTTAGTGTCAGAGAGCCTGAAAGAGAGGAGGTTTTCTGTCTTTCATCCCGGCAAGATCAATGTCAGGTCAGAATTAAGTTGCAGAAGGGCATCTGTCTGGGGGCTATACTCTTTGTCTTTGGAAATTCCTATGTCTATCTGAAAAAGGCTGAAGTTAACCAAAGTATTCAATAATAGAAATGTTTCAATCCAGAAAATTCTCTTCTCTTCATTCTGTCTCTCTTGCCTATGCTGAAGGCCGTCATTCACAGGCAAAACAGGGAATAGGGAAACATAGGTCACACATGAAATGTGACTTTAAAGTAAATAAAGACATGTCTCTGCCCCACCATCACCACACAAATTCTCACACATGCTAACTTCTGCGCAAATCCTCCAGGTTCTGTTTACAGCTTCTGAGCAGTCAAAGGGTATGGAAAGGGGTGGAGCATTTGTTTCATCTTCAGCTACTCCAGTAGCAATTTCCAGAGCACTGGACAAGCCAGGTTAGAAAACACATGCCTCAGATAGCAAGGTACCACATCCTCTTTGCATCGCCTTTCTAGGATGCTGGCCAGAAACCCACGGTCAACCATGACCACAGTCATCAGACAGTTCTTTTCCACAGTATTCTGGCTGCAGATTGGGCCCACTTTATAGTCGGCTTCACAACCTTACTCCAATTTACTTCTAAGTAATAAGGAAAAGATAATCCTGTCATAGATTGTTACAGCACTATCCAAAAATCACTTCTGCACCGAAATTTGGCTCTAATTTCCAAGTAGGAAGTTTGAAGGGTTATAGATCATTCATTGTTTAAAGTTAAACAGTCTTCATCTAATCCTTTTAAGTGCTTCTGATTGTAAATCAGTATTACTCAAGTTTTCTCATTTTTGAAAGCTTTGCTAATCTAAATGCTAATTGTCATGGAACTCTGCAAGCCACAAATACACTTCTCACAGGTTTTCAAAGGTCTGTTAAGCTTCTCTGTCACTCTTTTTAGCCCGTGAAGATATGCCAAAACACAATGTTACATTATGTAGGTTGTGAGGACTTCCCAATTGCATTCTGCCATATGTCAAATGATGTGCTTTTTACAATTACCGTATATAGCAAGTCATAAGAAGGTAACTATTTCCACGTTGCAGAACAATCAGGAGGAATTTTCGTCGGTACCCTTCTGTTTCCTTGCTGATTTAAAAATACTCATGAGATGCTAAAAATCAGCTTTTTTTCCCTCCAAAAGTCAAATCACATAGGAAATCGGGACTCTCCACCTCCGATGCAAAATTGCTCCCGTTTACAAGTCTTCTAGAAGGCTGTGCTTAAAGTAACAAGAAAACACCCACCTTTCTGAAAGGTGCTCAACAGATGATCTCTACATTGTCCTTAATCTTAGCATTCCTCATTTTCCCTTCTCTCCTGGCCTCTCCCAAACTCGTTTTTAGCATTATCAGGTCTTATGCCACTCTCGCTGATTTCAAAAGGAGAGAATAAATGCGAGTTATTTCTTCAACAAATAAAAGTTATTTCAAACATTGTGTTGGGCCATGTCAACTAAAACCCAAAATCCTGCTTGGGGACAGTTCCACAACTCTTCAAGAACGGCAACATGCTTTGGAGTACCCCAGCATAGACTGGAGCACCAGGTCGCAGTATTCCTAAAGCGCTCTAGTATTACGTGTTTCACAAACTGGCCATTTGGCAGGCTGGAGGAGATTGTGGAACTCAGCTAAATCCTGAACACTGAAGCCATAAGAAGCCTGCTGCTGCGTACAACCCTGCGAAGAGGAGCAACTGAATGCTACCACCTTGGCTTCATCGCTCAAATGATGTCTCGAGCAAAAAAGTGGGTTAGAGGTCCACCTTAAAAGTCATTTATGTGCTGAAAAGTTCATGGACAAAAAAAAAAAGCCACCCAAAACTTTCACAGTATCTTAAATCATTTCTGTTTGCATGTCTCTTCCGTTACTTTCCTCTGAACATCCCACCACACAACCCTCCCACCATTTCATCCTTCTCACTTACATCACCGTAATTACAGCCCTGGCTGATCTCCTTTGTGCTGATCTCGAGATTCTTTCTTTGGTCTTGCCACCTACTCATTTCTGATTCTTCTCAGATAACAGAACGCTTGTCTCCTTCCCAGACCTCCCACCCTCCTTCCCCCACTTCCTTGCACCATCCATACAAGCAAGAAAGCTAGTGTTTTCCTGTCTTCAAGAGCTCTTTGCGGCACTTACTGAAAGGCATTCCCAAACTTATTATCTCCATCCAGTAAGACTACAACAGCTCTGCTGTGGGCCTGGTATGATATTATGCTTGTGGGCAAAACATTCTTTGGATTAGGCTTGCAAAGGGCAAGAGTCTTAACCTTCAGAAGTTTACTTTGAAGTCTGGCTGATTCAGGTTCCCTAAATCATTCTGCGCGTTGACTTCCAGCTAGAGCACATCTGTACGTCTCCAGTGGAGAGCATTCACTCGGCACGCGACATTTAGTGAGGCTGCCTACATGTGCATATATGGAGTCAACCTCACGCTCCCCCTTCAGTGGAAGAAGATACCTACTGTTCTCATACTCCATGTTAGAAATTGCATGAGGACGGAGAGACAGGTATTAGCAACAGTTTCCACACCGTTATGGAGCTTAAGGGGAAGGAAGAAAGGAAGGGGTGCAGAGGTAAAAGGGAAGGAGAGAAAACCCACATACTTAGAACATTCATCCTTTTCTATTTCAACTCATCGTCTACTATGGAAAACACAAACAGAGAAACTCCACTGGAAGTAATTCAGTGTAGGCAAAGCAGTCATCCTTAGATTGTAAGGCATCTCAGAAACCAAGTATCCCCTGGTTTTTAACTGTCACTTGAACTGTAGTTGTATTCTGATCCTAATCAAGTGCTCGGCATCAATTCAGATTATGTGTGTTTTGCTTCCTGGTACTCTGTTAACATCAAAGGGAAAAATAGAACAATCATGGATCTGGGCAACTAAGCTGAAATATCAATTATAAAACTCAAGGTTGAAGCACCTGCTTTTTTTTTTTTTTACTAATAAGTACAATACTTATGGCAGTTACACTGTAACTTTACAGCTACATTTGTTGTGTAGGCTACAAAACCCAAATGCTGCAATCCGCGTCTAAAATCAGCATGACTCAGGCATATTGCAAAGGGTAAGACTGTCTGCTTGCCTGAAGAACTTTTGCTTAGCAGGAAGAAAAAAAAGAGCACGCACATTGCCTTTTCACTTTACTTCAGCTTTAAAAAAACCCAAAACCCAAATAAACCCAAAGTCTTCAACCCAACCTAGTTTAGGCTAACCGGCGTAACGGTGTAACTACAGAAGCAGCTTGAATCGTGCTGACTGACCGACGACTGACACACTGCACAGAGCAAACTTCTCTTGGCTTTCTCTGGCTGAAAGTCCAAGCAGAGCAGAGGGCCAACAGGAGGCCGCTTTGCTGACCGCTCCGAGTGCCCGGGGGATCGTGTGGCCAAACAGGGCAGGGGGAGAGGGGAGAGAGAGCCTGTTTCTGTTATAATGCATAGGTGAGTTTAGAAAGTGTTATTTTTTTGCACGGTTCCTGGAATTCTCAGGGATCTCCCGAGAGCAGTCTGAGTGAATTAGACAGCGTACAAGCAACTATTATGTCAAATGAATGCCACTCCTACTAGAGAACGTATCACACTGAGAGGAAGAGAAGGTACCAGCCTTCCAACACAAACACTGAGAAAGGAGGATCTCGCTGTGGTACTGTGTGCACTCACAAGCAGACTAGATGCTGCTGTTGGATATGTGCAATCACTAGTCATTCCACCTTCTGTGCAGATGATATGATACGATACGATATGAAGAGAGAAAACGCACGCTGGAAAACACATGAAATACCACTGTACAGTTGAGGGAGAAATTCTTGATATAACTGAAACACGGTCCCATTTTCTTAGCAGATGTTTTGTTAGTATACAGATGAATAAATCTGAAAAAAAAGTGTACCCAGCCAGCCAGCATCTTGTAGATGTCAGCACATAAAATGTTCTCTGAAGCCAGCGTCTAACCTGCCCTTACGAACTGTGACAGTCTGCTGGCTGGGAGGGTGTGCACTGCTTAATAAACCCATCCCTGCGCTCCACAGGCAGACTTGCAGCGAGTCAGTGAGGTACGGTCGATTTGAAAATATTAAGGTTAAGAAGTGAAATGGTGAACACCTAATAGATAGCCGGTATAAAAACCATCAGTAGTCAAAGTAACATTAGCTTTGGGATATGATACTTCTGCAATTTTTGCTAAATTCATATTATTGCATAAAATTTATAAGAAAGATTATTTTACAATTCAGTTTTATCATCAGGAAAGCTTTAGAGATGTTCTTACCATGCTTCAGATGTAGGCAGCTGTCATTCTGGGGCCTGTACCTGTAGAAGATTGTTTTCCTTTAACAAATTTCTGTTACAGAGTTTTTGCACATTCCAAATAAGTTTGTTTGCTACAGTATTACAAGGATTTTTTGGTGTGTTTTTCGTTTGGTTGCTTAGGTTTTTTTTATGGTTCTTATACCAGCCATTTTTGTTGGGGAAAACAGGGTGTTTCTTTGTGTATATTTTACAGGCAAAGAGGAGACCTCACTGATGCTTTTAGCCAACCTACTAGGCAGCTGTTAGTGTACACAGAAATGTAAAATACAGCGATAACAAATACAGTGGCTACAAAAAGGTCAGTGTAAAGTTTCCAGTGTCCAATAATCCCACACAGTGTTTGAGACACAGCTAAGTCTAACGTTGACTGAGGAGAAAAGCAAAGGTAAAGCAGGACAGCGACTGCAGCAATGCGTAAGTTCAGCCAAAGATGTTGATGCCGTCAGGACTGCTGCACGGAAAGGTGTAAGGGAAAGGAGACACGGGTCGTGTGCATTTTCACAAGCTTGCATTCAAAGTGAAGTATCTTAAAACATCCATCAGAAGCAAGGGTTAGAGAAAAGCATGTAAGAATTAAATAGCGCAAGCCCTGGTTTCTAAAATATACCTGAGGTGAATGGTAAGAATTGTTCATGGCCTACCTGATGCTGATTCCTGCAACTTTTCTCTCTTCCTCTTCTTTTTCTTCCCCTGAAAAACAGGAAATTTTACCATAGCATGACACGCACAGAGCCCTTTTTTTGTCGCTCTCCCATCTCATGGCACAGAAACAAAAGCCACCTGGACACTGAGAAAGGAAAAAAACCAATTGTTTTCGGGGTAGCTAAAACTTTTTCTAACCCACTTCCAACTGTTTCAATGGTAACAAGGTTTTCTCTCAGCATCTATGGAGAAATATGCACATGAGCAATACGCATTTTTGTATCCACATGGAATTACAATTTCTGGCAGTTTCTCAACTAACGCTGGCAGCCGCCAGCATCTAAAAAGACTTCTCACGCTTAATAATCTGATGACACATATGTTGATATCATAATTTATGGCTCTTACAAGAACCCTTCACACATTCAGATACTTACACTGTCATGCATGGCAACAGCAGACAGGGTGTTGAAAGTACCTAAGACGACCACGACTTGTCCCCAGGGTGCCAACCAGCCGACTAAAACTGTTCTGATAACGCTCGTACCTTAACAAAAGCCAAGTCTCGTACGCCTGTGCCCGGAGAACGCGCTGTGCAACAAGCAAATAGCAGACTGCTGTACGGCCGAGCACCCTTGACGTGACTGAGGTGCAGGACAGAAATGGATGCCTGGCAGCTGTCTTTCTTGGACACCGCGCTGGCACCAGTGCGCCGGCACAGGCTCGTCGTGCCAACCCACACACTCAGCCTTCTCCCGCACCCCCAGCTACGGAAAAGGCCAGAGCTCCCGGTTCGCACAGTCTTTCAGGAGACAAAAGGTCAGTTTAGGCCCACAACTTTAAACCTCAATCATCTTGCCTCGCCCTAATTGCCACTTTGATATTCCTCCATATGATTTCTCTTTATTGTCCTGCATTGTCAGTCAAAGCTTTTTTGTTTGTTTGTTTGTTTTACAAAAAAAGTCATATCCATTTATATTTTAAAGAAGCATTCAAGCTGCCAGGACAGGCTGTAACAGATGAGCTCTGGCAAACCTTGGTGCAGTTGCTATAAGCAGGACTGCAGCCTGCTGTCCATCCTTCTGCCCCCCAGCTAGAGGTTACCCCACTCCGCACGGCTGGCAGCCACCAGCGTTATGTCCCAGAATAGATCACATCACGCTCAGTGGCCACAAACTGGAAGGGCTGAGGTGGAGGGACACATCTTCCCATTAGCTAGCTCTGCAAGGTGACGGGATGGACAGCAGGTGATGTGAGAAACCACCTCAAACCGCTGCAGTGCTCATTGATGGGCAGCACGCGAGGGCTCCAAATACAGGCTACGGTGAAGCGACGGCAGATGAATTCAAGAAGTCTCCAGTCTGCTCTGACAGTGTGGGCCTGCCCGACTCTTAAGCTCCTGTCCTTATTTATCTTGAGGCTGGCAGCAAGGCTGGGCAATGCCTTGTGAGCGAGGTCCCGAAGACGGGACCAAGACTAGAAGTTGGAAAGCAGATTTCAAGGGCTTTGGGAAACTCCAAGCAATACCCTTTGTCACTTTGGCACCAAGGCAATACTTCATTGCAGAGGAAAGTGCATTAGTGCAGATGTTAACATGGAAAAATCACGGGAGGAAAATTATGTTTTAGTCTCTATAGCAGGCTGACTTCAAGTGCTAAAACATACTGAAAGCTGATCTGAGATCCAACTATGAGATACCAGAAGCGGAGGAACAGAAGGAAAAGGCTGGGCTGAAAACTAGTTGTCAGCATTCCCAAATGAGGTAGTTTTTGACAACTCCAGCACACACAGACACCATCACATTACGAAGACACTCTGCTTCTCGTGACTTTCACACAACTTTGCAGGACTACTCTGGGTGTCAGTAATAAAAACATAATAAAAAGCACACAGATATTGTCAACAGTTGAACAGCAATGCTTAACATTTTCTTGACATTTCCGAAATCCTGACTAAGCAGGCAAAGCAAAATAGAAGAATTAAAACCAAGTAGTACATATTTTTTAATCATACTGTTTTGTGAAATTAAGCCAAGTGAAACATAAGTCACCCCTAAGTCACTTCCAACTCTCAAAATACTGCAGTAATGTATGCTAAATGAATACAATTTCAGTTCTGACTGCTCAAGTTAGAAAAAATGAAGAGAAAAAGAGAAAAAAAAAAAAGGAAAGACGACATATACTTGAAAAGGTTTCAGTGATAAACTGTGATCTACTATGATCACCTTCTCACCACCACTGCAACAAACGTATGCATTCTTGGAGAGACAAAGACTGCAAGAGGAAACCAGCGGACTTCTCCATTGTAACATATAGGACTGGAGTATGTCAGAGCTATGCTTCCACACAGGATGTAGGTTAGAAGCACATCAAAGAGAGAATTCATACGTGCCACCTTACACACTCTCAATGTCTATCAAGGCATTTAAGAAACTGCAGGTCTGCTGCTTGTACTATACGGCAGTAGGCTGTGGCAAAACACATCAGGTTCTCAAAGTCAACATGACGAGCATCACAGGACAATCTTGAAGGCTGATGTCCAGTACGCAGCAGCTGACAAGGCTCCAAAGTGGTTTGATTTTCCAGCCAGTAGGTTCAAGACAATTGAAATCCCCTTGTTTTCAGGGAGTATATCACTAAGGCCCTATTTGTTCCCAGGTGGATTTCAAGACAGCGCTGTTGACATGGTCTGGTTACTGGAAATATACCCTACCTGTGTAAGGCCGTGACAGCTCATCTGCTAGAAAAGATGACTGTATAAAACAGGCAGAAACAAGCTGCTAGGGCTTACAGTAGTGTCTGTGCTTAAGAAACTGGGTATGGATGTCAGCAAAACCAAGGCATTTGCTTCCGAGATGATCACACAGTTTTTGCGTCAACGCCTTCCGTGCCAAAGATCTCCCTAAGAGACTCTAGCTTACAATGAAAATTTTGTTTTAAGCTGAACAGGAGCTGTGCTGGGTTGGAAATGTCGGGTACTTCTACAGTTTCTGTTAACACTGTATTTATGTACCACAATCTTTAACGTCCACAAGATATCACTGAAGTAGAGAAATACTACTGTCCACCTAATACAGATGGGAAACTGAGCCAGATATAGCATGTGCACTTCCTAGCACAGTAAATAATGTCACAGCTGATGAGGGGACGGAAAGGAGCCCAGATCTCAGGCTAGGATCAGTCTCCCAGGACTGCAGCTTACGAGTTTCGTAACATAACATATGACTACCCGGACAGCTCATTGTAAGCACAATAGGTATAATTGTGCAGTGCAAGCTATGCAACGTGCTATTAACACTTGTTTGATATTTAATTATAAAATAAGACCAATTGTAAGAAAACTACTTAGCTTCACGAAACAGTAAAAAAGCAGGATCTAACATGAAGTTGTCTTATACAGATTTTGCAGGCTTTATTTTAGAGATGGTCCATTCTGAATTACTTTCAGCTAAAGTTCAGTCTGCGTTAAGACCCCTGGGTTTTTGATTCTCCTGAGACACCCCTTTTTTGCTCAGATCTAAAAGAAGATTACCAAATAGCAAGTGATCGAATAGAAAATTATGGAAAATTCACACCCGTACAGTAGAATATAAGCTTTCAGACAGTATTGGCCACTGTCTTAGGAAAAAAACCTTTCCATGTTAATTTTTTCCCCTCAAAAAATGTGACCTTCATAAGAAGCATCTCATCAACAACAACAAAATCTCAAGTTTTCTGGATGCTTGAAGTGCAGACAAATATAAGGCTTATGTTATATGTTTCACCATCCCCCCATTCAGAACTTTCCACACATTAAAGAGAAAAAGAAGAAAGAAAAAGTTAGGTAAAGGAAGTTAATTTAAAAAAAAGCCTTCAAGTGAGTGTCTTACGTAGTTGTCTCTTGCAGACCAGCCTGGATAAAGCTGCATGTGTAGCTGCCTTTCTTTACGAGCTAGTTCATAATATTTCGCTTGTTCTTCACGGGAGAGAGCATGCCACTGCAAACAAAATAAAAAGAGCATTAGACTAGGAAATAACTCATACCTAGGCAACAGATGACACGAGCAAGTGTTTTTGTGACTTTGATTCAGTCCTTCCCCACTGAAAAAAATTAAATTCATTAGCAATTACAAGCACCCGTGTTTATTAACCAACTTTCAGGCACTTGTCAGCTCTGCAACTGCCAAGTGCCTTGAGCAAGACAAAAATCATTTATGGAAACAGGGCTCACCAAATAATCTGCTCACAGAACTATGGTCTCCTAACACTACTTTAAAAAACCTAAAAAACCCAAACCAGAAAGGTTTTGTGTTGCTTTTAAAGGGCAATAAGCTCCCCACCACAGAAGGGTTCGCTGTCTTGTTTTTAAGCAGCAGCTACAGATGGGTTTTCAATGCCAACGCAGAGGGCTTTCTGGGCATCAGCAGCCCTCTGGGTTCCAAGATCAACCTCTAAGTACTGAGCTTCAAGGTACCTGCTTTCTGATTTCTTCTTGTTGTAATAGAAGCAAAGAAAATGGCAACTGCAAAAAGTTTCCAAGATACTGAAACCACAGAACTGTAGTCTTCCAAATTACGAGTTGATCTCTATAGCCAAGTAAGGATAAACTTCCTGCTTTTATGTACTTAAACAAACAAACAAATCTGCACATTTGAAAAGGCACCAGCTACATCAGTATCTAATAAATTTGTTCTTGTTGAAACACCTATGACAGACCTGAACCAAAAAGGCCTTTTATTTAGAATCAGGTTCCACTGCTGCAGCATTAGACGTGTCTTGTTTGACTTNAAAAAAAAAAAAAAAAGACAGACGTGAAATCATCAAGACACTCATGCAAGAATAATTTACAGAACTAGGATTTCAGATCAGATCACATTTGTATGATTTAATATGTCATTTTGTTACACATCAGAAGATGCGAACTAAAGTGCTTGTCTGTCTTGACTTGGCAAGTTTGATGTGTTACTGAGAGCACAGCAGTTCAGTCTATTTGCAACTCTCAAACTCCACACGTGCACTCCAGAGCTGGAAGGTAGTGAATGTTATGCCGTGGTATCAGAGAGCCCAGCAGCGTGCAAAGCATCAGTTCTTGAGAACAGAGGTGGTTCCTGTTCTGGAGTGGCACAGGGTACAGTAAATAGCGGCCAGAATGACTGAACACAAAAAGTTTGATAATAATTAATCTCCAAGCAATTATATTGGATAATTCATGCGTTGTTTGTACCACAGTAGAAGTGGAATTTGAGATAACTTTCATGGAGAACAGTAACTTGCAAGGAGTTGTCCAAGCTGTGGAAAAAGCAGGCAATGGAGCACTGAGGCTTGATTCATTACCAAAATGGAGATAAATAAGCCACTGCCCTCATTCAGGCCAAGAAAACAAGGCTGACATACTAAGCAACTAAGATCAACTACTGAGGGAGTGAGAATGAAAACACGATCCTAGAGACTTGCGTGAAAGAATGGAAAAGGCAAGCACCAAGATGTCCTTTAAGAAGAGGCAACAAGGACATCAGAGAGAAGGCAGAAGGCTGCAGGAACGAGGACAAGTACCAATAGATTTCTGCTCTGCTGGGGGGAGAGGAAGTCTTCAGACTGTAAAGGAGAAGTAGCAGTTAAGGTCATGTACTGACTTCCCACTTAAAAAGCACAGGGTTTTCAGAGAGTTGCAGTGCCTCTCAATACTGCTTTAGTCAGTGGTCAAGAAGAGGGGTTCACTGAGCGAGGGGATTTGAATAATCCCTACTCAAACTCAGATTGATACAAAAGTTGCCCCTTTTCTCATTGCTGGGACAGTCAAGGGCAGAATGGGCATTTACCTCTGCTGCTTTCCCTTGGAAGAACACCACTGACATGAGTGAGCATGAAGTTTGTAATTGTGGGTTGGCCTGCATATTTTTTTTTGGAGCACAGAAAGAACAAAACATGCCTAGAATGCCACAGAAGCAAATGGCTCTCAGCAAGGCTCTGGGACGTATACCGGCATCACCAGTACTCAGCTGTTGCCTTTAGAGACATTCAAAACTTGACTGCTCAAGTCCCTGAGCAACCTGATGTAACTGGACCTGCTCTGGGCAGATGTTGGACTAAACAACCTCCACGGGTCCCTCCCAACCTACATGACTTTACAATTGGACCATGTTATATTCGCTTTCGAGTTCCATCTCCACTGGCATCCAGTGTTCATCTCTGAGTGATCCCCCCCTGCTCTGATGGACGCCAGCCTAAGGGAGGAGCCAGGAGGTGATCTGAATGCTCCTGCCATGTGTGAATGAGGATATTTCATGCCTGAGGTGCTGACACCGTGACATGAGTGGAACAGACACCAATTTGATGATGTTGCTAATGCTGAAAAAAAGAAAATCAAGATACTGCTTTTATTTTTAGTTGCATATTTTATCTTCTATAGCGAATTTGATAGTTGCACATTAGTTAGCACCTCAAGCAGAAAGTGAGCCATCACACCCAACTAAAGGGAAACACACACAAATTAGCAGCACACGTGAGTACACACCCCCCCTCCTGTACATACCCTTCTGCCAAGAATCTGGTTGATAGCTGCGCTTTCTTTCAGAGTACACTCTGCTACAACGTTCGCTCTCATTTCTTTCATGTACAACATGAAAGCATTCAGAGGTTTCTTAATATGAGGTCTTTTTGGCTCTTGTTCTTTTCTCTGTTCGTGCTGAGGCTTCCTAAAACGTGGTGGGGGAAAGGGAAAGGAGGGGGAAAAAAAGCATCCATTTACCTTCAGCCTAAAAAAACCCCAATGGAAAATTACCAACCTGTGGTTACAGTAGCATTTAAGTAGTAAGAATGAGAATTTCAGTGGTCATGTCCCATCCACTTTCGTATCCTTTCAGATAACTGACTTAATCTAATACTCAAGGAGGATGTCAGGTTGACATTCTCTAGCAAATAACGTTTGATCTGTCAATCCACTCCAAATTCATCACTGGTCTCAATTCTCTTTTTGAAAGGCTATTCTTTGTACCCTAGAAGACCACTGCTACAGGCAGGAAGATAGCTCCTCATTCCCTTCTTTCTTAGGCCTTTTGCCTTCAAGTACTAAGCAAAAGGGCTGCTTTTTACTAGCAGGACTTTGCAGTTAAAACCTTTTCCAGCAGAAGTTCATGAGTTCACACTCAGGCAATATCCCTGGGTAGACAGTTTCATGATTATGTCTGAATCAAGATGACTGTTACTGATAACTAAAAAGTGCTGGACTGAAATGAGAAATGGCTTCATGTCTCATTACTCTTCCCAAACAGTAGTCCACATCTCCCATTTGAGTTATAGGAGAAGAGTTAAAATTCAAAGACGACATGAAAGGCACTTTTTTTTTTTAACTCTTTTTTTTTTTTGACTCTTCTTCAGACAGAGTTAGTTCTCAAACATTTATAGATTACAGGCTAGTACAGAAAGGCAGACTCACACATGCATTAGCTCACTGTCGTTGTGCGGATGTTCTTGTTTTACTTGAGGTGTTACAATAGCTGGGTGAGGGATTCCAGTTGTGTGAGGGCCTGGAGGACCAGGAATCATGTGATGTGAAAACCTAAAAGAGAAAACAAAGGAAGGTCTGTAACCCTACTGAAGACAAGACATCAAACACATATGACAGCAGTGGGATGCCCCAAGAATGCAAACACTACAGAGCTTGCAATGGAAGACAATTCTTTAAGAGTGCAGGAAAAATATTTGGCTAAGATTTGTGCATTGTAGCCCACTTACTCAAGAAAAACAAACAAACAAATCAGTCAACATTTTGGTCATAAAGAAGTTACTTTATTACCTTTCAGGCAAACAGTTTTAGCAATGTACACAAAAAAAACTTTTAATGGTTGTACTGTTGCACTGACTAGCAATAAAAATACACATTTCTTAACCAAAAACTGTATTTCCACACCAAGATATAAACATTCTTAAAATATCCACCACCAGCCAATGCAAAGGAGGGAACTGCCATGCAGAAACAAATAAAATAAAAAAAGAAGAGTCTTTTCAAGAAGTCCCTGATGGCTCTCTAAGGAATCTTACTTCTCAAGGTACTTAACCTAAAAGATTTTAACGACACTTCACCTAAACCCACTGTCCTTCCCTCAAATGCTTAAAATAAAAATAAACTAAAAATATCCTGCAACCTGGAAAAAGGAAGGGGGAAAAGGGGGAGGAGAGAGAGAGACTTTTGTCCTAAATAAACCTTCCTTTCATTTGTACAAGAAGGAAGAAGGAAAAGAAAACCAAAGTACCACTAACTTAACCATCCCACCCTACTAACCCACGTCATCCTCAAGGATAGCTGAGGTGGATCTTGAACGTGCTGAGCACTGCAAGCTCAGGTGCAGCAGAAAACCTGCGTGCTTTATTTTGAACTGGTGGAAAGTACCATTAACATCAAAAGCAAGCTCATGCTCCAAAGGTTTGCTGAATGACTGCTGGTTAAGAAAGCACATCCAGCCTCTCCTTTCTCCATTCCCTAGTCACCTTGCCCTTTTCCTTCATGCCATCAAAATAAAGCAAACACAAAGCCCTGTAACCAAATCAGTTCATTATCATGGAGAAAGAATGGGTTTTCTTCCCAATCACCCTGACAGGCACATGCTTATCATTCCCCTGTAAAGAAGTAAAGGGACAGTGATAATCCAAAGGAGCCCACACAAATAGAGGCAAGAGGACCCACCACTTATCACGTGGCCTGTCTTAAGTACCCGTGCAAGGAGATGTGTCTTCTACAGGTCATACAAAAAAAACCCCCAAGAATGGTATATTGCAACCTTGTGTACACCAAGCACAGGATGCAGAAGCTGTCTTTAGAGTGCAAAAGCAGAGGAGAGGAGGTCTGGAGTGTGTCACGGCCAAGTTTCAGTTAGCGTTGCTTGCTTGCACTTAGACATAAGGACACAGTGCCTGATTCACACACCAGTACAAACACACTGTGCTGGCACCCCTTGCCATTAGTGGCTTTGGGCTATGAAATACCTACTTGCGAGCAAGTTTCCACACGGAGCGATACCTAAATGATTCAAGACTAATTACCAACAACTTTGAAATTAGAACTAGAGAACACAGACTAGAGTGACGATCCACCTGGTTGCACGCTTGCATGAGCAAAACCCAAGGATGCACACTATATGTTGCATCTAGAAATGAACTGGACTCATTTCAGATGAAACGGCTCAATTAGTTGTTGACAATTCACCAGTGCTCCTAATTGCAACACTTCAGAGACTGCCAAGAAAATGCTGAACGAGACCAGTGTGGGATCCAGGCAAACTGTATATACACAAATATGTTAAATAAAAATGTACGCATAAAGTTTTAGCTGACTGAAAAGCAAGCAAAGGCAGACCAAGATGCAAGCAGAAGAGCAACTTGCCCTCTAACGCCAGCAGTTACTCCCCAGTCAGTCATTCACCTCCTACACCTACCTGGACATGGAAGGGTCGACTGAGAGTGAGGATGGATAGGGCTGCCTGAATCCACTCGAGATGGGATATACAGGCTGACCTTGCCTGAGGTCACAGAAGAAAGGAACCCATCAATCATACGATACGGTATTCAGTAGTTACTCTAGAGTTACAAGCACTCGATGGGAACTCAGTACTAGTCACAAAAAGTAGTAATAGGCAACACTTTCAAGAGTTCTGCTGTATTCAGAGCTAGTGAATATTTGAACGCTTTGGACTTTCTTCCTCGCTACTGAAAGAGTCCCACGCGCATGCATGCACACTCTATCCCTCTCTCACCTAGTTTTAAAAGCACTGGAATCAGATTTGGTTAACTAGCTCTTAGGAAAGAGGCGATTCATTCCAAATAGTTCTACTGTAGATCAGTGCAAGAACACCAGACTGAATTGACAAGCTAGAAAATCTTTTGAAGTTATATTAAGTCTGTGAAAACTTAGGACTCTGTCCATTTTCACCTTCTATAGTGAGGTAGAAGTGGCCAGCTTTTCTAAGAAAGTAGAAGTTTATTTGATAAAAAAAAACCCCACAACCGCCTAAAAGCCCACAGCAACACAAGTCCATCTTAACTACTTAAAGTTCAAATTTTGCAATTTGGTAAAAGCAGCTTGTGTGAAATCCTTACCTCCTTTATACTCCCACATATACGGAACATTTTGTCACCAGCCTGTCATTTGGAATCTAGTTTTTATCATCATCACTACATTTTGGTTACTTTCCGTTAGCAACGGTTCAGGTCACGACTACAATTAACACCCTGAAGTCACATGCTATGGTCATGCAAACAAATATCAGTTCAGCTCAAATACCTGAATCCGCCCAGAAAGACCACCACACACATCAATCCTATTCAAACTGTTACTTATTGACTGGCAGATCAGCTTTCAGAGGGGAAAAAAAGGGGATTTTGGCCTTTGTAAGGTTCAGGATACAGGTTTCACACTTGGAGTACAGTACTGGAAATGAGCACTGCTCAATGAAAAGGGGGGAAAAAAAGTGGGGGAAGTTTCAGCAGCGCCACCACACCGAAGGCAGCTGGAAGCCGTATAGCACAAGGGACGGTTGGACACGTCCTGCTGTCAGTGAGCGCTGCTGAACACATCCCCGAGCCTTACAAGATCGGATCTTGTCTCTCCTCTTCTTTCTCTTTTCCCGCTTCCCTCCCCCCAGCCTCTGAGAAACCATTCAACAGAAACGATTGACCACATCTGGAAAACGAATGCCAGGAACTGCCTGGTGGTGCTGGAGGTGGGGAGTCAGCCGAGCAGCAACCAACAGGGAGGAGGGGGGGAAAAATAAGGGAAAAAAAATAAATAGAGTCAGATACTTCCATATTTTAGTTTTGTATCTGATAATAATCTGTTCCAAAAAGGCACGTGGCACTTCCTGAAAGATTTGCCAGCAGTACAGCATTTCACCATCTTCTGCTCTCTACTTTCTATGCCTATTGTCATCTGGATCATGTTTCCCTCCCATAAACACACTAAAAAAAAAATAAATAACCTGCATCCCTCGTTGCATGGGCACAGATTAGTCAAGATACAGATTCTGAGGCACTGAAATTGTTGCCGAGTTTCCTTATTCCTTGCTCCGACAGATCTGAGGGCAAGTACCTATCTACCCCAAGCAGACATGAAGCGACCTGCCAAATCGATTACTCTGAAAATACCACGTGTTTCCTCCAAAAGGAAAATGACACCCTGAACGGCAGGGAAAGACGCTGAGAGGGCTAGTATCAGCAAGAGCAGCAAAATCTCCCAGTGACAGAGGCTCCTCTCCATACAGAAACTGTAAGAAGCAGCAGACTACAGAAGTTTGTTCGCCATTTTGGTGCAGTTTCAAGACTTCCCCCCACACACATACTTCAAAGTTCCTTCTTACCTCCCCTCCCCTCACTAATTGCAATTTTGTTTATTAAAAATTTACATTTAATTCCTTGAGAACTGTTTTCTGCTATCTTTCCAAACGCCAAGAGCCACAAATCTGAGCCATAAGAAATATATAGACTTCAAAGTGAAATCTACACACTTCAATTTCTGTATGTGTTCAAAAACCAGATTCAATTCATTTCAAAGATCGACATTTTTTGATCTTTGCAACTGAAATAACGTAGTAATTTCTTACTGCATCGACACTCTTATTTTGTAAATGCTGCAGTTGATTCAACAACAGCGAATGGCGTGAACATGCACCTTTGTCTGAAAAGAAGCTAAAAGATCTTACCAGCCAAGAGGTGGTGTTATCTGTCCAACCCCCCCTGGAGACAAGGGATAGAAGGTAGGGAGATCAGGAGCTGGAGGATGCCTGGACATGCCTGTTAAAGAGCACAGAAGAATGAATGACTTTCCCCTCAAAATACTACACGCGTGAGCTACAGTTCACAGCTAACACAGCCAACGCTATGAGGGAATTGGGGCTCTAGATAAGAAATAACCACGTTCTTGGTTGGGGTTAAAAGCAAAAGGCTACCCATGCCACCTTTAAAATAATAAATAACTTGCACACAACATTGTAATTCAAAGGGAAATAACAGAAAAAACAAAGTGGAAGGAGGGAATGAATGTATGGGTAAGGGCCTGTGCAAGTTTAGATCTCCTGTACAGCGCGTGAGGCAATGCTGTCCTCTCAATGGTTTCACCAAACCCGATCGGATCCTGAGGACCTCTTCCAACACAGCATGGAACAAGAGGAAAATAAAGCGTTGTCAAAGAGGCAGTGCAGCAGAGCTATTAGATTAGGTAAATTGCTACTTGTACGTTTTCGCGGGTTCCCTTATGGATTCGCAGATTTTGGAAACTTGCTACCACAGAGGATCAGTGGTTAATTAAGAATCATTTTCAGGCCTGTAATGGTCACACTTGATATGATTCATTTGGCTTCCAATTGTCACTCCAGCTCCAACTAAGCTCTTCATCAAGTTGACTCCTGTGGGCTCCAAGGTCAATCTGTTTTGCATTGGTAGTATTTCATGGAAAAATAAGAGTCCCATCAGAAATGATCCATCAGCTCACATTCCCCAGAACACAGAGTCCTACAACTGCAAGAATCACCTCAAGATTAAAGCTAATCCTCATCCCAAAAGGGTCTGCGGTCTCCATTCTTCACCTAAACCTCGTGCCCCCAGGAGACATGGAATTACAGTTGCAGAGGCCACAAAGACATTGGTTTATTTAAATGTGTTTGGGGAAGAGGGGGCTGAAGCAGAAGGAATTGTTAAGTCTACTTCACATGTTAAATCAGCTGCTTTAAAAGGGCATTAAATATTTATGTGGTGACACTCCAAAGGTCCAAGACTGAGTGTGTGCTACCTTGAGACTTGGTTTATAGACTGATGCTACTGATTTATTTCCCCCATCTAGTTTGTATTTAAATCTTCTGAATTTAATTATAAGATTTGAAGAATATCTTTTGGGATTGTGCACAGAAAAGGATGGAAAACAAGACTGGTGGTGTTACTGTCTGGAAAAAGCTAAATTCTCAGACTTGGACCACAACCTGAGGATCATATTTTTGGTCAGTCGTCTTTTCAAAGGTGTAAAACAGCTGGTGGCTGACAGGAGATGGAACACTTTATATATCCCAGGGTTTTTATGTGAGAGGAAATACTCTTTTAGAGCAGTTAAAAAAAAAAAAAAAAGGTGAAAAACAACCCCAGCTTCTCATCTCTCTCATCTCTGATGATGGCTGATGCTCCTGGGAGTGGCGACACGACCTTGCCCCTGCCAGACCAAGTTCTGCACAAGGAGCTGGGCTGCTCCTTCCCCAAAATCCGCATTTCTGACCCACGGAAATACACAGTGGTTATCCTTAGTCCAAAACTTGTGGCCCCTTATGGGGGGGTGTCAGCTACCTAAATGCCCAGCAGGAACATATGCAGGTACCACACGGCCAGCGTCTCCAAAGCAAGCTTTTGCTCACAGGAGGGTTAAGAAAAAAGTAAAATAAAATAAAAGGGAAGAAAGAAGCAAGCGCCTTTAGCAAGGCGGTGGCTGTGTGTCCATCCCGATGTGCCTGGGGTGCGAGAGGCAGCACTGCGAGCAAGCTGCTGTGGGTCCCCCCCGTTGCCTCCCCACCGGGGGATTTTGGTGGGAGGAGGGCACCCCGGCGTCTGGGCTGGGGCACTGGGGCAGCGCCTCGCTCCAGACCCACGGTGGGAGGCGAGGACAGAAACAATGGTCGGAGGCGTTTGGCAGAGGACCTGAGGGAAAAAAATCCTCTCTTCAGAGCAACTGCATGGGCCACTTCACTGGGGCTGCTCCCACACGCCAGCGGCACTGAAACGGGGAGCGTGGAAAGACCACACACATCAAGGAGACCATCACAGCCAAAACCAGAAGTCTCCAGCCCGCGTTATCCGTCCTCATCTCCACCAGATGCTGGGCAAAGGGATCGAGAGCCCATTCAAGAACACTGGAGGGGCACAAGCTCTGCTCCAGGGACGCCCCTGGCTGCCCCCCAGCAGAGCCCCTCTCTGGGGTTGTGCTTGGGGACGGGGACGTGAGCGGTGGGATGCACCAGGGCTGGGCAGGGGAGAGGGTGAGACGAGGCAGAAGGAAGGATGGGCAGCAGAAACAAAACCCCAGAAGTTCAGTTTGGGTCTGAAGGACAGGAGCACAAAAATAAAGCAGGGGTAAAGGCCAAGAATTGGGGTGCAGGAGGGCAAACCCATTGCGCGGTAAGTGAAAACCTCTTGAGCTCATGAACTGGGGCAGCAGCGGGGTGTGCCCAGCCGTCACAGCCAGTTCGGGCAAGAGGTGGAAATCCTGTACGTGTGGCACCCATGGGATTTCAAGGAATGAGCATGAATATCCTTCTCCTGGGCACTGACACAAAGGAGAAAGGCAAATGAGGACAGGAGGTCTCCATTTGCTTCTTCCAACTCTGAAAAAGATATTATACATGTATTTACAGGCCAGGCTTCCAGGCAGAGTGTTTTTTGTGTTCCTGCTCCCTTAAAAAAAAAAAAAAAAAGCCAACCAAGAAACAGCAAAAACCACACAGAGCCACAAGGCCGTGGTATTTTCTGGATGTAGCCCATGTTATTATCTGCACAGCAAGGCCAAAATAAAAAATAGGCATTCAGGGAAAGTCAGAACTAAAAAAAGTCTCTCCCCCTGAACGATGGTGGCTAGACACCTCTCCAGACAAACAGGACAACTGTGCATGTGGACGTGTGCCCCGGTAAAGCAGAGCCTCATGAACTTCTCAACCAGGTGTCACACCACATGGTGGGACATGTGTGTGCAGAAAGAGGTGGGGAGAGGCACCCTCCAGCCCCAGCCCCGGCACTGACAGACTTCACGCCCACGCACTGACACCCCGACTACAGCAAACGCCTTTGGAAACCCTCTGCTCCCTCTCCTTCCCTCCTCGCCGCCAGTTCTCCTGCACAGGCTTCTCCTCCTCAGGCTGCTTATCCAAATCCTGGCTCGGACCCATGCCGCCTGGGGTCAGTCCTCCACTTGCAGCCCCCCAACAACCATCACACACCCCCCAGCTCCTGCATCCCAATGCAAACAAACGCACCCAGGGGATTCCTGGGGAGGGTTTGCTGGGCAGGAGCGCTCCGTGCAGGCTCTGCACCCCGGAGGTTGTCGGTGCTTCCCCAGGGACCCACAGCCTGACCCAGAGCGGGGCTGGTCTGACGCTCCCAGACGAGGATCTGGGGGGGCCTTTTTGTTTTAAGGAGTCCTACAGGGCGCAGAGAAAACTGACACCCGCCACTCTGGAGCCCCAAACGATGCTTTCTGCAGAAGGCAGTGGGCATCAGAAGGTTAAAACACGTCGTGTTTGCAAAGCCTTAACCTGCACACACTTGAAACTGCATTTGATGGGCTGCGCTTCAGCTATGCCAACTGATGTATGGAAGAATTCGGACAGCCAGAATACGAGGACATAAAATACAATTTTGAGTAAAAGGGAAAAAGAAAAGGTTTTGATAACACCACGACTGAAGTACTCTTCCCCTGTTTCCAGGAAGGTGAGGGATGGTTGCCGTTTCCACATCTGCACGCTGCGCTGCGAGCCTCGGGCACAACAGGGGGTGGTGAGGACTGGCTGCTTCTTATTGAGATTTTAAAAGACTTTGATGAGTAAAGCAGGCCCAAATTATCACATTAGAAAGAGCACGAAGATATAAATGGCCAAGTTAAATATCAGCATCACGGCAGAATCACCGTCTCTGAAAGCAGGCATGCACCTTTCCCTCTAAAATATTAAGAATAAAGCCATATCAGCAGCACAGGGGGCAGGAGGACTGCTCTGCATCCCTGCCAGGACGAGATGGTCTCACCTTGTTTGGAGCTGACGTCAGAGGGGATGTGAGATGGGTGCGACCCCGGGGAAAAGTGCTCATCGCTGTAGGTGATAAGAGGGGTGAGGGGGTGAACCGCATGAGAAGGCTGTACCACTGGCACCTTGTTTGACTGCAAGAGAAGAAAAAGATTAAATTAAATAGTGTTAACAAGGTGGGGCTTCTGCATTTAAAATTAAAACAAAAACAAAAACACTTCCAAAATGCAATTTGTGTTACTGAAGGGAGGGTGGACAACACTGGGGCTGGCAGACAGCAACCAGGTTTCCTGCCAGAATCGGCATCCTCAAGCCACCAGTGCCTGAGGAGGGATGCAGGTGTTGACGAAATGCAGGGAAATGGGGAAACGGGTGGAGCTGGGAGCAGGAGGAAAGGCATACAGGAGACAGGGAGATGGGGCCGGGGAAGTGGTGGCTGGAGAGCCGCAGGGCAGGAGGAGCAGCATGCCAGGTAGGCACCACACACCAAGGGCTGCCACCGAAGGACGGCAGAAGAGCCAGCAGCAGCGCTGAAGAAACCGTTCAGTTACAGGATCAGCATTAAAAAAAAAAAAAAGTTCAAGTGCAGGTTTGCCACATCTCCAGCCTTAAGAGCAACACAAGCATCACTGACGTCGCTCCTCCTCCTCTCCATCACTCTCCTGCACAACCGCAGCACGGCGCAGGGGGGACAAGCCCCCGGCCTTGCCAGAGGGTACAGCGGGCTTTGCCCCTGGCAAGTTTACAAACTCCACTTGAAATCTCCTGCTCTGGGTAACAGATAACTGAAAAGCCACTCCTAAAAGCCTTAATTTCACACATAAGCAGTTGGCAGTGGCCTCTCAGGGGGTCCGTTAGGGAAGAGACCCGCCGATGGCCCATGGACAGCTGGGCGGCCTCTCGCTGCATCATGCCAAGGAGAAATCACAAGTGCTAAAAATGCCTGACAGGGTCCCCGAAACGTGTGCTGTACAGCCATGTCCACGCAGGCCGAGATGCACGCTTCCCATCGTCCCTTCTCGCAGAGGCACAGGGGAGGGGACACTCGGCATGATGCTGCCTGAAATCACGCTCTTGGACCAAGGCAGCAAGGCAACGGGACTCGTCCGTCCCGACGAAATGCTGCCATGTTAATGCTGCCTGAAACACAAGTTGCTCTTCCCATAGCGGGATGAGACGGAGCGATGATGCCAGCGTGTAACAGGCGCTATTAATTTGTACCCCGCCACTCTGTACCCTGCCCCTTAGCAAAAATAATTATGCCCCAAACAGATTTTTATTACAATTAAAAAAAAAAAAAAAAAAAAAAAGGAATCGTCCTTCAGAAAGAAACACTGGTAAAACTCAGCAATGACAGCCTGTCAAATGCCAGGAATTAAGAAAAGGAAAAAAAAAAATTTAAAAGCCCAAGGAAATTAATTTTCTTTGCGCTCACTATTGAAATCCTGGCACAAACAGATGTTAGGACAATACTCTAAGTACAAACCCAGGATTTCTCTGGACTTCTAGAAACAGAAGGGTTATTAAATGGACAACTCAATTCATTGTTAAGGCCGGCAGGAGTAGGGGAAAGAGAGCAAATGGGAACCAGTGCAGCGTTTTCTGCTTGCCTTGTTTCCAGAGCACCACCTTAAGGAACTTGCATTAGCAGGCAGTATCTTCTTAATGTCTGACCTATCCCTCCAGTCATATAGCTCAGAATCTGGTGCCATGAATTTTTGCTAAATTATGCTATCCTTGCTCTCCTCTTAATTTTACGGTTTTCAACACAGATTTGCTTTCCTGTGGGAAAGAGATAAGAACCTGAGGATTTTAATTTAAGCTCCGGCCTTGTCTTATATTTTGCAAGATGGAGAGAGAAAGCAGCGCCAGTAGGTGTTTTAAAGCCAACAAGCATTAGGTCCATTTTTGTGACCAAATAATAAAAGCAATAAGAATTCTCAATAATATATATGAGTTGAGTTGTAAAGGGGATAGCTCAGGCTGCTATTCATCTTCCCTGCCTGTATAAATTCAACAAAAAACAGATGCCAACAAATATCAGACGCTTTACAAATCAGGCCTCAGTCTTTAGCTACGAGACTTGTGGGCCAGCCCACCATTCAGCAATTACTTTATCAACAATAAACTGTATATTATGAATAAAGATCAAGCAATAGATGTATTTAGGTCACACACACGCAGCTGCTAATCAGCATTAATTTCTCAAAATTTAGTAATTAACATTTTGTATTATACTGGATGTAATTGTCATGCACGCCCCTGGTATCAGGGTTACTTGCTTTCAGAAATCACCCGTTTGTACTTTGAGCAAGCCAATCCCTGTACCCCCTCGGTCTCCAGCATCCTGCAGATTTTATTTTATTTTCTAATTCTCGGCACCTTATCCCCTAAGCCCACGGCAGCGGCTTTCAACGGGCGAAGGAACCGTGAGAAGTCAGGAGAAAAGCAAACCGCTTGTCAGTGGGCTTAAAATTAACATATAAACGGGCCGTATCACCATTAAGAGCATTTAGCGGTCTTGCAGAGCCAGAAACTGGGAAAAAAATAAAGTAATAATAAATAATAACAATAATAAAAAGCTCTCCAGCCTGCCTGCCCCACACTGTTTTGGAAGGACCG
Source organism: Anarhynchus alexandrinus (assembly GCA_008711295.1). Taxonomy (NCBI): domain Eukaryota; kingdom Metazoa; phylum Chordata; class Aves; order Charadriiformes; family Charadriidae; genus Anarhynchus; species Anarhynchus alexandrinus. The sequence continues at coordinate 4,719,867 of VUYV01000022.1, read as the reverse complement.
AGGAAGCTCCAGCCACCTAAATCCTGCTGGGCACCCAGATGTGCCACTGGAAGGGGGCTCAGTGGGCACAGGCTGAGCCCCCCCTGTTCCCTATGGTCCCACCAAAGACAACCATAGTGATTCACAGGGGGAGAAAACACAGGCCGACACGTGCGAAATAAAACCAGGATGAGAAAGGCCTGATGACATATTTTCCAAAAGCCCTATGGACTAAATTGGTTCTGCTGTGGCACTTGCCCCACAAGTCAACCCAGATGGGTTATCTGGGCCCTCCTCCCAGAGAAGGTTCAGGGCCGGAGACCAGGATCTCATACGCAGACCTGGATGCCACTCTCACCGCCCTCTCAACCCTCCCACCCCTGGGTCAGGGCGAGGGCAGGAGCAGATTGGCCCCACTTCACTCTCGGGGACATCTGGCTTGGGGACCATGCTGAAGCCCCTTCCACCACCTACTGCTCACAGTGGGCATTACTGCCCCAAAGGCTTTTCAGGGCTAAGTGACGTGGCCAAAATCCTACCTCACGCTAGGGTACAAGACAGTGCTGATCAGGCACCTCCTACTGCAGCACACCGTCTTTGCCCATAGGCTTCTCCTCCTCCCACAAACGCGCCATCCCTAATACCTTCACCTCCCCAAATCCTCCAAAGACAGTCCATACAGCTGCAGAAACACTGGAGCGATTGACAGAGACCTGAACCCAGGGACTGCCAATCTGGGTCAACATGATCTCCACAAAGGGGGAACGCAGTCCCCCACGCTTGGCTAGCACCCACCACAGCTCTCCCTGGCACACTGGTAACATTCACATCTAATATAGGCATGGTTCACAGAGGACTTTTTGTCCTCAATACAACCTTAATCTTCTCCTGCAAAACCCGATCAGTCCACACGCCTTCAATGAGACAATTACATAATTACCCACTGTCCTACATGAGGTTCTTCAGTATTTCAGTACAGAAATTATACTTCATCCACCCATCAAAATGTAGTATTTTGATGCAAGTGGATACCTAAGCAGCTTCTAGAAAGCCAATAAAGCAGATGAGAAAGCAATTCTCATTTCTAAGACAATCTGAAGAAGTTGGAGTTCATTGAAGCGATTCCTAACACAGCTCCGATGCAGCGTACGTGGCGTACTTCCACACCACCTCACTTTCCTCACCTTCATTGAACTCTGGGCCTAAGCTTCACATGCCCTGGAAAGTAAAGGAAATTGAACCTACAGCCTACCTCAAGATCTGCAATTTGGAAAAAATAAACAAACAGCTAAAAATCAGGACCTGTGGCTTACAAAGGCTTTAAGGCACCTTGTCACGTGGGTGTCATAACCTGTTATGAGCGTTAAAGGCTAATGGCGAAAGGATCACCCATACCTGTTGGCCCATGGGACCCAGCTCAAAGGGGAACTCATCCCTGAGCAACTAAACCTTGGTTAGGCCCATCAGGGCTCTGGTCCCACAGCACAGTCTCACAGCAGAGCCTCCGGCAGCATCCTTTGGGAACTGGCCTTGCACCCAAAGGAACTCTGCCCAGCTCTCCCCGGGGCACTTCTGCTGCTTGGACATTTGCTCAGCAGCTTGGCCTTCACAGCTGGTGTCTTTTATTTCTCCCAGGCACGTGCTCAGGCTGAGGCGAGGCAGTGCTGGCAGGGGACGGCCCCCTGAAGGGACACCAACAGGGCAAACAGGCAGGGCTGGGAGAAAATACATCTATTGGAAACAGCAAGAGCTGAATTATTTGACTGGTTAGTGCATGCATGAAGCTGCTATTCAGTTTTACGACCGACCTGAAAAAAAAAACAAAACCCCCAATGAAACATTAGTGGGCAAAGGGTAAGAGCTTGCAGGGACCCAGCAGTGGGCATTACCCCGGCAGGAGCTTCGTTGTGCACCGGACACCAGCTTAAAACTATTGCTGCATGAAAGTAACGCAGGAACAACCGCCCAAGTCGGTACAAGAGCAAATGCCTCTCTTGCAAACAGCAAGCACAGTCCACAAGCGCCAGGCTTGAACTGTACTCGGGAATTTTTCCTAGTTTTTGAAAAGCCAAGACTGCCAGAAAACAACCAAAACCCAAGCCCTCCCCAAACAGCTAGCTAATGTTCCAGCAAAGGCCCGCACCTGCAAGGTATCCTATATGCAACAAGTGTGCAAAAACTATAAAAAGCCCGAGACAGCCACGGCAAAAATGCCTGTAGGTCAGCGCTGGGCGAGGCGGGCGGCTGGGAACTCCTGCTGGAGCTGGGGGGACCATTTGTTCCAGCTGCTGCGCAGGGAAAGATATTAAATTAATGACCCTTCAAAGGACGCACATCTACAAAGGAGGTCGCAGACGGGCAGGGAGGTTCGCAGGGAAGCGGGAGCAAGCAAACCCGTGCGCGCACAAGGCTCAAGCGTCCCTGGGTCAACACCCAAAGAGCTCCTGTGTTGGTTTTTTTGTTTTGTTCTTCCTCTTTTCTTCAAACATGAAGCTGCTTCTAAAAAGCCAAAATAGGCCCCAGCCTGTCTACTTTTCCTCTCTCTTGTCAACAAGTTGCACATTGGGTACAGGCGGTAGCAGATGGTCTTCTCAATTCAGACTAAAATAAGCCAATAAAAAAAAAAAGCAACAAAAACTTAAGGAGAAATGCACGCATTACCTTTTGTTCCTGAAAGAGAGGGTCATTTTGAAAAAAAAACCAAACAAACAAAACATGGCTTCAAGTTTTTGACAGCAAATGTTAAATTCAGGGATGAAAACACAACAGACAGCTCTTCCCAAAAAAACCAACGCCAAACCCTTCCACTATTGCTACAGCAGTACAGCAAAATAAAAGGACCAATGACTTGTTGGAGGATTTGAGGACACCTTGACCTGAAGAGACAAGAAAAATCCATCCATTTTTTAGCCTTTTTAGCATTTAGTTTCTAGAGCCCTGAAATCATCCTTAGGCAAAAGGCTTTAGCAAACCCAGAAGATGGCAGTTTCAGTTGTCCTCTCAAAATAGCGGTAGCATTTTAACGGCTACACTAACTCCACATTTATGCCTTTGCTGACCAGCTGTTGCAATAAAAATGCAAGACCAAGAAGGACATACTTTTGGAGCAATGTCAAAACCAGGCCCATGTCTTGGTTCAACATGGACCTGTCCTCATGGACAAACTTCAGGACAGGGGGACCAGAGGTGGAAGGAGAGGAGGTAACAGTAAGGTGTTTTGGCCAGAAGTAGTTGCCAAAAGATGAACTAAGCTAATCAACACAGCAATAATTGCAATTACAATGTGCCACCTCCCTGGGAGCTATCGAACAATCCCTTTCCACAGACAACTTTGCAGAGATGCAGCAAGCTCAATGTACAGAGGGCTCAGGTTACTGCCCCCATCCCCAAGCCACTTATTCAGAGCAAATGTCCAAAGCCAACCTCCTTCTAGGCTCTTGACAGCAGAGATCATCTTATGCTTAAATTTTCAAAACCCCCTCCAGTCGTTAGACAGCACAACTGGGAAAATTACATAGCAGACAGAGGGGTGGTGGATTTGTAACCCTACTTTTAGCCCCACCTGAAGCTAAAAGGAGCCGGAAGGGAAGGCATGCCCACGGGAACACCCCGCTTACAGGAAACAGGGGCTTAGGAATATTGTGATTTATGAAAGCCAAATAAAAAAGGCGTAGCCTTTTTACCCCGCTTCACAACTTGGCAATGGGAGGCCATTTACCTCACTGACCTTTTGTGCTTACGAACAGCGGGGGTGACATCCCAGGGACTTGCTGCAGTAAGGAGGCAAAGTGAAACGCTGCATCCACTTCGATGCGAAGCTTAGCGGCTTTACAACCGCTAACACGTAGTCAGAACAAAACTAGAATCAAAATCATGTGTTTCAGGGGGTAAACTGACGGCTAGCTAAGCTCAGGAAGAAATCCCCCTGGTCCCGTCTCTTCCTCACGTCCCGTACTGAAGTGCTTCGATAGGTAATTAAGTTGTGTCTATTTCTGGGAGCCAGGAAAGGGGAGAACGAGAAAGTTACTTTAAGTCAGTCATGGAAGGCTTCCCCCCATCCCCAGGACACATTGCATCAGGTGACCACAGAGCCGTGGCAGCCCAGGAGACCCCAGGGAGACGGAGAGAAGAAGCTGCCAGCACATCAGCGGGCAAAGGAGGCACCCACGATCCTTGCCAGAGCTTCTTGTGGTTATTCAGGAGCAGGAAAAGTTTGTGCCCCTTTTCCAGCTGCCCAGACCGCCTTCCTTTTTGGAAAGCCCAGCAGCAACCGGCTGTGGCCACAATGCACGGGAAAGGCACCGTCCCGGCCGACGGTGCTGCGCCACGGTCTGTGGGCGCGAAGATCAGCACCGAAGCGAAGGGGGTGTCACGGCAGGGAACGCAGGCTGCGTGCCAGGAGAGGCAAGAGGAGTCGGAGCAAACCCCTCTGCCTGCAGCCCGAAGGGTGGGCGCGCAATAAAACCTTCAGTACAACAGCCAGGGGAGCATCGCAAAGAAAAGAGTAAATGCGATTTGATAAAGCCTGGGATAAGCATCTATCTAGACGGATTACAATCAGTAACCGGATTCAGGTTAATTGTGACGTTGGTGAGAAACCACCGCGCAAATGGCTTGTCTACATTCTTGTCTTTTTCCAACTTCCTCCCCCCTACCTTCAGTCTTGGAAATTAATACAGCACAACTGTGACGGGTTTTTTTGCTGAAAAGTTGTAATAAACATTTGAGTTCCCTCAAGACAGCTTTAAAAACACGGGTGTTGAATCTCTGACAGAAACATGCTTTATTTCAAGTGTTCATTAAGCGCTGCCATTAAGTAAGTGATTAAAGCACACCCAGTATTAAAATAGCTCGATTAGAAATCCCCTGCTATCTCCGTTTTCTTCTCTCCCGTGACTTCTTAATTTGTTTGTTCTCGCCCGCTCAGGAAGGCTGTCGGGAGACCTGGAGCGCTGGCGCACCACGCGGGGAGCCAGGCAGGTCTTGCAAGGCTCCGATCGGGGGAGGACAAGCCCATTTCTATTTACATACTGCAAGTTCACATATACACAGATTATACTTAGTGTTGCGCAGCCCATTAGTTTTAGAAATATGTACCAACGGCTGATAGGGCATTAAGTTACCAGCAAAGCCACATGCTTGCCGGGAAGGCTCTCCCTGTTAAAATATTTTGCAGTGTTTTATTTTGTTCTCCAAACTCAGCACTGGGTCTTCTCCAACAGCCATTAATTGCCAGTAAACGCTCCATAATTTGCCAGCCGATGCTCTGGCTTTTTTAAGCTCTGGTTCCCACACAACGGTCCTCTTGACTTTGCCCATCCTGAACAGTTCATCATTTCCCTCATGTAAATATGTGCACCAAGAAGCCCACACCCAACAAGCGGCAACCTGCAGCATCAAATCACATGCTTGACCCTTAGTTTCGGTCACTAAGCAGTCCCAAAACCTGGTAAATGGGACCACTGCCATTGGAAATACTCTGGATGGCAACATGCCCCACAGGCCGTGGCTCCCCAGCCTGTACCCCACGCAGCATCCCTGCTCCAGCCTCCTGCATCCTTGTCACACTCAAGCCGGTCCCATCAGCTGAAAAGGTATTTTCCCCCGTCGTTTCCTGCCCTGCCCACAGCCCTTTCTGTTCTGTTGGCCAAGGGGAACACAGGTACCGCGATGTTTTAACAAGCCCAAGCTCAAGCCTCTGAATCGCAGGGGTCTGGCTTATTAATTGCTTTGTCGATAAGGACTGCTGCCCCAAATCAGCAGAGTAAGCCTGTGGGATATCAGAGGAACCGGTGCCTGCAGCCCCGCTGCTTGCTGGGGAAGGGGGGTTCAGCAGGGGCGTTATGTGCCAGGGAGCCCCGGGGCTTTTGGGCGGGGGGAAAAGATGCTGGAGCCCACCCTGGTGTCACCTCTTGTGCTGTCTTCAGCTCTTCCTTGGGGACAACGCTGCTCTGGTTTCTGTCACCAGAGCCATCTGCTGAGCTAAGACAAAGACACAAGCTTGTTTTGCTTGCCTCGAGGTTATCAGCATCCCCACTCACAACAGCTTCGGCATCTCCTCTAGGGTACTCAGACCTGCGAGCTAATGTGCCTCTCCCAGGCAGAGGGATGCGCTTCAGTCCACTATTCAAAGCGGGGACTCCTCTGCACCCTCAAGCACTCACTAAAATCAAGCATGGAAAGCACTCAGGGAAGCGAAATGCCATCTACTACATAAACATACAAGTTTTGTGTGAAAGCAGGCGGTGCGATGGCAGCCTCTGAAGCCTGGCGTTCCTGTTCTGGCAGACAACGTGCGTCACAGGATGGGACGACTTTTCCTCATCGGCCTCCTCACGTCCCACAGGATACAGACCGAGGCTCCTGAGGGAAACCAAGAAAAAACCCCGTCCTGCACCCTGGTGACAGGAAGATGTCTTTCGGCGTCGCACAGGCAATGGATCAAAAGTGCTTGAAATAAGACCTCCACTCAGTGTATTTACATTAAGGCTATGCTACAGCCTATTCAACACCACATGCCATAACATAGACCATCACAGGACCAGAAGACTGAGAAATGGGTCAACTCCTCTTTAAGCAGCGATTTTTAAGATGCACTGAATAGAAATGTTCTTGATTAAGAAAAAATGCGAGAGCACAACATGCATCCGGAAGACATCTGAGCTCTGCCTCATAGAAGGTAAGGACAAGGGCTCAGACCCCTGTGCAAGCACCTGACACACCTTTACGTGTCCAAAACCTCTGTTCACCATGCCTGAATTTGCAACTTAGAGGTTGACCAGGCAGCAACTGCGTACTTCTAGCAAAACAGAGAAGAAGCTGAGCTGGCCACACTACCCAACATGACTGACATTTTTGGAAGTGCTCCTGCCTCATCTGCCTTCTAAAAAACAGGGTGGGGGGAAACACAAAAAAAAGATTGAAATAGATGTGAAGACGGAGGAGTGATGAATTTGACTGCATCAATGACTCGTCGGCTGGTCCTTGCCCCTGGCAAACCCCGCTCCCCACCACACCATTGTTGCCAAAAGGCTCCCGCAGGGAAATTGCCACCCAGGCCAACCCGCTCCAGCTCCGGAGTGTCGGGAAAGGCTGCCCACGCTTTGCCAGGAGGTGAGGAGTCCCCACTGGTGGGATTTTAGCCGCTTCAGGGGGATTTCCCAGCAGAACCAGAGCAGACCCATGCCCAGCTTGAAGCCCAATGCCGACAACTGGGGCTGCATGCCTGACGTTACAGACAGCGGGAGCAGGCAGGGCTGGGTGGGATCGACGCAGGGGTCACTTGGCATATGACAGGGTATGAAGGAAGCACCAGAGTGGCCACTTCCTCCAAATTCGAGGCTCCCAGGCACCGGTGACCCTGCGTACGCACTGGAAAAAGTTTTCACGAAAGTTCCCTGAGTCCAGCTAAACCGTATTAACAGATTTATCCAATAACATGCAAATTCAGGTTTTAATGAAAAGTCTTAAGTCCCAGCTCTAAGTGATTTGGACTTTTCTGCTAATGGCATCTGCTAATGACCAAAGATTTAATGCATCAAGTCTTAGCATACATCAGTGCAAACAATATAACCATTTAGTGGAGGCAAAAAGTCATCTCATTAGACATCCATCATTGGATGTGGGCAAGATGGTCCAAAGGCTTAAAATAAAATATTCATTTTTAAACTAAAAAAAAAAAAAAATCCCTAAAAACGTACAAATGATTAGGCCAAAAGTAGCAGTCTGCTAAAGCTTCACTAGGATTGAAAATGCAAACTGCAACATTTATCTGGAGGTAAAACGCATTTGCAAGTACTTAATTTCTGCAGCACTGTTCCACAGAAGGCAAAACCAATTTTAACAGGAATTAAAGCAATAGGGCCCTCCAGAAACAGGATGTCTCTTAGACAGGTTATTTGAACCATCAGTAGAAGGTCACAACAGGAATTACTTCTCTACCACATTGTGCAAGATGATTTCAGTACAAACAAAAGTGTTGAAAAGCTACTAACTTAATTTTATAGATCAGTCCCAGGAGGGTTTGTCACGTCAGTCAGACACAAAAACATGCCCTAAAATTACATTTATGTGTAGCTAAAAATATAAAAATCACAGCGTACAGCTAAGGACGAGCAAAGAACGACCTGAGCCCATGCCTTGTTCAAAGGAGAAGGGCTGCAAACACTTCTTTTGGCCCAAACCATCGATGCCGACTGTTTCATTTGGACTCTTGGAGTAAACAGGACCAATAAACCTACTGCAAAACACCGCTGGACGCTGAGCTATCAACGCATAATCTAAATGCTGAGTGTTTTTAGTCCCGTTTGCCAAATGGCATCTCAGAAGATACAAAAAAGGAACTGATGCCACCCAGTCAGGGGCTGCTGGTGGGACATTACTCAGCTCAGGGGAGTGCTGTAATTACAACGGGCCCATGCATGCTACCAGCCTGTTTGCAGGAGAAGTGGAAAAAGGAAGGGAAAAGGGGTACCCAGAAAAGATGGCACACCCCACCTTCATGCCTGCAGTCTTCCAGGGCAGCTTAGGAAAGGTTTTTCTTCCCCTCCCTGAAAAGCAGACATGGCAATCTCACAGCAAGCCTTGCCTCCAGCTCCAGAGAGGACCCAACGAAGGAGCCCTGGAGGGATGCTCCAACATTAGCTTTGGGGCTAGATGAGAGATGCCCATCCCTGCCGAAACGCACCCTCAGGACCCCAAATGCATCTTTCCCAGTGTTGGTGGCATTGGATCTCCTCCGGCTTTGCTCCAGCCCTGTTCACTGCGCATCCTCTCCTCTGCCCCACCACCCTGCGCTCACCCCCGGGAAGCTGCGTGGACCCCCCCCAAGACTCTCTCGGCTCGTTTTACTGCACTGCACAGCACAGCACCCTCGGCCACCCAAAAAACAGGCATTTCCCTCAGTTTTCAGGCCTTGCCCATGCAGGCGCACAGCCACCCTGGGCGCTGACCCGGAGGCTCTCCGGTGGCTGGGGTGAGATTGGGGAAAATGGGGAGAAACGTGGGGCTCACCTGCTCCCCCCTTCCCACCCCACTCGATTTGGTCTGTTACTACTAAGCTCCTTCCCTCAGTTGGCCACAGGGCTTAAAAAAATGTTGCTGGTATGCACAACACACGTGATGCCTTTTAAATCCTGCGTAGGATATTTCTGCCTGCTGGTAGACTTTTTTTTTTTTTTAATTCAAGAGCTGCCCTTTAAAATTTAAAAATCACTCTTAAAAGGAAAAAAACCACACCCAGCCCACAACCTAAGTTTTGTGCAGCAGGCACCTACATCCTCATAAAAACCCTGGGCTGCGCTTTATAACATGGGTAGAAGTCTAAACATCGTAAAAAAAGAGCCTAAATTGCCAGATTGCCCAAGCCTCCAGTAAATCACCCTTCCAGATGGGCTTAGGGCTGCACACAGAGCCCTGCTAGTAGCAACAGGTCGCCCCGCAATTATATTTCAATCCTACTAAACTCAACAAACATTATATGGGACTTATGCTCGATTTCATTAAAGAGGCACTTCCGAAGTTTACCATTGCCCCGTCATTACCAACAGTTTGATTTTTCATGCAATTAGCGCTCCCCTGTGCAATTAACTCCCTCCCGCCCCCGAAGCGTGGCGGAAGAAGAGGTGGACAATTTCTTATCATAACTGCATCCCTCCTCAGTACTTTTCGTTGCAATAAAGGCCGCGCTTGGGAGAAATACAGCTGCATTAGACTCTGCAAAACACCACTAAACAATTTATCAGGCAAAAAATTAGCTCATGCCAGAGAGCCCGGGGAAACGTTCAGCCCCTCTCCCCCCTCCACTGCCAATAGGGTGGATGGTCGAGAGTGCCAGAGATGCCCAAACGCAACGCTAACCCCTTTCTTTTTTGGGGTGAGCATACGAGGTACCTACACGAGACCTGCCCGTCGCACGCGCGCTGCCGTGGGGCAGTAAACCCCAAAACCCCTGCAAGCACCTGAGGTGGGCTGGGAAAATTCAGCCAGCGACATTCCTACCCAGCAACCCCTCCAGCTGCCCCCACCAGCCAGGAACGTGGTCGAGGTCTGCAACCACATACTGGAGAAAATTTTAATTTAATTTTTTTTTTCTTTTTTTTTTCCCCTCCTTCTCTCTTTCCCCTGCTCCCAGCAGAACTGGCAGGCTCCCTCCCCGTTCCCAGCAGGGTATTTCGGAGGTCAGGACCCGACCCTACCCTCTCCCCTGCAAGAGGGAGCATGCTTTTTAGCTTGATGCTCTGGGATCCGAGGATCATCTGGAGGTTGGGAGGCAGAGATGGGCTGCAGGCCCGGTGGATGCTACACACACATTTTCAGTTTGCTGGAGAGGCCACACGTCCTCAGCCAGTTTGCCACATTTATTTGCAGACACGGTAAGTTTTTACTGCCCCTTTATTTAAGAAACAAGCTGGGAGATAGATTCAGGGGCATCTATTTCACACCTTTAAACAAGGAATTAAGTGCTCTGTTCTAAAAAATATGTATTAATTTTCCCCTTTCATGGCAGTAAGTGCCCTTGCTGTGTAACATTGCATGCTACTGGAGAGAAAGCATGTCTAGGTCTCTCTTACTCCTATCCTGTACCTAGGATAAGGATACCTTAACCTCATTTAAAAAATAAAAATTACCCCACATTTTAGGCTGTTAACATGCTTCGACCATCTCACAGGTGCTGGGTCACAGCCAAGACACCATCACACAGTGAAACGCAGGCAGAAGAAGTCCCCCCTGTCTTTCACGTAGTTTCAGCGCTTGTGCCTGAAGACAAAGCTGGCAAAAACACCACGCCAACCAGCGGGGCTCAGGACAGTCAGCGTCCAGCCACAGCCAGAGATGGGACTGTGAGCCAACAGGGTGAACCCCCATCACCCCAACTCCACGGATACAGCCCTTCACACCACCAAACTAGCACAGATGCAAAAATACAGCATCTAATGCACAGAAGGGAGAAGGGATTTGCTTATCTTGAGCATCTCTTCCTTCCGCTCTCCCTCCCCAAACCTCTCTGTCCACGCACAAGCTGCTCATGGGGGATAACCAGCTCAAAACGAGTAATTAAGTACCAGAGTACCAAAACAGCAAGAAAATGTCCTCTCACAGGAAGATACTGTGGGTAATTTCTCATATGCCCAGTATTTTGGAACTCACCGTTTGTATCACTCGCACAAAACTAGGAGCTGAGAACATTAGGAAAGCAGCTCCTTCGGTGTAGCACAGAGATGGAGCACAGCTTTTCTCAGCACTGAGCGCTCTCGCACTAAGTCAGAGGAAGGAAATGCTGCCTCCCCCACAATTCTTTTTTTTTTTTTAAAAAAACAAAACCACCTTTCCTCTTCAGAAAACCCAGGCCAGGTGTTACATGCTCTCAACATCAAGTTAAGGCCAGGCTGGCTAATCTGTAGGTTCACTCGTTAACGAGATAAAGGATTTGAGTGCGGCGCGGCAGCCTGGGCTGTGGGAGCCGTGGGCTGGAGGAGTGCTGCCGGCAGCCGAGTGTCACTCCTGGAGGAATGCCTGACCTTTCCCGGGGCTTTGATCATGCTGGCTCGCAGCGTGAGATAACCAGCCCTTTGCAGAATCCGGAGGTAATAAAAAAAGCAGCTTTGAGGCCTCGTGTTTTTGCAGGGAAATGCTTACCTGTGTTCCCAGCACACTGCCCCAGTCCCTGCCACCACCCTCCCCACATACCAGCTGCTTTAAAGCCAAACCCATCGCTGTCAACTGGGGGGATCGCACAAAACATTCAGGTGAGAGTTTTTTAGCTCTCATTTAATTACTCTTAATTGAAATGAGTACTTGTGTATCGCTCTTAAGGAAGATGCACACACAGAGACTCAAAAAAGAGCAGAGCAACAGACGTACGGTCTCCAATTAGTATGCGATTAAGCTGTAAGTAGGATAATAGGAGGAGAAATTTTGTATCTTACACAAACAAGATAGCAAAAGAGATAGATAAAAGCACAGAAAGGGAATAAAGCTTTATCCCCAGTTCCTCTCTGAACACTGAACCCATACGGAAAGGACTGGATTGGCTGAGGGTTTTTTGTTTGTGTGTAATTATTTTAAAGGGGGGGTGTCTTTCTCAAGACAGTTCCTGATGGGCAATTTAAACAAGCCAGTGTAGTACCAGGTTAGTAAAGCGTGAAACACCTGGAGCACTGGGTTGAATGTGCCGAATCTGTAAGTGATAATTAGATCAGTCTTGAATACTTCCTTTAATGAGTCTATGCAAAAGCACCACGTCCACCCAGCCTGCTTTCGGTCACCGACCTAGAGAAGTTCGCATGATCTCCTCAGTGCTAGGGTTGTGTTGTTTTCTTTTGTTTGGGCCACTGCAGTACGGTCCCTAAAGTTGGAGCCACAGTTCCTCGGTGCTCTCTGCAGGTCGTACACGCGGCGCGGGGCTCGCTCTGCAGCGCTCCTCAGCTGCGAGCAGGCTGATGCCAAACCGAGCAGACCTGGATAAGTTACCCCTCTGGGGGGAAAAAAAGTTGTGCTCAGCTATGCTGTCTTCCTCACGGGGGTTAACTATGTAGATTTCAGATGCAAATTTTACTTTAGGGCAGGCTTTATGGTATTAAGAGTCTCTTTTTCAGCCTTCTGAAATTTCATATGTATACATGCTAGAGCTCTCTCATCTCTGTTAATTGGGTTTTGTGGAATTTCGAGGCCTGGGGGCCAAGGAGGGAGGGCTGCTGATTAAAGCGCGGCGTGCAGAAGTGGATGCAGAAGTGTTGCACAGTAACAGGAGGGAGACTGAATTCCTTCGAGCTACCTGCCTTCATATGCACACCCCGCCTGCCACTTCAGAGGAACCCCATCTTTCGCCCTGGCCTTCCCGAGGGTGGGAGGATTTCTCCTGCCCCCTCCGATGGGCATCGCGGGGAGGATGCTCACCCCTGCTTCTACGGTTGCACAAATGGATTGCAGAGATTTTGAGGCTGGTCCACAGCTACATTTGCTTATTGCATGGTGCCCGTGTCCTCGCTGCAGACCCAAACAGGGCCATCTCGCCACAGCCCTAACCCCAAAGCAGTGGAGACGGGGGGTAGAGGGAACCCGCAGCCTGACTTACACCCTTCAGGACCATTAAGGAGGAATAAAAGGACGTTTAATCTCCCTTCATCCCCTTTCATAACCCAGCACGCGCATGTGTGTCAGAATGCGTGAGGCTGCGACGCCTGAATTGATGAGATGACGTGTGTGTCCATCCGTCTGTCTGTATGTGTTTGTCCGTCCCCACAATGAGGGCACAGAAAATACCCGTTCCTGCATTTGGCCGAACTGTATCTCTCCACATACGAGGATTCAGTCCAGGAGGTTGCTCGCTGGAGCTAAATGCAGATATTCACACACCCATTATAAATGCAGTCTAGTTTCATTTTTAACCCACAGGAGGGTGTGGAGGGAGAAGACATCAAAGCATGGACACAGGCTACCCTGGCATTCTGGGCGTGCAATTTTATCTTCCCCTCATTTCCCTCCTCTCCAAACCAGCTGCTACAACTATCATGATGCTTGCCCTCCGGCCAGTATGCTGGAAAACTGGCTTCCAAGGCAGTCATTAATCTCTCCCCATTACCCAGCTGGCACAGGATTTTGCTGAGATCGGAGGAGAGTCAGCTCCGTGCCCTCCGAAACACCAGTGGCAGCTCCCACAGCCACGCGTGCCAGGCACCCACCGGCCCCCGCTGCCTGCCATCGCTGCGGCAGAAGGGCCACCACGAGAGGGATGGGGAGGGGGTAAAACCCAAAGAAACACAGGCGCGGAAGAGCACCGAAAAGGAAGATGGTTGATGTGAATTAAATAAAACCCGCCTGTCAGCAATGATGGTGAGAAGAATCACTACGCATCTTCAGGGGAAGGTGGCTCAGATGAGAGCTAAGTTTAGAGGCTGACTTCTTGCATAGCAATAGCAGCAGAGAGTAGCCCCTACGTATGCCAGTTATGCAAGTGAAATGAAGATGCACGTAAACCTTCAGCAAGAAAATGCAGCTCAACAACGTTACGCTTTTTATTCGGCCATCAGGTTTCGACCCATCTGAGGTAACAGGGCTGAAAATACACAGATAGGTACGTGGTATGCTGAGCACAAGCAAGGGCTGCTCCAGTAAAGCCGAGCTGAAATGAGAATAAAGCGAGCTCAGAAAGTAACGATGCGTGCCACCGCAAGTTTTTTTTAGGGAGATAAAGTAATAAAAAGTGTGTTTTGTCCGATTACCACCTGAAAAGCAGCCATTTTACTGTCCCCCACCATATGCTGCTCTGTCCCAGCAATGCTGTAAGGCAACACTTGACCATCTACATTGGAACAAAAATAACCTTTTCAGAGAATACTTTTTTGTGTGTGTGCGGATGGGGTGATTCATACCTATCCCGTCACATCCTCTCAGTAATACTGCTCATTTGCTACTTTTAGAGGGGAACAACAGGGCCCACTGAGAGCCCTGTGTATACATACATAAACCTGCATTTGATCTGTCAGTAGGACCGTAGGTTCCCCCAAGAAGAAGAAACACACAGGCAAGTTTTTGATCTTCCTTAAAGTACCGCTTATCTCAGCTTTTGTTTGTTTTCTGTTTTTTCGGGTGTGGGGTAGCGTCTGATGTGAATGCCACCCACCGTAAGCTATCTAGGCAAAGAAACAACCATCATAAACCATCGCTGGAACAAAAATAGCAGCACCTTTCTCTCCCCTGCCTCCCCCAGGCACAGGCCACATGCAGGACGGTACTGCCAGTATGTGCAGCTACAAGTATATTTTGCAGATCACACACTCAGAGGTGCTAAGCATGGGTCTCCCATCATTACCTTGCCCCCAGCTGCTCCTTAGGAGTCCTTCCTGATGGCTACCAGAAGGAGCAGCCCTTCCCAAACAGCCATGGAGCAGGGAGGGACCCCCAGGCTGCTGGAGGGTGCAAGCTCCAGCTTGGCCTGAGGAAAGTGGCTGCCCGTGGTGCAACCAGGTGAGGGCATCTACAGCAACAGCTCAAAACAGTTTGGTCCCACACAACAAGCCTAAACCATGGCTGAGTCTTCCCCTGCTGCCCAGGTCTTCATCTTCTCACCCATCTTGCCATCTACAGGGAGCGCCAGCCCACAGCTAGACATGCGATGGGGCACCAAATCCTAATGTGAGTGGGGGAAGTGGTCTGAAAGGGAATTACTTGAGGTTGCAGCTTAAACCAACCTTCGCCCACGCTCATGGCTTAGTCCCTCTTAACTCTGGAGCACACTGGCCAACTGTGGCCACACCTGAGCAGCGAGGAGAGCTCTCCAAGTGGCCATGCTCATACCGGCTTTCAGAGGGGAGAGAAAGGACAAAAAAAAACCCAGCGGCCAGGCAGAGGAAGAAGCTCCTAATTAGCAGGAGGCAGCAATCAGCTGCTACACTGCCTGCTTTGCCGAGGCCGGCCGGGCGAGCACGCGGTGTGTGGGGCTGCCGGCAAGCACCACGTGAGCTCTCCGTCCCCGGCACACCCTTCCTCGCTGGGAAAGGACACGAACCCCCAGGAAGCCCAGCTGCGGGGTCTGTGGCCAAAATCCTGCAGGGCTCCTGCTGAAAAGCACACTTAAAATGCATGCCAAAAATAGAGTCCGCACCAATGCTATATTTAGCGGGAGGGTGCACACTTTGGGAAAGGCTGTTGTCCCCTCCAGCAGCAGTGGCGAGGCAGACGGGCATGCCCTCGGGATGGTCCCACATACCAGCACCCAGCACGAGCGTGCCTCGGGAAGCCGCGTTTTCTTAGGGAAAGGTGAAAGCAGGCTGCAGGAGACCATTAGCCATCCCGCTGTGTAGTGGTCCCTGCTCCAGCGCAGCTGAGGGGGAGACAGGAGCCTGGCCCATGAGGGGATGCTTCCTTCCCTGTGCCTGGGTTTTTCTACCTGTGTAAGTGGGATAATGGGCATCGTGTTCTTCATAAAGCACTTAGACACATTGCTTCATCCAGGCACTCGGGAGAGCCAGGCATGGCTGCAGGAAGGAATATTTAACAAGGGCCATTGGAAATTTGTCAGCTAGTGAAAACACAAAAATCCCCTGCTTAGCTTGTCAGGCCAAGCATCTGTCAAAACCTTTGACTGACCATCTCCCAAGTAAACAGCAAAGCACCCGTCTACTGGCCGGACCACTTAGACTATGGGGGCAGGTCCAGAGCCAATGCGACGCAGGCACCGGGCTCCGCAATGGTGAGCCCAAAGGGGTGGTTTTGCAATTTCCATGGCTGATGCTGGGTTTCCTCTCCCCCTACAGCGAAGCCGAGGGGATGTGCAGCACAAGGAGGAGAGAGGATGCTGCACAGTCCCCATGATGCTGTGCAGGACGAAATGGCACCTTCCCCCGTTGACTCGCAGAGCCCCGCAGGGCGGCGAGGCAAAGCGGGGGGTGTCCCATCTCCAGCGCCCAGGAGGAGCCACTGAAAGCCGAGCTTCTAATTAAGACCACAGCTTCGGTTAATTGAGTCCAATTCACCTGTGACATGAAGAGCCCCAATCCCATCAACAATAATGGAACTGCATCGGCTTACACCAGTAATGACTTCAAATCAGCGGCATAATAAAGCTAATTCAATACTTCTCCAGGTCCAGCTGACGAGGCTGCCATGGGAGAGCAGGAGGCAGCCTTCCTCCTGCCGCGCCGACACCTCCTCTGGAAGAGAGGGCGACGTGAATGGATGGAGAGTTAGAAAGGCAGGAAATGTAAAAAATTAAGTAAGTTTCCAATAACGAGACTAAAGCTTATTTTTGAAATTGAATTACTCTGGGGGGCGACCCTGCGCCAGCGCTAACGATGAAGCGGCGCTCCCCGTGACTCCCCGCCAGGCCAAAGGAAAAGCAAAACCCTGCCAGGCAGCCGCAGGTTTCCAGCCCACCGAGCGCTGCCGAGCCACCCCGCCGAGCCGGGCCCACCGATTCGGGGTGCAGGAGGCAGGAGTGGCATCGCCCACGTGCCGGCTATCACCCGCCATGGCATCGGAGGGCTCTCGCGGGAGACGGTCGCACACATGGGAGATGGCCACGCGCGTGGATGGCCCCGGGGAGGAAAGCAGGGTGACATGAAAGTTGCCTGGCATGGCCAGACGTGCAAATTGGCAGCTGCGTGGCTGCACCGGCAACCTCCTCGTTGCCGTGATGGCAACCTCCTCGCCGCCATGACGCCTGCCGCTCTCTCAGGACAGGGGCTGGGGGGAAGCCAGGAGGAGCGGGAAGGAGCAAAACCCTCCTGCCGGAGCACGGGATGCACTGCCGGGGCTGGGGCCACCCCGGGATGGCCCCGGTGCCCTGAGGGGTGGGAAAGGCACGTCTTGGCCCCCGGCCGCCCCGCACAGGCCACTGCCTTGCGCACACAAATTTGTCTCTGCCTCCAGCCAAAAAAAACTAAGCCGCCACTCTTCTAAAGAGACGCGCGTTATTTTAGAGCAGTCAAGTTATGACTGGTCTGATTTCCATAATACACGCTCTGCAAACATCTGCCTGTTATTTAAGGCTGGGCTCCACCGGGACAGAAGTTGAACAGGGCAGAGCTTTGAGCCGGCGCGTCCGCAGAGGGGTCCCTGCTGCCGCAGCGGTCTCAGGGCAGCAACGTGCCCGCCGGGAGCTCGGGGTGGTCACTCCTCACCCCCAGGACCGCAACCGACTTCATGTCTTTGTGCTTTTCCCCACGCACCGGGGATGCTCCCACTGCCCTCAGGGGAGGGCTCTGCCCCCCTTTCCTCCAACGAGCAGCCCCCAGAGCCTGTGCCACCCGCAGGAGGACCCAGCCGGGGGTCTCTGTCCCCAGAGAGACATGGGCTCTGTATCACGGGCCTCTAACGCATCATTTGGCACCTTCAGGTCGCCTGCCGCTTTTGCAAGCCGACTGTCGAAACCCTGAGTGTCCCAATTAGATGCAGTTAAATGCTGCCCTGAACGACGAGTGTTGCCGGCAAGAAAGTTATCCTGGCGTTATTGGACTGTTCCCTCCCTACTAAGAGACCGCAAATTGGTGTTTACTTTGGAGGCTAAGTAGGCCAGCTTTGAGAAATGGCGCCCGCCCCACCATCCCGCAAGCTCCGGCTTCCCAGGGGCTCCCCAGAGGCCACAGGCTGGAGCACAGCTCCTGGCCAGGCACCTCCGCACCATGCTCTCGCTCCGCGCTCAGCCCCGGCTCCATCCCAGCCCGACGCGGTGCTTGGCTGCTGGTTTTATTTATTCCCTGCACGCTGTATGGGGAGAGCTGGAACAACTGAGTCTCTGTACTGCAGCGAGTTGACACAGGCTAAATCAATTAGCTGCTATTGCTGGGATGCTTAGCTAGGCCAGATCAAAAAAGACAAAGAAAGAAAAGCCCCACGCCGAGAGGAACCAGGCCCAGTCAACACATTTATCTCCAATACTTCAATCAACATATTTGAAGCGGGAAAGGGAGACGGCTGATGCTTCCCAAAGTGACGAGGTGCGGGCTTGCTCTCCTTGGGCATGAGGGGCACAGAGGACGGGCAGCTCCCATTCACCTCTGCTCCATCCTTTGTTTCCATTCAGCACACGCTTCAAACAAACACCAAAAAAAGCAAAATATTCTGCAAGTTCAGTTAAGGCACTTTCCATTTCAGATTGGGTTGCTTAAGCCCTGTAAGTCTCCTCGTTCATCCTGATTCAAAACAGCACATTTTGGAGCTTCTGCTTAGCGTCCTTCGGGCAGGACACAGAGAAGATCACAACGCACCACGTGCCCCACACACCCCCCTTCACTGGGCAGGAATTATTATTTTGCAGTAATCTTTGCTCTGCATCAGCTGTTCCATACCATACCCATCATCAGGAGGTCTTCCTCCCACTGACTTTTGCAAAACCACACCGGTCGGTAAGCAGCACGTCCCATACCTGGCGTTCTGAGTACCAAGCCCTGGACCTGGTTTTGCCTCCGCCAAACGTAAAACATTTCTTTTGAGAGAGTGACAATTACTGCTGAGAAGACATCACCTACGGCTGAGACTGGAGGAAACCAAAACTGGTAAAGGATGAAAGCGGCCCCGCACCACCCAGCTGTAGCTGGGCAGCCTCCAGCTTCAGCTCAGCCCCTCGTGCAGCCGCTCCTGGTGAGAGGTATCATGCCATGCTGCTCTTCACTTCAAAGAAGACAACCGTAAGGAGAACTATTAAAGCAATTAAAAAAAATTATCTTTAAGATGCAATCTACCCAGAGATGAATGGGAATAATTATCAAGCTGCAGATTTGTATGTTTTTTTAAGGCAATAACTAGCTGAACGTTTCTTCTGAGTAGAGTTACCTACAGTAACTTCTACCTTATCAAAATGAGAGACTTGGAGATAGCATTTTTTCACATTGTGGGCCACATCTTCCATACCGTATCTCGTAGTAACATCTGTACTCACTAGCCCTTTTCCCGTTCAGTTTGTATTCCCATAAACACCTCTGTAGCAGCTCATGCGATTGTTTACATAGAAAAGCGCGATTTATGTTTTTCTCAAAGCAGCGAAGGCAGCAGTTCAGCAGCCTGAAGTGAGAAGAGCCAGCCCCAGGTTACCTGACAGCTGTCTGAAATTGCCTCCTCAAATTCCCGGTGACAAGCAAGAACTACCATCAATGCCCTTGCCTCAGCTTACTTGCATCTGCATCCCCTGAATCCTTTATTCTTCCTCTTCTGCTCTGTTGTCCCATCTATGAAATGGATATTACACCCCACCGCAGACGGGAAACAGGCCCTGAGACATCAGCTACTGGGCTGAAGTCGTGCATCAACTCGGCTTTCCCAAATCCTTCGAATATGAGTCCATTGCAGGTATTTTTACACACAATGTACGATCCAGGTCTATTAATCACTTTTGGTTGGATAAATGTGTTTTCTGCTGTTGGAGTAGCTATCACGTGAAGCAATACCTGCTCCTGTCTGCCTCTCACGTGCCCGTGGGCAGGTACCAGCGCCAGCCCTCCTGAGCCGGGGATGCCGACGGCCGCCTTGGGCTCCTCTCGATGGGACTCGAACACGCCTGCTGGCCCCTACTATAAACATCTTCAAAGACGCAAGAGAAACGGAAGAACCTCAAAGCCAACAGACCTCTTTCCAAAGAAGGCTTCTTTGCTTTGACTGCACCCCGAGATGTTGACCCTGAAGAGGCACACAGAGGGGTTTAGTTTGTGTATTGCCACTTTGAGGCATGGTGCTCTTCTTTGCAGGTTAAGGCTTAAGCCATGTGCTTGATTCAACCAGGACTATTAACTGGCGTTAAAAATGTCATCAATCAGCTATCAAAAAGGGTTAAAAAAATACATTTTTTTAAAAATAAATTTTAAAAATTCCTTTGCAATTTAAATTTATTGGGAGGCAGAGGGAGGCGGAGATATCACCAGAAGGAAACGGTTTTACCTTTTTTGAGATCACGCATCTTTCACCAAATACTTAAAAAGAAATCTTGGTTCATATTTGTAACAACAAGGGATTACCAGAGTCCTTAATTTACTGCTGAAGTCTGGAGTGCAGTTCGTACCTTGAGCGAGGTGCAGCCTAATCCCTGTGTGTGATTGCATTTAGCAGCGAGCGGGAGGTGTGCGGAGGGTGGGGAGAAGCAACTTTTATTGAAGACAACGCTTCAGGCAGCCCCGGAGCAGAGTGGATCCAGTTTGAAAAGAACTGGCAACCCTAAAACTTTTTGATAAGATAAAAATTCATTGATGTTGGCTCACACTAGGCCCACTCCAACTCTGCACTTGTCCTCTGTGTTTCCTTGGCATATCTGTTCCTTTCCTCTATCTGCTTTAGCATAACTTTATTTTTCTCTTTTATCTTTAGCTAACTGCACCCAGGGACTGGAGGGATTGATTTTTTGTTTTGACTTATTGTTTGAAGATCTGTAACTCAAAGCAGCTTCTTGCGCCTCTGATGTCTAAGCCTGAGCTGTATAAAAGGTAAAGCTCGTCCTGTGTACCAAACTGAGCGGGGATACCATTTTATAATCAGTCATCTGTGTTTTATTTTGCCTTTTTGGGAGGAAAACTATTTTAAGACTTTATAGGCAATAATACTTTAAATAAATATTCTCATGGCAGATACTACACATGCCAGTTCTCTTTTTAAAGACAGTCAGCTATTGCTCACCACTCGAGGGAAGGGGGAAAAAAAAAGTTCCTAATTAAAGGAGGCCATTATACATCAGAAGATATTTTGAGCATCACGTCACACTACCGACAGCCTACTGCAGCCAAAATGTTACCATGCAAATCTAAAAATGCTCTCGCTCAGAGATGTGCTGCCACGAGGATAGCCTAAATCCCCGCTGGGAGGGGAAAGGCAGGAGACGCGAAACGTGCTCGTCAATGCCGCTCGTAAACAGCAATCCCTCATTGCCATGTTAATACCACCCTGTCCCGAGACACAGAGGGAGGGAGAAGGATTTTTGTTTGCTTCCTCTGCCTTCTGAGGGCTGAACTCGGGAGATTTCTCCTTTTCCCGGGCAATTCTTCCCCTCCTCCCCGCAAAAAAAAAAAAAAAGTGCCGCCAGGCTGTTTTAGAGAAGCGGTTCTTCAGGAGGTGGCACCCAGGTTTCTCCCTGCACATACGCGTTTCTGCATGGTAGAAAGCTGAAAGCCATGGCACACACCGACTTTGTTTACGATCGCCCGTCTCCGCTATTCCCTGAAGTTGCCCAGCTTGCTGAAATATGGTTACATATGCAAACATTATCTCCCAATTGTAACCTCATTTTCTGCTCTGCTGGACAGCGTGACCAGCATTTGTCATCTCGCCGCCCCCGCCCGCCACATCATTCATGTGTCTATAATTGTCATCAAGATGTGGCATGTCAGCAGGACTCCCGCGTCCGCTGCTCCCCATCTCCACGCAGTCACTCAGGTAACAAACCCATAATCTCGCCCTGTTTTCATGATGGTTGAATTACACATAATTGTTTCTGCACAGTGATTGATTTCTGCCTGAATAGAGACCTCTGCCTTTTTTCAATGCGAGCGAGTGGCAGCCAAGTCTCTCCATCTAGGAGGAGGCAGCAGCCTTTGAAGAGATCAAAGCCAAGGCCGCGAGCAGTTGTGCGCCCTGGGAATATGGAAAGCCTTTATGCTCTCAACCCCATTTCCAACATCATGTTGGATTGCAGCTGCATTACATTCTGCCAGCATTCTTAATGCTTTTAGTATTGACTCTGACATCACCGATAGCTGTTTTAAAGTAACAAAAGCTGAAGGATGACTTATTTTCACAACTCCGTAATTGGAACATGCAAAGTTAGGGGAAGGGAGCATTTGTTTTTAATCTGAGATACAAAAGAAAGCACAGAAAATTATATAAGTTCCCTGAAATTAAAACCACATTTTTCATATGGAAAGAACAGAGGGGGCATTTTTATAGCCTAGACCACACAAAATGAACTGATTATGCACATGCTTTTTCAAGCCTAAAGGCTGAAGTAAAAATACGATTGGGCAAGCGAGTCAAATTGGGAAAAAATATTGTGACTCACGGTAGGTTTAGTGACTTTTAGCACCTGATGCGAGGCAAAATAATGCAGATGCCCGGGCTGCCGCCTCCCCTCTGCAGCTCCTTGTAGTAAACTGACAGCGGTCCGCTTACCCTAAACCAGGCACACGGCACATGGCAAACGAACACTAAACCCCCATTAGTTATCTAAAATGATAAAAAATGATCTAAACGAGTAAAATACCGCAAAGCTTCCTCTAAGATTCCCTCTCCTCCAGTCATACAGACAACTCTTGAGCTGCCTTAAAACTACTCTTGCCACAAAATTGTTTTCAGCGGCATCAAACGCTCCCACGCTCCTCCTCTCTCCTCATCTGGCTTCGCTGGTGAAAACAAAAGTAAATCTCTACCGAGAAAGGCTCTCCCGAACTTTGACTAAACAGACATCTACACTGTCCTGAAAAAATATTTCCAGGGCACTTTTAGAACTCATCAATGGAAAGGAGGGGGGACAAGGAGGATGTAAAAAGCGAGAGCCGGGGAGGGCGCAGCAGCTGAACCACGCTGCGTCCGTACGCTGACCAGCCTGAGCACCACTGCTACTTTGACAAATATTGTTATTCATTCTAAAACCACTGAATAGGAGCTTTTAAGAGCAGTAATTTTGAAATATGGTAGCTGCCAGTACAGCACGCAGAGTGGTGAGGAAGGAAGAATGTGCAAATAAAGCATAAGCTGTAAAGAATTAAACATTATAAGCTGTAAAGAATTAAACATTATGAGCACCCATGTATTAGCAATAAAAATAATTTCCTCTTAGCTGTATCGTTTTCCCTCTGCTGTTCTAACACTCCTTTTTTCCCTGTAGTCATTAAAACCCCGACTCAAAGACAACAGCAAAGGGATCTGCCCTCCCTCCCTGTGGACACAGAGCTTATGTCCCTGACATTTCAAGGCTGGGAAACTGTCTCGTTTTCACTTTGACGGTTTCTTAACACACACTAATCATACTGAGGCTGAAACTAGAGCCAAACGTAGCAAGCTCTTTACCAAGATGTAAAAGCTTATACAAAAATTTTTATTGTATTAAGACAGAAGTCTTTTCTGTGTTAGTCCAAGGTTTTGGGGTTTCCCCTCTGCCTCTCTTCTTCTGCCATCCCCAGCAAACTTACTGCTTCCTCTGCACAGCCTGCTTTCTTCAATCAGGACTAATTCTTTGCGGCTCTGATGTCCACTCTGGTAACTGGAGGGATGCTCATAAAGCAACACCGAGGAAAGAGTGGCAAGATACAGAGAGCCGGAGCAGTCACTGCAAATAGAGGTATCCGCTGCCATGTTGGCAGGGCAGCTAATTCAACTTCTGCCCATCCCACAAGGAGTCCCAAGTATCTGGAAACAAATGCCAGCCTCCAGAAACCGAGCAAGCAACGCGCGCAGCGTTGCAAAGGTCTCCAAAACACTCGCCGCTATGAAGAAGCAGCAGCAGTGAAGTCACTTTCATACGGTGCCGCAACCCTGCCTTTCAGCGTCAAACCATTACTGTGATGAAAAAGTATGTTTTACCGTAATTACTGCTTATTTTCCCTTCCAGGAAGTTTTTTGATCATTTGCAGAGGATTCACTGGCTACTTGATACTTCTGCTTGAAAGCTTGCTACTTTCTTGCACTGTTCACTGAAATTTAAGAGACACCATTTAGCCCAAAAGAGGCAGGCGAAGGCTGTTGGCCGGCTTTTCATCCTGCGCGGCCCCACCGCGTAACCCGCACGGGCAGCTCCCCCTGCCCAAGCAGAGCCACAGCTTCTCCTCACGCAGGCTTTTTCAGCGACAACGTCAGGGAGGGCCGGGGGACCTGACAACAAACCTCACCAGGTCCTTAAATCCTGATCCCCGCAAAGTGATGACCTGCGTGACTGCAACAAGCTGAGTTTTAGGTTTGGCTGTGGTGCTGGGGGATGTGCAGCCGCCAGCTCTGGCCACTGTGTATGGGCTGCAGCTACAGAGCTGTGGATTAAAAAGCAAACAACACCGATGATGGGGGTAACCCCGGGGAGGCGATGCCACCGGGGCACGCCGCTCAAGGAACACAGATAGGAAGCCGAGAGCTGTGCTCCAGCGAGCACAGCCCGGGCACACATTAAGGCAGCAGGTATTTCAGGATACCCAGAAGTTTAAAGGCTCCAGCTTCAAACCAGCCAGCACCTCCTTTGCAAACCACTCTTCCCACCAGAGGCTGCTGAGGCGCCGGGCACGGACATCGCTGAGGCCACGGCAGGTGCCCACCATGGCTGGAAGAGGAAGACGGATGCTGTCGCTGCCGAGACGCCATCCCCAATAGCTGCTTTGAGAAGCAGCAGAGCAGGGTCCTCCCAGCCCCATGTTCAACGACAAAAGCCCCACCACGCTGGTGCCCAGGGGAGATGGCTGAGAAACCCTGGTCGGCTGTCCCCAGCCCATCACGTGCAAAAGCCACGAATCGATGGCAGCTTCCTGGGAGACGGAGCACACCGTGCCGCTTATCTAACTGTGTCTGGGCTGAATTCCTGAGAGAGGGATAAGAGACAAAAGCGGAGGGTACAAACAATGATGCTGAGGGGAAGCAGCCTGCCTCCCCCCTGGCGGCAGGACAGCAAACAGGACAGAGCGTGGGAAGACACGGGTGCTGCTGGGATGGCAGGGAGGGAAAGTGGGAAAAAACAAAGTCTGCTCTTGGACAAAAAGGTTTTAAGCTAGTTTTTTTAAGCCCCTCCTTGCTTTTACTTAGATACTTCAGTAGGATTGTTTGGTAATTAATTGAATGGCTGGGTATGAAGTACAGCCACAGCCAGCACTGCCACCAACTTTCTTCTTATCTGCACTGGTTTTAATCCTCTTATTCCCCTCTCCATGTACACCCCAGTTTTTACTTTCTCAGACTTCTAGTTTGTTTTCATGAAAAAAACCCAAAACAACCCAAGAAATATATCTTTATAAGCAAGCTGTCTTTCAGGTGGGTTCCTGAAGCAAACTCGGGAAATGTGGATTTTGTTCCCGCCTCTGCCATCACCTTCCTTTAAGTCTCTGAACAAATTTTGCTCTTTCGGTTCCTTGTTTGCAGAAGCCTCATCCCAGACTGTGGCTCTGCTTTTGGGAACAGGGTGGGGGGAGGCAGGGGATGTGACCCCCCCACACACCCCGTGCCAGCATGAGCACCAGGGATACTGCCCGGGAATTCGCCAGCAGCCACCAACGCGCTGCGATTTCCACGGGTCACGTCCCCACGCTAGACTCTAAGTTGGGTAATTATACACAGAATTTACCTATTTCACGCTTAATTGCACAGGCACAAACTTTTGCTCCACCCCCGAAACAGGGATAACCTACCAGCGCTTGCGTTACTACAAGCAGCTCCCCCATTCCTGGCTTAACCCCCCCTAGGCTCAAATCTCAGCCACTGTCTTGCCCAGCCATCCCCTCCTGCCAGAACCCACCCAGCCCAGCAGAGGAGAGGAGATGGAGGTAATGCATGAAAGGCCAATGTCAGCCCACGGCGGACTTGTGAGCTACAGGCTCCTGGGCTGTGAAACGCCGCCTCCGGGAGAGAAATGCAAGACCCACACGCAGACTCTTCTGCTGACTGAACCTGAAAAAATGCATTGTCCAGTAGACGTTGGCCAGGAAGGTTCATTTAATGGAGGAGGGCATTTTTGGGGCAGTGAGCACAACTGTTTAACTAACTGAACATATTTACTTGCAGTCCTGGAGACAGAGATGGAAGACACGATCACAAAACGCCCTCTGAAGTCTCCTTCTCTTAAAGAGTCTGCCTATGCCCCAAACAGGGGTTTCTGAACCAGCTTTGATTAAACCACATTTGCTGATTGAATATTTGTTGTCCTACCCCATTAGGCTGTAATACTCTCATTTACACACACACCTCTGGGAGGGGAAAAAAGAATTTAAAGTTTGAAAGAAAGAGGGAAAGCTTTCTATACAAGTTACTTTGGGAGAGCCCATGAAATAAAAAAGTTCCAAGCAAAACACCATTTTTACCAGCTCTCCCAGAGTCTCTTAATATTTGCTTGTTACAAAGTATGAAGTCATCTTTTACAGGTCATTCTGATAAGAAGCTTAGTAGTCGCCAGTTTTAAAAAAAAAAAAAAGTGTTTGCCATAGTGCTGTCAAACTGTCTGGGGAGTTGCCTAATAAATTAGCGTTTTTTTGCAGTTCTCCTATTCTGAGTTTTCCTCCTAAAGATTTGCATCTAAACCAGAGTCTCTGCACTATTATCTTAGAAATATCCTCAAAATAATAAAGAGGGGAAAAAATCACAATAAAACCATAAAAATTCACATGTTTAAGAGCTAAGCTTTACAAAAATTATTTCTTTTTTTCCTTTAAATCCAGCACAGCTTTCCTTTCTCCCTGTGCCAGGGGTATTTAAGACATGAAAAAATGTATGACAGAGAGGAGTTTTGAGTAACAAATGTTTCAAATCCAACACGCTCAGTTCCAACTTATTTTTTAAGCTGAATTTCAGTTGTGTGCAGGACGAAATCGGGCAGTAAAGAACAGCCACAAATACAGCCCAGCATGACAGTGTCGGAGGGCAGCGAAACAATAAGCTTTAGGGGCATCCTTTAGGGTAAATTATTTTAATTGCTTATGTTTTTCAAAATGTATTTTAGTACGTCCGATACACGGCTCACTTCCTCAACATCCTCAAAAGCTCTCCCAGCGCCAGCTCGACGAGCTCCCTTTTCCTTTCGGTGCCGGTCCTCAGCAGCCCGGAGGGGACACGGGCAGGCTGCAGCCTGTCCCACCGCCCCGGCCACCCACCCGCTCGCTCCCGCCCTGCTCCCAAAACCTCCTCAAGAGGCTGAACCTGCGCCAGCATTTATATTCGAGAGAGGAGGACCTGTCCGTGAACCTAGGGACGATTCTTACTCTTGGCAGGGGCTAATTCACGTGCAGACATTGAGGGGAGAAATCAGAGTCTCCCCCAATTCAGAGGGGTCCCTGTGCCATGTCAAGCCCGGCTCTTCTCCCGCTTCATCTCAACTCTTCTGTAACAAGTGTTCCTTCAGTTTCACACACAGAAACACCGCCAAGCAGGCTGCCAGGAGCGCCACATGATGAAACAAGCTGCCACAAAGCCTAAACTGAGGAGAGGGCACAGACGTGAGGAGGAAGCCACCTAATAACAAGTTAATTTGGAAAGCCGCATGGTGGGAAGACGCGCCGCGGCACAGCTGCGTGGGATGTAACGCGGGGTGGTGGCGGGAGCCTCGCTCACCGTGGGAGTACACGGGGGGTTATATGAAGCTGCAACGAAGGCAATACTGGACTGGGGGTGGGGGGATAGAGCTCAACCAGACCCACCATCACCACTTGCAACTGCAGCTTCCTAAACCTGATACAGCCCCAGTCAAACTTCAGAAACGAGAGACCCCAAACAAACGGCTGGATTGTGGCATTTTAACAAAGTAAACACATTTGCATGGCTGGACACAGTTTATCTGCATTTTAGCACATCGGCAGGGAAAAGGCCTTTCTCCCCAAGCACGGTCTGCATTTGACAAGTGTTGACACCTTTAATCGTCACCTCCATATTGTACTTTTTTTATGCTAGACAAAGCTTGCCAATGCAAGATTCGGGAGGGATGAAGAAAGATCAAGGCAAGAAGATATGCCAAAACTGTGGAGAGACAACAGACGGTCACAGAGATAAATCTCTGAGGCAGTTTTGAAATACAGAAAGAGGCAGAAAATCGAAGAAATAGAGCCTGATAGCACAGCCAAGTGACCAGTTACGGAGACAGAGCGTTGGCTCCGAGCAGCCAGTGTCACTAAGACCCCAACCCAGAAATACAGGGCCTACAGGAATAGCTTTTTAGAGCTCATCACTCGCCATCTCTGAGCCAACAAAACTGCCCAACAAAAGCCCCATGTTCCCATTCCCTGTTTTTTGGATGTACATGATGAAATCAGACCATTTCCAGACTGGTTTTCTTTGGATAACGCCTGCATCCCCATCCAGACCTCTGTTCCAGTCAACTAAGGGGGAAGCTGAGCTGCCACCAGCATCAACGGGATTTCAGCATCACGCCTTCCAGTTCTGCGCTGTCTCTCGCTCCCAGTGCCGACACGGCGGGGTTCTCCGCAGCTCCCGCGAGCCACGGATGCAGGCTCCTTACAGCAGGGCCACCAAGTCAGTGCAGTACCTGGCACAGCGCTGGACGTGTAGCAGCAGCATCTACTTTAGAGCTTCCCTACTCAGAAAACAAGGAGGGGGAGGGGGAAAAGGTCCAACAAAGAGATTTCTTCTGTTCTTTGCCAAAGCAGCATTACTACAGCTCCCTGGCACCACCAGGACACACATGACCACCCTTGCTCCTTCGAAGCGCCGGCGTTTTCAGAAGGTACTTTGTGGCAAACACGTGCGTGAAGTGACAGGCTCCAGAGGGACTTCTCCCCCGTGCACCAGGCTGGGCGACGCAGACCTGCCCGCTGACGTGGGCAGCGCTCTTTGAAGTACAGGGCCCGCGTACTGAAAGCGCTTGGACAGACAGATGCTTTTGGGAATTAACTGCTCTCTGGATTGCCTAATAGCTCCTAACCAAAGTGATTCTCTGGTTTATGTGTCACAGCTGGTGGCAACAGTACACTTACTTTTTAAGTTAAACTGCCCATTTTATAAATAATCAATCACAGCCTCCTAACTTTACACTTGTAATTTTTGCTGACTAAGCTCATCATATTGATTTTTTGCCTCAACCTTACCTATACCTACAGCCACTTAAAGAACATAAACAAATGTCAAGGCGACTTTCAGCTCCATGGAAATGCTCTTCTACACCAGGGATTTGGTATCTTCGAAGATCACAGAGGAAGATATTCTAGGTCCTTCATCTCAACCTGAAGCGCCAGCGAGCAACACCACCGCCAGAAGCCAGGGGAAGGCATGCCACTTCTCCTCAGGCAGTTCAGACCACTTTTCTTCCCCTTTAGGAGAACAGGCAATCCCTGGCTGATTAGCACAGTTGGCGCACACGTTAACTCCCTACTGCACTTTTAGCTCAATCCCAAAGATTCAATGAATACATTTTTATTTAAGTGCTCAATCACTTTCTTGCTGAGAGGACAGATTCCTTTGAAGTGGGAAACCCAAACTAAATAAACATATCCACAAGATCCAAGTCTCAAAATAGAAGCCATTGGGCTGCTAGATTAAGTTATTCTGAATGCAATTTTCTTAAGTGAATCTAATGCTTACGAAGGGCCGCAGCGACAGAGACACTAATCCCCAACTGCCCGGGCAGGAGCAGCACGCCAAGCAGCTGCGCAGCCTTGTCCCCAGCGTCCTGCGGGAAGGGACCAAACCAAACAGCCAGATGAGAAGGGTCTTCACGCCAAACATGCCTTACGGCCCAAAGCAGCTTAGCGATAACTGCCTGCTAGCCAGGACGGGGGCAATTTGGGGTAAACGGGAGTCATTTACGCACAACCGGAGCACCACGGCATGTGGCTCCCCTGCAGCAGTGGGGAGGACATGTGCTGAGGACAATCTGCCTCCACCAGGTTGAGGACCCACAGAGCACCTGGCTCGTGGCAGCGTTTCCCTGGGACCGGCCAGACGCTGGATCGGTGTCCATCCATGTGAGAGCAAGACGGGAGATCACAGCGGCCCACACGATGCGCAGACCTCAGGCTGCAAAATGCTCAGTGTCCGTATTAAAGGATGCTCTCGCACGTGTGTCTTCTTCCGAGAGACACAGACGGTGGTTTACTACCAGCAAAAAAAGCACATGCCTCTAATGGGACTTCAGAAATATTACAGCAGCAGTAAAGTGCTTTTGTGTGGGTTATTTCCTTCCCCTATCAGGAGGAGTTTTCCCTAACTATAAACAGAAGTTAAGTACTCGGGAGGAGCCAGGCCTGCGGTACCCAGGCTTTTCGATGCCTGCAGCCATGCAATGCTGCAAGTATCTGGAAAAAGTCTTTTCCTCTTTTGATGCCTGAACCTGTGGAGCTTCGGGCTTTCTTCTCAAGCCATATCCTCCCTGGCACTTGCAGCCCGTAACAAGCTATTATTATTAACATTTTTTCTGGGCTGGGATTAAGTTGGAGAAGAGGTGGCACAGCACCAAAACAACAGGAATGACATTTTGCTTTTAAACCGCCCCAAAACGAAAGCAGCAGCTCCACCTTTTATATTTTAGATTGAATTAGCTCCTAGATGTAAATAAAAAAGGAGATTTAGGACATAAGCATACACACATATTGATATACAAAAGCTCCGACTTTGATGATATGTAATGGGTGGGGTTTTTGATTACGCCTCTGTTGAAGCCACACACACACAATTGACTGAGATGTCAGGAGAACATTTTCCTTCCCCCTTGCCCATTCACTATTAGATAGATCTGCTAATTGCACCCCCCTGACAAGGAGAAGGCAGCAAAAGCAGAAAGGGCTGTTTTCTTCACCGGTATGTGCCCAAAGACCACACCAATGATGGACACACGTACATAAGACTCTGCCTGGATCGTGCCATCTTATCACGGGCAACCAGACCAAGCTTCAGACAAAGGCCAACCTAGAGGCACCGCAGTAACTTCTTCTGCCCCCCTTTTCCAAAAGGAGAATTCATTTCACTATGGGGGAGAAAGACAGCACCACCCAAACTTGGCCCACAACCATTCATGGCTGGGATTTATGTTTCACAAGAGACCGGGCTCGTACCTTAGACTGATCAGATGTGACGCCTGGGTCACAGCAGCTGACAGAGGCGTTTGCAGCAGCGAGGTCCCTCTATTAGCACCGAGCAGATTCCTCTTCTCCCCCGGTGCTGGCATTTGGCGCGACTCGCTGAGTCCCTCAGCAAATAGTGCTAAAATT
The DNA here is from genome assembly GCA_008711295.1 of Anarhynchus alexandrinus. NCBI lineage: Eukaryota > Metazoa > Chordata > Aves > Charadriiformes > Charadriidae > Anarhynchus > Anarhynchus alexandrinus. The sequence continues at coordinate 4,688,578 of VUYV01000022.1, read as the reverse complement.
CCTCCCCGTGCAAACCCGAATAAACCCCGGCAAGTTCTGCTTCCGTAGAGGCGGGAAGCTTTGTGCTCCTCTGCACCCGATTTCGAAGTTTTTTAAGGGGCTAATTGGCATCATTCAACTTCCTCGAGAAGGCATGCGCCACGCAGGGTGAAGCGGCAGAGCCTCGGTGCTGGGTGAGCAGCTCCGGCTCGTCGAGCCCCCGGGCTGCCCGTGCAACCCGTTTCCTCAGGCACGGGGCTGGGGTTGCAGGGGGAAGAAAGAGATGTACGACAGGACCACAGCTGCCTACGGCCCTCGGAGCATCCTGCTCCGATGCCAACTTGGGAATCGGTGCAAAGCTTTCTGATGGGTGATATGGAAACAGGAGCTGAGCCCCAACATCTGTGCTACAAAGTCCATTTCATACTGGGCCAGGCATGGTGAGCATTCAGCTGACCATGGCTCTCAGCAAGTGCCTGCAATTGCACAGTCAGCAGAAGCGAACCCTCAGGAAAAGACAATATTATGAAAAATCTGGTTCATGTCCTTCTGCAGCTCCCATACATTCCCCTTGGGGTCCCAAAAATTCCCCACAAGCAAGTAAACCAGCCTGCTTTCAGAGGGACAGCAAGATGCAGCTAGGGAAATAAAACCCTCTTACTGAGGCTCTGTAGCCACTCATTCTTGCTATTTCTAAGTTCATCTTTCCTCCTATCCATATTACCTGTGCAATTTCCCCTGGGACATGAGCTCTTCAAGAGAGGAGCTATCTCCATATCCCTTGCCATGCAGAAGCACGCAAGGAACATCTAAAACTTGGGCAGGGTAGGGGGGTCCTGCATATAAACGTTGTTCCTTGCGTTCAAACTCCCTCAGCAGAATTCCTCACCATTTTCAAATGGACATGCTGTTTTGCAAGTCACTGTAAGGTGTTAACAGATTGTATCCTCCAACCTATTTAACACCTCCAGCTGCTACAAAGAGACAGTTTAGCCACGAAGAAATAAACCCAGACCCCAAGAACAGATAAGAACAGACAAAAGGGAGGTTGCAGAAATCCTTTATCTTCCCACAGAAAGTTTAATTCACTGGGAAAGAGGGAGGAACAAAGGCAAAATGATTTTCTGGATGAATTTAAGACACAGAGAAATTGTTCTTCTTCAGTCACCTCCTCGGTCCCCATGTTCCCATCACACAGATGAGAAAGGTTTGCTACCCCAAAACCAGTATTGTTAACGAAAAATTAAGAAAGAACCCACACATGTTAGAAAACAAACAGCTGTCTCCATCTCCCACCTTCAGTACCCCCGCGATGCTGAGAAACCACCAAAACATCTCTCGAGCACACAGGATGCACAGTCACCAGGTGTTACTGCGGTTTCAGTACCATCACGTGCCACTTCTCCTGCAGCCACCCAAACCAACTGCTTTGCTCTTTCGCTCACCCAGCTATCTGATAAGAATTCGTTCTGCGGTGCGAGGCTTGTACCCGAACTTGTAATTAACGCTCTCCTGCTCTTACAAATCCAACTTGTAAAAGGCAAATCAGTTGCCAGTAAAATAAATAAATAAATAAAAACTAAAAAAAAAAAAATAATTTTTTTTTAAAAAAAAAGGAGGAGAAAGGATGACACCACTCTAACACCAGCAGATTTGGGAAAATTTGAAATCCTCCTCATATACCCTCTCCCCTCCACAAGCTGCACTGAAATTACACTACAGTTTTCCTCTTTTAAGGCTTATTAGACATGTTGTGTCTGACCACAGATTTGTAATTTTAGTTTTTACAGAGCAAGAATGTAAAGTGTTTGCTTTTTTTTAAAAAAAAGGTATCTTTTTTCCCCAGCATACATTGGTGAAAGTCACTTTTTTTCCCATTCCAAGAAATCTTTGCTCTCTCCGCGCTGTCGTAGCGAGCGGAGGCCGCCTCCGTTAGAGATGGTCCAGTGCTGTGTCTCCGGCCGCCCTTCCCCGGGGCGTGCATCCCCCCGGGCGCTTTGCAGGCAGCCGGGTCCTTCCAAGGGTTTGGGAAAAAAATAAAAAGATTCAGCGCCCCAGGGCGGCTTTTTAATCCTGCCTAACACCTCCAGGCAACAGATGCAGCAACACGAAGCGGCTTTGTCATGCAAATAGCAGGGCGCAGGTACGCACAGCAGGGCTGCTCCACGCACAAATGGCCCGGGACTGACACCCCAGGGGAGACCTCCACCTTGCTGACCTCGGCTGCTCCTCGTCCCCCAGCCCAGGCGCGTCCCCCCGAAAAAAAAAGGGGAGCAGAAGCAAACCGGCGGGGCGGCAGTTGGGACCCCGCAAAGGTGAAGAGGCAGCGGCGCCGCGGCGCTGGAGCGGTGGTTAGCCGTGAAGCGAGCGAGCGTGTCATCTCCTGGATGCGGCGTTTTGATCTCGCGCGCATTAAAACCCAGCTGTCAGCTAGGAGACTAACAAAGATTACAGTTCAATTAAACAAAAAAAATTATTTAATAACTCAAGCGTGTAGCCTTGTGGTTAAACTGAAAGAACTCCAGGCTTGTGTCAACATCGCAGCCCTGCAAACAGCACTATTTTACCGAAATAGTGGTGCTGCTCTAACATGTGTGAGCAGCACTGAACTAAATTAGCCCCTCAGATGTTCGGCAGGGAGCTTTACAATTAGAAAGCAGATACGTTTCCCCCCCTCCTCCAGGTAGGATGGTTCCTCAAGTACCCGAGCAGACAGGCTCCGCGAGAAGCCGATATTTTGGGGGCATCGATGCCAGATCAGTAAAGAGCGGCAGCCCCACGGCACGCATACGTGGAGAAAATCCTCAGTGAATAATTAAACTGGATTTTGTTGTTCAAAGCCTTGCACCAGCAATAGGGACTTTCTTAGGAGGGTGACGTGGGAAAAGGGAGGGTAAAAAAAGGTCCGAAGTTTCACGGTCCTCAAAGGGGCAGGTTCGAGTCTTGATGCCCTCTCGAGAAGCTGCATCCTTCTCCCCACGATACATCCAAACTGAAGTTTTCTGTAGAGCAGCATTTACAACAACAAATATCAACACACCGTGGTCATCATGCTTCACCCTAAACTGCTGTAGGCCTCTGAATTGTAATTTATACACAAACAAGGTTCTTTTTTAAAAAGAGAGCTATAGAAAGCAATATATTGCACGAGTTTTTGCGTCTTTCAAACACAAACAGTGACATATAAAAAGGGCAGATCCGTGTGCTTCCCAGTGCCAAACCGCCCTGTCATTCCAAATCTGAACATCCACTAATTTAACAGGCTTTGCTACTGTCAAATTACCAATACAGATTAGGACCCTCTTTTTTGTTTTTAAAGTCAAAAGCCACAACCCTGAAAAAAAATAAAAAATGTCGGAGAGCAAAATAATGCCAGTTGTTTGACAGAGACCGCCAAGTAAAAATCCAAGAGCCAGTAAGATGGAAAACTGCTTTATCACAGGGAAAAAAACAGCATCCAACTTCTCGTATCACAGCACACACAACTGCAGCGGCGTTTTTTCACCAGGAAGCCTACAAGCAAATTTGTTTCCCCCTCCACTCCAGTTCTACTAACATAATTTCAACAGCTCATTTTAACATTGCCTCCCCATCACTCTCCACGTATACCAAGAGGTTTACAAAAACAAATGGGAATTGACTATCCAAAATTAAAAGTACATTAAAATCCATCACATGTGCATCTACATCAATGGAAACAGAGGGACCAACCTGGAAGAATCAGCGCCCGTCACAACGTAAAGGAAATCTGTAACTACTGCGTCACAGTTTATACTAATTCCTAAACAACCATTTCACAATTTGTGGCTGAAGATAGAGTATGTTTCAAAGCAATACTCCCAGACACACAGAGCATTCATGCAGAGCAACTGATGGCAGAAATAAATATCAATCAGCAAAGAGCAATGCCATATCTGAAGGAANAAAAAAAAAAAAAAAAAAGGAATTCAATTTTTTCATCTTACTGATAACCAACTTCAGCAGTTCTACTCTCCGCCCTCGATTTTCCTCAACAAATGAAGAGTTAAACCCAGAAAATTCACATCTGTCCCAGTCACTACAAAGACGGCATTTACATCATGCTGCCATACATTATCCTACAGTCGTAAACCAGGGCTCCCCCCCTCCCAAAGCCCCTCTCCCTGTTCAAAGGATGTCAGACACTGCAGACATTAATCTCAGCTTTTCCACCGCAATCGCGACCAACACCTCCAAGAGCTCTCAAACTCCCGGGGACGGAGGCTCTGAATAGCAGAAGCGCAACCTTCACTGTAACTGAAGCTACCCAAAAAACCCCGGCGTGAACACGCACTGCAGACCGAACAGGAGGAAACCCAGCTCGCCAAAACCCGTCTTTGGAAGAGATAACTCACTGTTCTGGGGATGGGTGGCGACAGAGATCCATTAGGCATGTACGGGTCGTTATTCATATTTGGCATCATGATATACCCAGAATAACCAGAGTATGATGGTCCCTTGCTGTATAAGCCACTGTCTGGATGCTTTCCTATGGAAGAGGAAACAATGATTACATTATTCCCCACATACGCATTTCTTGTAAGTTAGAGCACTTAAACAGGTACTGTGCATTCATAAAAATGTTCTGCATGCAAACGTTTCCTTACTCATGAAAATTACCTCTGACAGAAAGTGGTCCACAGCAATTTGTAATAACATTTTTTAAGAGGAGTTAATTCTTAAAGGAACAAGTACTCTCAGTGAGTTTATGCTTAAAATATGGACTAGCCTCAGAGTAACCAATTTATTTTGCTAGTCCCTGTTCAAATCAAGGCAGAAACATCAGCAATGACAACCCAGTTCTCAAGTAGCAGTTTCCCCCCATTTTATACATCCCTCTAGGATTTGTGGATTCAGAAGTATTGCCAGTATGGGTTTCCAACATCATTGTTAGGAAAGGGAGGAACAGGGCAGTGATAACTAGATATAATCATTTCCTTCTCTCGCTGAGCCACTGTGTGCAGCGAACAATTCATTCTGGCCACGCTCACCAGGAACAATTAGAGGGCAGGGGCTGGCTTAGGAGGAGACCCTAACAATTTGGGGAGGGGGGGTGCTGTTGAACACACATGGCACTACAGTCAAGAGAGAAGACAAGTGAGGGAGGCTGTTTTGTAGGAAAATAAAGGATTTGGGTGCAGGTCCTGCGAAGGGGGGTGAACAGGTCTCCCACCTATATGACTGTTGACAATGATACTACTCGAAGGTGAGGTTTTAAGAGGATGCAAGGCTGAAAAGAAAACTATACAGAGCTGACCTTCCCCCCTCCTCACTGCCAAAATGCCATGAACGTGGACATTATTGCTTTTAGGCTGTTTAATGACCAATTTGGAGAAAGATCGCCACAGAGCCTCGGAAAGCACCAGGACTGAACTGTGTCTGTCTTTATACGGAATTTACGATCTGGTTTAGTTTGTGATGATAAGCGTTTCATTTTAAACATAATCTCCCATCCTTCACAGCACACATTCTTTGTACGCGTGTCCAGCTTCCTAAGCGATATTCAGCAAACTCTGTTATTTCCTCTGCCCTCCTCAATCAAAACTAACCAGCTGGTACATTAAAAATCAAGAGGTCTGTTCATGCTTAGATTTGGAAGAGGAGATTTAACCGACAGACTTTGGCTATGGGGAAAAAAGCGCAGAGTTTCTGAACACACACAACTTGGCTGCACTGTATGAGTGAAGAGATAGATGTGTTTAAGCTGATATCCTAAAAATAGTTTTTTCTTCAGCGAAGATCCATTTGGCCTACTTATCAGTTTCTAAACAACCAAAATACCATTTGGTCACTCAAGATAAATGTGCTGCACATTCATCTCCTTTTTAAATGCTCTTTGAATGTGCCCCGGCATCCCCCCTCCCCAAAAGGTACTAAATTTATGTTTCCCAAAAGAAATCAAGCTCCAGTTTGAGGACCATGCGGAGGCTTACAGGGGGACTAAGAGGGACAATATCACAAGACAGGACCGTGCGCTTCTCACCTTCCTCGGGGTGCTCTCTGCCTTTATCATGGTAGGAATCCTGCGCTTGAGTCTGCCTGGAAACCTGACAGCAGGGAATCCACCATCAGAAAAGAAGAAGAAAAAGAAGAAAAGTCATTGTATGGATGCTCATTTATCGATCACAGCGCTACAGCTTCTTGTAGAAAGAAAAAAGTTACGGCAAGAGATAAGCATCTTTCTTTTCCCTTTTAAGTCGTTTGGAAGGCAACTGTACCAGAAACGTTTTGTGCAAACGATCATTTTATGACAATGTTAATAACTCTGGGGCTTTGCCATGCATTTCTAGCAGAAGCGTCCTACATTTAACGAAAGGGGCTTATTCCTGAAAAATATTTGGAGCTTCAGCGGTCAAAACACTCTCGGTACAAAATATACCAAAAATAATAATGAAAATAGGGTTGCCCTCATTACCAGATCTTTAGGGGGGGAAAAAAAGANAAAAAAAAAAAAAAAAAAACAATAAAAAAGAATGAAATAAAAGAAAAAAAAAGAAATAAAAAATCAGGTTCCCCGCTCGCCCCGAAGTTGTCTTAGCGTCGGGAATTTCTTCCCAAACAGTTTTATGCAAATCCCTTTAAGAGTTTACGGCTAATGCTCCGATCCCGCTGATTTTACCGAGGAAATTTCATGGCTGCTTGAGGTCTAATACCACCGCACCGTCGGGGGACTCGCGGGAACTTTCTCGTCCCGGCCCGAAGCGCGGAGGGGGCTGCGCCCCCCTTCCCCCCCCTCCAGCCCATCCCCGGTCGCGGAGGGGCGCGGAGCCCGCCCGGCTCTGCCCGCCGCCCCTCTGGGAACGGGAGTTGGGGTGGTATAGCTTTTTTTTTTTAGGGGGAAATTAGGAAAA